>JAXCMG010000039.1:7431513-7544860 GCA_034642415.1 Podarcis siculus | reverse complement strand
GTGTTTCCTGCTTGGCAGGGGGTTGGACTCGATGCCCCTTGTGGTCTCTTCCAACTCTATGATTCTATGATTCTCACTGCCCAGAAAGGAGGGTGGAGAGGGAAGCAGCCAATGGATGACAATAACCATAAATTCAGAACCATCACTGAAATCTGTCTAAAAGTAAGCCATCAGGGAAAGCCGTTCAGAAACCTATTCTGCAGAATTAGAAATATCAGATATTTCAGGAATATCGGATAATCAAATATCTTTTAATGGGCTTTCTGCTCCACTGGAGGGAGAAATTTAGTAAGGAGAAAACAGGGAGAGAGAGAGAGACTTGATCCTCATAGAGCAGCGTGAGATAATCAAATTGCGCTGCCACATGTTTCCTAATTCTGGCATTTTATCTGATTTCATTGGTGTTTCTGCACCAATTGCACCCGTCAAATGTTGGCATTTCAGCCAACTATATATAGAAATGCCATACAATTTATTTCTTACCTTTCTAGGGGGGGAATGACTCTTAAGAGCATCCTTTGTATAAACAAACACACAAATTGACACGCAGAGATTGACTGTACCTTATCCCTCCCTTCAAAGTCAGCCCCAAGGAAGAGACTCACCAGAGAGAGAGTGCTAGAGAGAATTAAGAGGTAGCTTTGAAAACAGTCGCCGAAAAACTACCAACCGCACCACGAAACAAACAGCTGCAATAAAAGCTATCAAATGCCTGAGAACGGAAACCGGGTGTTTTCTTGAAACCTAGGAGTGGTTAAAAGCAAGCCCATGGCCAAGGCAGCTGAGAAAGGGCGGGGAATTTGGAACCCAGTGGGAACATCTGGCCACCGATGTGAGGGCAGGAGACCAGATTTTGGCTGCCTGCCTTAATAACAAGAAAACCGCACCGTTTCGTAAGTTGTCGTTGAGGTATTTGTGCAAGTTATTTCCCCTCTCCCTCTCTCCAAAGCCTCCAAGCCCACCCAACCCATCTCAGAAGACTTGTAAATAAACCCAGGACGTCGGAAATTCAAGATGACCTTCAAAGAACTCGCGTCCTGAGCAGCCCGCTTACATCTCGAGCTGTCATTTGATGCCAGGCGAGTGAAACCACCACGCAACGTGACCACCGAGAAGGGCATTTCGTAGGGTATCTGTTCTTTACGTTAAGCCCTAGTTTCACAATTTGCTTGCACCGAAAAATCAAAGAGAGAAGGGGTTCGAATGTTGCACCTGCCACGGTCAGTGTCATTGTAAAAATGTGTCGCTGGACTCTACAAGGACGCTCAACTCTCGCCTGTTTGAAAAGTTTCAAAAGAAACACACCACACCCTCCTGCTCCGGAGGGTGGAATTCGAACCAGTGGCTTCAAGTTACAAGGAAGGAGATTCCAATGAAAACTTAGAAAGAACTTTTTGACAGTAAGAGCAGTTCAGGAGTGGAACTGTCTCCCTTGGGAGGTTGCAGACTTTTCTTCCTTGCAGGTTTTTAAATCACAGGTTGGGTGGCCATCTGTCATGGATGCTTGAGCTGAGATTCCTGCATTAGATCACCCTTGGGATCCCTTCCAAGTCTACATTTCTACGATTCCACTACTGGGGTGGCCAACTCCCAAGAGACTGTGATCTACTCACAGAGTTAAAAACTGGCAGGTTTTTTTTGGGGGGGGGTTCAGTTCAAAAGCGATCTACCAAAGACATCCAGTGATCTACCAGTAGATCACAATCTATCTGTTGGACATGCCTACACTATTCTGTACAGCAAAATGCTCGTTTTTAATTGCATTCTTAGTCATCTCATAAAACTTATACACCACCGCAACAGCAGCAAAATGCCGATTCTCTTGCAATACAAAAAAAGCAAAAATTCACCCGCAAAAGTGGAATGGCAGGTTTTAGATACCTTGCACATCAATATGAACACACACACATGTGAGAATGACCCTGCGCATGTCCACCATGTACAACCTATGGAACTCACTGCTGCATGGTGCTGTAATACCCACTTGCCTGAACAGGGCTATATATTATATAAACCACAATTCAGCAAGAGCAATGGTGAAATAGGGTTTAGCGCTCAGTTCTTTCATTCTTTTTTCTTTAAGGGAAACCACAAGAAGTTGTGGTGAGTTGGGAGGGGTACATTTAGCTTCCAGGAGTGTAAACACTGTACCATGGCACTGTTGTCCGTGAAAAGACCACTTCCTATGCACATCAAACAGTAGGTGAAAACTCACCCTCTGTTTACTTCTGCAATTCTCTTCCTCAGTCTGAAGTTTGTGGTTTAAGCATCTAATATTATTTAAGGGGACTTTAATTAATGCAAACACATTTGAAATGGAAAAACAAGCAAGCAAACTGACACTGGGGATTAGATAATAAAACATCTCAATATATATTCAGCTTGGCTGACTTCTGTGCAGGTATTTTACATTATGCTGTAATTTGCTTGTTTATTAATTGAATGCACCTTGCAAAGTGCAAAATGACATCAAGGATTAAGCTGTGTTTGCGAGCCTTACAGAAGAAATAAATTTCTATGCAGCAGATTTGGAATAGCTGCAAAAATGGTTCTTCTGACTTCTTAAGATATTGCCCCTTCCCTGATGATGAAAAAATAACAACAAAACAACAATGAAATAAGGCCATTTTGCAATGCGTGATAACAAAGCTACATACCCTCCAACATTTCTCTGATAAAATAAGGATGTCCTATTCCATAATAATAATAATAATCCAACTGGGTTGCCCTAGCCACTCTAGGCGGCTTCCAACATATATAAAAACATAATAAAACATTAAACATTTTAAAACTTCCCTTTCATGTGTCTTCTAAAGGTTGTACAGTTACTTATCTCTTTGGCTTGGGGGTTGCATAACTCCATATCCTCCAAGATTTATCTGAGGAAAATAGGGATGTCCTCAGGAAAACGCAGGTGGCACTGTGGGTTAAACCACAGAGCCTAGGACTTGCCAATCAGAAGGTCGGCGGTTTGAATCCCCGCGACAGAAGTGGCTCGCCAGAAGGTTCACCAGAAGTGGCTTAGTCATGCTGGCCACATGACCTGGAAGCTGTATGCTGGCTCCCTCGGCCAATAAAGCGAGGTGAGTGCTGCAACCCCAGAGTCGGCCACGACTGGACCTAATGGTCAGTGGTACCTTTACCTTTACCTTTAAGGAAAAGCAGGATATTGCAGGATTAAATCAGAAACCAGGACGGCTTCTACAAATCTGGAAAATAGGGAAACTTGGAGGGTCTGAGCTAAGCTTCACTAAATCCAAATGTTGGCTCTCAGCACCTACATTAAGGGACAAGTTGTCCATGCAATGGATACCATGTTGTGAAACTATAGACACTGCTTCCACGACTGTGGAGGAGCTGTTTCCATTAAAGAGGACTGTTTTACATCAGAAGGTACAAAGAGTCCAGAGTCCAGATCCACTGCCGGGTCACTTCTGAGAAAGCTTTCTTTGCGGTTAAAAAGGGGGTGGGGCAGGAGAAGGGGGAGACAAAACAACTCAAAACAGAAAGGAAACAAAGACCCACTCCTTCTTAAAAGGATACTGTATCCCCTAAATTCCATGCATGTCTTTTGGCTAGACTTTTAGGAAAGCAACAACTGGGAGGAGGGAAGGAAAGAGGAACACAGGAGGTCAGAAAAGTCATTGGAATGATATTCCGAATTGTGGGAAGCAGATGAATAGCATTTGGCCAAATAGCAAGGAGTAAATAGGAAAAGATGAGGCAGGGAGGTAAGCTTTCCTTTCTCTCCTTTTTAAACTTTCTTTTTATTTTATTTTTTAATTTTTTATTAACCAATTCAGCATAACAAATCAACAATACAAATCATCTTCATTGTTTCCCCCCCCACCTCCCCCCCCCAGGACTTCCCTCAGCTCCTCTCTCAGATTTCTCATTTCATATCATTCTCTGCATATTATAAAATTGTATACAGTGGTACCTCAGGTTAAGTACTTAATTCGTTCCGGAGGTCCGTTCTTAACCTGAAACTGTTCTTATCCTGAAGCACCACTTTAGCTAATGGGGCCTCCTGCTGCTGTTGCGCCGCCGGAGCACGATTTCTGTTCTCATCCTGAAGCAAAGTTCTTAACCTGAAGCACTATTTCTGGGTTAGTGGAGTGTGTAACCTGAAGTGTATGTAACCTGAAGCATATGTAACCCAAGGTACCACTGTACCTACTTATATTATCTATCCACCATTTCAACCCAATAAATTCGTGTATGTTTATTCAAAACCTGCCAAGGAGTCCAGTTCATTTTGTTGTCTTTTTAAATAGACTGTAAAAGGTTCCCGTTCTTCTTTAAAGTCACAGTTGTCTTTATCTCGCAATTTACACGTCAGTTTCGCCAGTTCTGCATAGTTCATTAATTTTTCTTGCCACTTGTTCTTTTGTCAGAATTTCCTCATTCTTCCATCCTTGTGCTATAAATACTCTTGCCGCTGTCGTTGCATACATAAACAAATAAACTTTCTTTTTAAAGCCCTAATATAGGCAGTATAGGAAAGGCAGAAAAAGCCCTTTGGGGCAGCACTGTCCATAGCATCATAGAATTGTGGAGTTGGAAGGGGCCATGAGGATCATCTAGTCCAACCCCCTGAAATGCAGGAATCTTTCACCCAACATGAGACTTGAACCCTTGACCATGAGATTAAGAATCTCATACTCTACTGACCGAGATATCCCACTTGTAGGCATTTATGATACCCACTTGCTTTGGATGAATCACCCCGCCTAGGTGAAAGCTCAGCTTAATTTGCCACCCTGACTTTGCCATAAGAGAATCACGTCCGGATTGTATTCCTTTCATTGAACGAAGTCTGAAATCTTTGTATATTCTGCACTCCAGATTAAAGCCCACTGAATTCATGGAAGTTTACTTCCCAGGAAATGGGTTTTACAGCTGCAGGCTAAGATACCACAGCCTGAATCCTGTCTCAGGCCCGTCATGAATCCGCTAGGCAGCTTTAAGTGAGCCCGTTTCTCACTTGTCTGCAAGATGGGACCAATAATAGTAGCCCGCTTTGAAGGGTTGTTGTCAAGGACAGTAACGCGTTAATGAATAGTGAAGTCTTCTGAATATTTGAAAACGAATTGTGTAAATATGGCAAATCACCTCCTGGCAAATAGAAGGGGAAGAAATGGAGGCAGTGAGAGATTTTACTTTCTTGGGCTCCATGATCACTGCAGATGGTGACAGCAGCCACGAAATTAAAAGACGCCTGCTTCTTGGGAGAAAAGCAATGACAAACCTAGACAGCATCTTAAAAAGCAGAGACATCACTTTGCCAACAAAGGTCCGTATAGTTAAAGCTATGGTTTTCCCAGTAGCGATGGATGGAAGTGAGAGCTGGACCATAAAGAAGGCTGATCGCCAAAGAATTGATGCTTTTGAATTATGGTGCTGGAGGAGACTCTTGAGAGTCCCATGGACGGCAAGAAGATCAGACCTATCCATTCTGAAGGAAATCAGCCCTGAGTGCTCACTGGAAGAACAGATCCTGAAGCTGAGACTCCAATACTTTGGCCACCTCAAGAGAAGAGAAGACTCCCTGGAAAAGACCCTGATGTTGGGAAAGACGGAGGGCACAAGGAGAAGGGGACGACAGAGGACGAGATGGTTGGACAGTCTTCTCGAAGCTACCAGCATGAGTTTGACCAAACTGCGGAGACAGTGGAAGACAGGAGTGCCTGGCGTGCTCTGGTCCATGGGGTCACGAAGAGTCAGACACAACTAAACAACAACAACAACATGGTACACAAATTTACTAAATAATAATGATGAGCTTCATAAAAGGTGTGCTGGCCGAAGGACCAGATAGAACTTTATGCTGAGCATACAATAAATGGCAACCCAAATTATACCCTCTTTCTCCTTCCCTCCTGTGAAAAACTAAGTTTTGAGGCTGAGTAGATAACTGAGCACAGTCTGTTCACCACCCCTGTCTGCTTCTGGGCTGCGTTGACCCTTACAGCCATGGCAACTTCTCTTCCCAATGTCTTAATTTTGCTCAAGTTCTGCCCGTGTGTCTGAAAGTTAAACAGTGGAATCATGTGCACGGGAGTTTGGAAGTAAATCCCACCACGCTTAACTCCATTTGGCAACACCCAGGCACAACCGGGATCCTGCAAGGGATCTTGCTGACATCTTTACCAAACGAGATTTCTGACACTTATGGGAAGAGTGGCAGACCTGGGAGCCCACCATGAACTGAACTGCTGCAGGCAATCACATTCCACCACATGGTGAGTGCTCAGGTCATTACGGAATCGGGGGAAGGAGATGACAACAGAGAATCCATCTTATGCCGTTCCTCCTCCCGCAAAGAATAGCCCGACTCAGAGAACATCCTTGGCTTTCACTTCCTTTTTTAAAAAAAATAATAATAATTGGTTTATTGGTTTAAAATTGTATAATACAAATAGTCGTTAAATGTTAAAGACAACGTAAAAATAAACAAACTTTCATTCTATAATTGATACTTGTTGTGTTATCAGTTTGTGATTTGTTTCAGCATGACCTCCAATCACCCCAGTGTGTTCCCAACTTACAGTCTTTAGTTACTTAACTTTATCTTCTCTACGTTATACTACAGTGGTACTCTGGTTATGTACTTAATTCGTTCTGCAGGTCCGTTCTTAACCTGAAACTGTTCTTAACCTGAAGCACCACTTTAGCTAATGGGGCCTCCCGCTCCTGCCGCGCGATTTCTGTTCTCATCCTGAAGCAAACTTCTTAACCCGAGGTATTATTTCTGGGTTAGCGGAGTCTGTAACCTGAAGCGTCTGTAACCTGAAGCGTCTGTAACCCGAGGTACCACTGTAGTTGCTTTAAATTCATGAAGTTGTCCTATTGCAAGCAGAAACTCAATCTAGTCTTGCCAACGGATTGATATTTGGGCAATGTTCTTTTAGGTAGACTGTGTGTATATCCCACTCATTGAAAATTTTTTCATCTGTAACGTCTCGTAACCTTGCTGATAGTCTCGCTAGTTCAGCATATTCTCTCCATTTATTCTGCCAGTCTAATTTGGATGGGATTGCTTCTCCCTTCCAGCTTTTTTTGCGATTAAAATTCTGGCCCTTGGCTCTCATTTCCAGATGTTTCTGCATCCCACATCCTGTGATGCTTGCTTTTTTGCCACAAGCAAGCATCCATGGTAAACTCTGGAGCATGCCATCATAATGGGGCTGTGGTGATAACCACATTCTTCTGCCATTTAAGCTTGGAAGAATGTGAGCTCCTCTCCTGTATGTGTGTGTGTGTTTATGTGTGTGTGCATATACATATATATATATACTGCTGAGCATTTAATCCCTTCAAATATTTTTCAATAACTTCCTTTAATTACCGGGAAAACATGTCGAGTGATGCGTGCATTGAAGAGCTTCCTCTCATCTCTCTCGTTATCCCCTCCTGTTTAATGAAGAACTTGAATCACTTCTCAGCTCTTTAATCCTCTAATCCTGGGAGGAATTTGCTGTGTTTCCCAAACCTGGGTGGTGGTGGCAAGCTTATTCTTAGTTCTGTACACCCCGGGGACCCGTCAATGGAGAACCTCTCCAGAGATATCTCGAAATACCTGCATTCCAAAGACGTCACATGACTGAACACCGAGTGTCATGTGGCGAGGGGGACCAGGCAAACGCCTGTTGCTAGTGCCATTTCAACCCTTCAATGCGAACTGCCGCTCATCACAGAGAGAACAAAGGCCACAAATGAAAACGTAGGGAAGGAGGTTCTCCGAAGCAAAAGAAGACCACAATTCTGAGTAGTCTTTGGAGGAAGTTAGTCAATTAATCATTTTCGTTCAACAATAAAATCTGCATTTGATGACATCTGGATCAAAAATTTGGAAGTGGGGAAAAAACCCACTTCCCTTATTTTTAGGGAATGCACACATGTTCCAGGAGTTACACTTACAATAAATATCTCAATACAGTAGTACCTCCAGTTGTGAACAGGATCCATTCCGGAGCTCCAGTCAGATTCTGAGGAATTTGCAATTGGAGGTGCTGCTTCTGTGCATGTGCACAGTGCATAAAGTGCTTCTGTGCATGCATGGGCAGCAAAACCCAGAAAAATACTTCTGGGTTTGCTGCGTACATATCCTGAAGGATACGTAACCAGAGGTGAACGTAAGTAGAGGTACCACTGTACAGTATGTACAGGTTACATACGCTTCAGGTTACAGACTCTGCTAACCCAGAAATAGTACCTCGGGTTAAGAACTTTGCTTCAGGATGAGAACAGAAATTGTGGTCCGGCATTGCGGCGGCAGCAGGAGGCCCCATTAGCTAAAGTGGTGCTTCAGGTTAAGAACAGTTTCAGGTTAAGAATGGACCTCCAGAACGAATTAAGTTCTTAACCCGAGGTACCACTGTATTCCATTATGCATGAGACGGGGAAGTGGGTGTCTCTGCCACCCCAACTTTTGTTTGAAAGGTCTTGCATTGAAACAAGGAAAAGACAGATGCTTAAAAAAATAAACTACATTCAATCTAACGATTAATGGTTTTGGTCCAGTTTGCAGACTGGGGTAGCCTATGCCGTGCCCCCCTAATGTTGTCGGACTTCAACTCCCATACAGCATGGCCAATGGACAGAGATGATGGGAGCTGTGGTCTCACAATCTAGAGGGCACCCTGTTGGCTATCCCTGGTGCAGATAGCAGTCAACATGTAAAAGTCACAGTCCAAAAGGAACCACATGGTGCTTAAATCAGGTTCATTTAAATGCCTAAGACTGCATCCCTAACCCCAGTCGACCCCACTGAATTCAACAGGACTTACTTCTGCAAAGGCATGGTTAATATTCCATGACATTTCTCCTTTTTTCTATTCTTTTTTTTCATTCTACAGGCAAACGTCAACTATAAAGACTCTGACCTGACGTGACTTTGTGCAGTTTTGAACATCACAATATGTGGCAAAGGGAAGTTCAGGAGAAGCAGGAAACAGATCTTTTGCCTTTTATCTTTGGCCCACATTAAAATCTGAGCCAGGGAAGAACTAGGAATTTGTAACACTCTCTTCAAATCTGAGGCGAGTATTACTCACCCTAGATCATACTTGCAAATCTAGAAAACTGAAAGTGAGGCTGTAACTTTCCTTTCGTCAGGGGGCGGGGGTCCATTAGGGCCTCATTACTCTGAGATCCTTTCTCCTGAGAGGTTAATATGCCCCCTCCCCGCTGAATTTCGAAAGGTAAGTCAAACCCCTTCACTTTCAAGGAAGCTTTGTGCGTAATGGGCAATTAAGTTTTCTGCTGTTTGTTTTCAGTATGGGTGGTATTTATCTTATTTCATTGCATTTTAGATTTATTTTTTTTGGTAAAAATAATCTCTACAAGCTGCTTTGGGAAGTTTTTATGCGGGGGGCAGTGGTACAGAGGTTTTAACAATCCATGCACAAATGTGTTTCACTAGTTTGGATGATGGTGATTATGATTTTTTAAAAAGGAAAAAAAACTTGGTGCAAATCCTTAGAAATAGCATTTTGCTTTACCAGTCACAAGAAGATCCTGGAAGAACCATTGACATTTGAACTTTAGTTGCCATGATAGGATCTCCCCTCAAAGAACTATAAATATTCTAAAGATCAGGAGAGAGCGAATTGTGGGAGGGGAATAACCTCTCTCTGCAAACAGTAGGTGCCACGGGTGTTTTATTTATTTATTTACTCTGCTCCAGATACTGAGGAAATGGATTTCGCTCCTACGAAAAAGGGCGAGTTGGGATGTACACTTTAGCCTTCCTTGCTGATAAAGCAGCAGGTTTTTGCCCTAAAGCTTTTCCAGGATAAGGCAACCGGTGTGTAGCTCTGATAATCTGGTTAAAGAAGGGCATAATTAAATCTCTTTGGTCTAAAGTTCTAACAGTGCATCGAAGATAGCCGATGCTCTTTGCTATAATACACTCCAGTTCGTTTATTACTGCTTTGCATAGACATCTGGGAATGAGTTCAGCCCCAGGCCGTAACTCATCTCCTTCCTTAATTACTATAGACGCCAGCTTGCTACTGTCACTACAGCCCTTGCCACAACTGCCCGACTTGCAGAGCTGTGAACATGCATCTCTACAGCAGTTGCTACTGCTATGGTACTTCGAGGGTGTCGATGGAGAACCTCTGGAATGAATGAGCAAAGCTCAAGTCCATCACTGGACACCCACAACTATTAATGGACTGGCATGGCCATGAGCATCGGCCAGTCATTTTGGCACCCAAGGCGAAACACAAAATGGTACCCCCGCCACCAGGAAAGGAGGAGTGAATCAATATCTACAAGGGGGACAAGAGCGAAGGAAAGATCTACGTCAGGAACAAGAGTGGAGTGGAGTTCTACATGTCATGGTCTGGTTCATGGGCGATCGAAGTCCCGGCAGGGGATGTCAGGACTGGGGGCAAGATGGTGGGGTGGGAGCTCGAATGAGGGTCCAGCAGCCAGGAGTCAGGAAGCTAAGAGTCCGAGGGTCAGAGAGCCGGGAGTCAAGAAGACAGAAGTACTGTTTCTGGGGGACAGGAGGCAGGCAGGTGTGGTCTTGAATGGGGTCACTGTGCCCCTGAAGGACCAGGTGCGCAGCCTGGGAGTCATTTTGGACCTCCAGCCATCCATGGAGGCACAGGTCAATTCTGTGTCCAGGGCAGCTGTCTCCCAGCTCCATCTGGTAAGCAGGCTGAGACCCTACCTGCCCGCAGGCTGTCTCACCAGAGTGGTGCATGCTCTAGTTATCTTTTGCTTAGACTACTGCAATGCGCTCTATGTGGGGCTACCTTTGAAGGTGACCCGGAAACTACAACTAATCCAGAATGCAGCAGCTAGACTGGTGACTGGGAGTGGCCACCGAGACCACATAACACTGGTCTTGAAAGATCTACACTGGCCCCCAGTACATTTCCAGGCACAATTCAAAGTGTTGGTGCTGACCTTTAAAGCCCTAAACAGCCTTGGCCCAGTATACCTGAAGGAGCGTCTCCACCCCCATCGTTCTGCCCGGACACTGAGGTCCAATGCCGAGGGCCTTCTGGCGGTTCCCTCACTGCAAGAAGCCAAGTTACAGGGAACAAGGCAGAGGGCCTTCTCGGTAGTGGCACCCACCCTGTGGAACACCCTCTCACCAGATGCCAAAAACAACTACCAGACTTTTAGAAGACATCTGAAGTTTAGGGAAGCTTTTGATGTTTAACAGATTACTATATTTTAATATTTTGTTGGAGGCTGCCCAGGGTGGCTGGGGAGATCTGGCCAGATGGGCGGGGTATAAATAATAAATTATTATTATTATTATTATTATTATTATTATTATTATTATTATTATCATCATCATCATCCAAAGTGAGGTGTTTTCATTATACCACCAGCAATTTCTTTTGGGGCTGTTGATTGTGCAAGTCGTAGGGTATCAAATAGCACACAAGAAACAAGGCACACTCCCTGTTGCACGGCATCCTGAACAAGTGGAAGCAAACCACTGATTCAGTCGGTTGTGCAAGACTGAGAACAAGGCTTCCGCTAGTGGAATGGATTTTGCACCAGTTGAAAGACACTAATGGGTAAAGCCCTCTGTCTTTTTGATGCTTTTGCGCCTGGGCAAAACTCTGCCACAGGCACAGAGCCCTGAAACAAGTACCTTTCGCAAACGCAGGAGTCGTAGACTTTTACTGACAAGTAGTTATTTGTATACAGAGCAAGTGCTATCAACTGACCTACTACATTGGGGTGGGGATGGAGTAGCAGGAATGTGAGAAGCGTAGATAATGCTTTTAAGAGGAGTCTGTTTTTGTCAACAGAGCTGTCCTTTCAAAGCACATGAGGCCGAAATGTGTTCTCCAAACTGGCAAAACCCATTGCAAGGGACAGAAACACACACACACACGCAGAAAAGGAAGTCAGAATGCAAAAAGGCGCCTAGATTTGCAGAAATCTATCCTTAAGAAAAGATAGTGGAATGCACCTTTCATGCTCAAATGACAAGCTGTCAGCGGCTGCCTTTATCTCCCCGTTCTTCTATTTATACATTACCCAAAGCTATTTCCAACCCTCCCATCCCTACCCGACCCAGGGCTTTTAATTGCACATCAAAGAAGATATCTGTGAAATCTGGTTTGGAAAGCTGCTGAGAAAAACTCTGAGGAATCCTGTATATGTGCCCTTACATTTGAGAATCTAAAATGTCAGGGCTTTTTCCACAGCCACGCCAGCCTCAGAGGCTGAAACACTAAACAAATACCACCATCATCAGAGAAGGCTGCTGATGCTTCCGCTTTTCAGAGAATGCTACGAGGTCCTGGATGAGTCAGGAAAAAGCCACCTGCCTGCTGTTCAGGGGCAGAATAAGGTTTTTGCGTTGTGCTGCATGTTTATAAGCTGTTGTTGGTTTTTTTAAAAAAATAAATTAATAGTTGGACCTCGGAAGTCGAATGGAATCCGTTCTGGAAGTCTATTCGACTTCCAAAACATTCGGAAACCAAAGCGCGGCTTCTGATTGGCTGCAGGAAACTCCTGCAGCCAATCGGAAGCTGCGCTGAGTGTTTGGGTTCCAAAAACAGTTTGCAAAATGGCACACTCACTTCTGGGTTTGTGGCGTTTGGGAGCCAAAACTTTTGAGAACTAAGCTGTTTGAAAACCAAGGTACGGCTGTATTATGAAAGCCAGGAAAGGGTTAAGGGAATTTAGGGAGGTTAAGGAAAGATGGAAAAACAAATCCACCTGGTTGGAATTCAGCAAGCCTTTTGTCAATGCAAGGATTTCTGTTTTTGCTATGGGACATTCTCTCCTCCTCTCTATCCCTCTATCTGTTCTAAGGGTTCCCCCAACCCTCTGGAGCAGATTTGGGGAGGGTGCAAATCCCATTGCACAAGCACAAATCCTTGGGCTGATGGGACTCATTAGTAGAATACTAATGGTGGGTTGCAACAACTTTAAAAACACATTATTAAAATGGTTAAAGCGGGTTACAATCAAGAGGAAAGGGTAGGACCTGAAAATATTTAGCTCAGGTGTCACAGGCCATGGTAAAAAGCTAGGCTTCAGCATTAAAACAACAAACAAACAAGTAACTGCTCTGTTTTTTCCGTTGATAATTTTCCATTTCGTAAGTAAATACAAAAGTTTTTAGCTCTGTAAACAAAGTAAAATGTGTTGTATTAGGTATGAACTACTTATTCTCTTTATTTCTGTACATTACTACATAGGTGGTACCTGATACCAGAAAAGTTAACTACAATTTACCCTTTAAAAAAAGTAGGTTTTGTGGATTTGGTCTCAAGGCTGGGTCCCAAGGCTGTTATCAACATGTTTCCACTTTGTAAAAAGAAGAAGAAGAAGAAGAAGAAGAAGAAGAAGAAGAAGAAGAAGAAGAAGAAGAAGACTTTGTAGACTTTATTGCAATTGCTGTCACAACCAACTCATAGAGGATGACACTATTATTCCCATTTTACAGGTGGAAAACTGAGGCAGAGAGCAACTGACCTCGACTGACACCAAAACAGTTGTAGAATAGCCAAGTTCTAGACTGTGTGCCATATGGGATTACATACTTTATATTGAATTGTTTAGATGGGCTGCTGAGCGGATGTTTGTTCTGCTGATTTATATCTTGTATATGGAATGCTTTTATTGCTGCCGTTGATTAAACTCATTTTTGAACTGCTCTGGGGCAGCTTTCATGGCAGCAGCACAGACACTTCGTAAATGAATAAGGAAGTGTCCCTAAACCAAGTGCCTTGCTTACCTGCCTTTGAGAAGGCAGTATGAGGGCTTTGGGGAAGGTGTAAAATGTTGCTGAGGGCCACCAAAAAGGACTTGAGGGTCACCAATGTTGATAATAATAATAATAATAATAATAATAATAATAATAATAATAATAATTTTTTTTATATATACCCTGCCCTTCCCGGTTCAGAAAACTGGGCTCAGGGCAGCTAACAACAAATTTAAAACATTTAATTGATGCAACAAAAACAGCATAAAATACAGTATAAAACGTGAATAACGATAAATTCAGAATTAAAAAATCACTTTAGGGGGAAAATCCATCCAATAAACATTAGATGATCACCAGGGCTAGCTGGCTAAATTAGTCCTTTTTGGGCCAGCGAGGAGACCAAGGGAGAATTAGCTGTGGGATCCCAGAGCGGGTAATCTTCATAAAAAGGGGAGGGGGAAGGAAGGAAGGGGAATAAAAGATCAGGCTAAGTTCATATTGAAAGCCAGGTGGAATAGCTCTGTCTTACAGGCCCTGCAGAAGGAAGTTCAATCCTGCAGGGCCCTGGTCTCCTGGGACAGAGCATTCCACCAGGTCGGAGCCATCACTGAGAAGGCCCTGGCCCTGGTGGAGGATAATCTGATTTCCTTAGGGCCCGGGACCTCTAAAATATGGTTATTCATGGACCTTAAGGTCCTCTGCGGGGCATACCAGGAGAGGCAGTCCCATAAATATGAGTTGAACAGTATGTTGAACAGTATGTTGAACAGTAACAGAAAAACTGGTAGCAAGAGTCAAATAGGAACTAATTGTGGAAGAGGCACAGTTGCATTTCCACATTCCAACATCTCTGCCCAAAATGCTACTTCGTATTCCCTTTCTAGGCGGACGCTTCCCCCTTCCAATTTGACAACGCCATCGCAACCAGAAGCAACATCTAGACATGGACATGAGAAGCACAATTTATTTATTTTTGAAACACAATTGGTCATTAAAAGACCCCGGAGCAGCTCTGCACAAGGTCTCCCACACGTGGCGACAGGTGAGAGCTACTTAAAACCAATACACAGCGTTATTAAATCTCACTACATTTGTGAATGACAATCAAACCTCATTCATTAAAAAAAAAAGAGGAGAAAGCAAAGCTAAAAAGGAAACAGGACTCTGGCAAGTCCACAGTAGAGGATTAATGGCCAGATTGATTTCTGCATTTCTAATAAAACCATACATCTCGTAACTGTCAACAGTGCTTTTGATATGTGGAAGTCTTTTTTTTATATATAAGGGAATAATTGGGTGGCTTGTCCTTGTCTGTCCTACTTACCACAGCATTTTGTCTGAGAAGTGGAATGGAGCGTGGGGCTCACACATGACCATTTTTTTTTATTCTCACAATCACATTAGGTAACGGGGGAATCCTGCACTTCCCACCCTGGTGATCCAGGTAAAGGTAAAGGGACCCCTGACCATTAGGTCCAGTCGTGGCCGACTCTGGAGTTGCGGCACTCATCTCGCTTTATTGGCCAAGGGAGCCGGCGTACAGCTTCCGGGTCACATGGCCAGCATGACTAAGCCGCTTCTGGCGAACCAGAGCAGCGCACGGAAACGCCATTTACCTTCCCGCTGGAGTGGTACCTATTTATCTACTTGCACTTTGATGTGCTTTCGAACTGCTAGGTTGGCAGGAGCAGGGACCGAGCAACGGGAGCTCACTCCGTCACGGGGATTCGAGTCGCCGACCTTCTGATCGGCAAGTCCTAGGCTCTGTGGTTTAACCCACAGCACCACCCGCGTCCCTATGGTGATCCAGGTACTATCTAGCAAATTGCAATCACATGTTAGTGCACTGAGGTCCTTAAATATGGCTGTGTTGCATGAGAAAATGTAGGTTTCATGGGAACATAGGAATCTGTCTTACAAGAAATTAGTCTGTCTAACTCAGTATTGGCTAAACTGACTGGCAGCAGTTCTACACCGTTTCGGACACGGGTTTCTCCTAGTCTCACCTGGAGACACCAGGAACTGAACTTGCAAAAGAGCTGCTCCACCACTGAGCCATGGCCCTTTCCCATAGGAATGACCTCCCAGTTTTGCAGGGAAAAAATAGTTTTGTTAACTATTTTTGCAGTGTAAATTAGCATATATGGATACAGATGATAGATAGACAGATAGATAGATAGATGATAGATAGATGATAGATAGATAGATAGATGATAGATAGATGATAGATAGATATAGATAGATGATAGATAGATAGATAGATAGATAGATGATAGATAGATAGATATAGATCGATAGATGATAGATAGATAGATAGATAGATAGATGATAGATAGATAGATAGATGATAGATAGATGGATAGATAGATGATAGACGATAGATGATACATAGATAGATAGATAGATGATAGATAGATAGATAGATGATAGATAGAAGATAGATAGATAGATAGATAGATAGATGATAGATAGATGATAGATGATAGATGATAGATGATAGATAGATAGATGATAGATAGATAGATAGATAGATAGATAGATAGATAGATAGATGATAGATAGATAGATAGATGATAGATAGATAGATAGATAGATAGATGATAGATAGATAGATAGATAGATAGATAGATAGATAGATAGATAGATGATAGATAGATAGATATAGATGATAGATAGATAAGATAGATAGATAGATAGATAGATAGATAGATAGATAGATAGATAGATAGATGATAGATAGATAGATGATAGATGATGATAGATAGATAGATAGATAGATAGATAGATAGATAGATAGATGATAGATGATAAGATAGATAGATGAGAGAGACCTGGGTTGTTCAGAAGCAACATTTTGTTCATTTTCACAGTAATGGTGTGAGGCGAATTAATAACATCTGACAGCTGGGCAACTGACACAGAGAGACAATGGCTTGCCCAGGGCTGCTCACTGCAAATTAATGGCCCAATAAAGTGGGGAGAGGGAATGCAGAGCTTCATCATACATATATCAATTTTTTAAAAATAAAATAACTTGGCCTATTGGTTGCTGCTTCTGGGGAGGGAGGGCTCCTATGCGTGTGGCTTCCTTCTTCTCCCTTCATCTTCTTTTGCTCCTGTTTAGCATATTAAGGGAAGAGCTGACCTCCTCACTCTACTAATCAGCTGCTAGAGTTCTCCCCCCCCCCCGCCCCCCGCTCTCAAATTGGCTCATTAGACAAGCTTCAGAATCTGCCCCGGTTCAGGCAACCGCTTTTGAAGCACCATGAGATTGATCATCTCTCTCGCCCGGATTCAGCCGTACCTCGAGAGGAACCGAAATGTGGGGGTAATATTGTAATTCTCTGGGAAAGCAGACGGTGACACTGGGTCATGTGCAATCACCGAATCATTTTTTTTTTAGCTTGGGGAGGGGGTGAAGGGGAGTTGGGTGAAAGAGATAAACACATCCTCCTCTTTTCCAAAGGTGGTACCTGCCGATGAGAAGCCACCTTTCCCTCCCTCAGCCCTAACCTGATTCTGTGTCTAAGCCGCCTCTCAGCATCACGCTGGTTTTGTGCCAGAAAAGAGGAGGCGAGGGCAAAGGGCAATTCTGCCCCTTGCGACTGGAGAGGGCCATCGACTTCTGATTGCGTCTTGGCCGCCCTGATGGGCCGTCATGCCGGTGTTCCTACAATGCAAAGGCCCCCCATCTTGACTTAGGAGCCTCAAGCCGGGGAATAAATTGGATTCCGTTTGCCTTGAAAGGTGAACCTACCTCTCCCGCACACCTGGCGTGTAGCACTTTTTGCAACTGCCGCCAGGAAAATCAGAAAAAAATATATAGCCGAGATAGCGATCAACTGTAAAGGAGATTAACTTATTTGATCCCATCTACACCAAGCTGTATTTTTCTCACCAAACTTTGTACATAATTGTCTATTCTATTATTTAACATTACTTTTAGTATATTAGTGGCCCCGTGCTGATTTTAGCTTATAGATTTTATTGTCTAATGTTTCAGTTTGTATATTAAGGAGTTTCTATAGCTTTGTGCAGATTAGGTCATGTTTTGACAATATAAATGTTTGTATCAATTAGTATATATTCTATTGAATGATATTGTACACATTGCAGCAGCCTTTGGCTATAAGCAATAAATTTGACTGACTGACCTCTCCTGCACTTTCCAAGAACTGGGATGCAGCCATCCTTTTGATATGTATAGGGAAGCTTTTTAATGTTTAATGTTGTATTGCATTGTTATATATGTTGGAAGCCGCCCAGAATGGCTGGGGCAACCCAGTCAGATGGGTAGGGTATTATTAATTAACTAATTACACTGCTTGGAATTTTGCAGTGCAATTCTCCAGCCCAAGCAATGTGTGCAAAAAAACACACGCACGTACTAGGGCAGTGATGGCCCAACTTGGCCCTCCAGCTGTTTTGGGACTACAATTCCCATCATCCCTGACCACTGGTCCTGTTAGCTAGGGATGATAGGAGTTGTAGTCCCAAAACAGCTGGAGGGTCAAGTTTGGCCATCACTGTACTAGGGTAAAGTGTGCTTTAAAATGGTGAAAAAAATCATGTAAATGCACACTGCAAAACTGCAGAGTAGCTACAGCTACAGCTAGTGTATAAGAAAAGCAGAGGGTGGAGGAATCCTGGCAAAGGGCCATAGCTCAGTGGTAGAGCACCAGCTTTCCATGCAGAAGGTGCTGAGTTCAATCTCCAATGGCATCCCCAAGTAGGGCTGGGAGAGATTCCCTGCCTGACACCTTGAAGAGCTGCTGCTGTTCTGTGTTGCCAATACAGGGTAGGTGGATCAAAGGCAGCATCCTTTGCTCCCATGTCCCTAACCTACAATGTGTGTGTGTGTGTGTGTGTGTGTGTGTGTGTGTGTGTGTGTGTGTCGGGATTGCAAAGTCTGCAGAGGCTTATTCCTGACGAACTCCAGAAGCAGAAAGGTGGAGGGGAGAGTAATCAGAAAAAGGAGAGAGCAGCAAATTAAACGGTGGAGTGCAGGCAGCAGAGGAAAGCAAGGGCAGCGCCTGAAATTCCCTATCAGCTGTAATAATGCCAATTACTTTGCCAATTGCTGAATCTGCCACTATTTGTTTAGCGCAATCATATGCCGGACTCTCTGCCTGGGCTCATTGCCTTTGTTTGTCCTGCATATTCATTTTGCAGCACATCTCCCTCCTTTTCTCTCTTTCCCTCTAGCAGTTCCTGCTTCTATGCACCTTAGACTTTCTTCCTCCTCCTCCTTGCAAACCAAAATATTTCATTCATCTCCTCTTTCATATCTGTAGGACTTTAGTGACCGGTAGGACGTGCAACGACATGTTGCAGCGCAGGGTGGAATAGGGGTGCTCTCAACCCAGGATATCCCATTCCACCAGCACCCCAGATTTTTTGAGGGGGTTCTGTTTTTCTCCTCGGTGAGCCAGTATAGTGTATCCACTGAACAACTTCAGTCGCCCTCTCTCTCCCTGCACCTCACAATTATTGGGATAACCCCTCCAAATATTTTCTGTACATCTGGAAACCTTGGGCTTCCTGATATCTGCCTCTTGCTTGTAGACGGAGCCATTTTGGATCAGAACCCAGGATCCGCTCTTGCTAAGATGGTGATGCTTTCCTCCAGCATCCAATATTCAGTCAAAGACCCGTAGCACCAATCTAGCACTACAGTGGTACCTCAGCTGTTAGGCAGGGAGGCTGAGCAGCATAAACATGATGCAACATTTATATGCATACACGGTCATGTGCGAGTAAGTGGGGGGATGTCTGTACAGTGGTACCTCGGGTTACATACGCTTCAGGTTACATACGCTTCAGGTTACAGACTCTGCTAACCCAAGAAATAGTGCTTCAGGTTAAGAACTTTGCTTCAGGATGAGAACAGAAATCATGCTCCGGTGTCGCGGCAGCAGCAGGAGGCCCCATTAGCTAAAGTGGTGCTTCAGGTTAAGAACAGTTTCAGGTTAAGTACCGACCTCCGGAACGATGCTTCAGGTTACAGACTCCGCTAACCCAGAAATAGTACCTTGGGTTAAGAACTTTGCTTCAGGATGACAACAGAAATCGTGCAGCGGCAGCAGGAGGCCCCATTAGCTAAAGTGGTGCTTCAGGTTAAGAACAGGTTAAGTACGGACCTCCAGAATGAATTAAGTACTTAACCCGAGGTACCACTGTCTAGGGAGATGTTGAGATGTTGCAGGTGGCAGCAACTAAGTTTTCTCACAATGCTGAGTAAATGCCTGGTTGATCTTTTGCCTCCCCAAACTCCCTATAGATTAACCGTTTGGTCGATAAATATATACTGCTGACTGCTAGCAAGGGTATTTGAAGTTACTGACAATTGAGTGACTTGCTGTCAAAGGCTAAGACATGGTGTTTGTTCTAGGAAGGGATAAACTGGAATACTGAAGATAACTCTTATTTTTAACAATACGCACGTGTGTTTGTGTGTGTGTGCACGCGAGTTCTCCAACAGGATAATAGCCTCTACCCAGTGCTCTTTTTTTTCTAGAAGAATAGGTGTCGGTACTCACCATGAAGTAAGTGCCAGAATTATTAATAACAACAAGAAAGAGGTGCCAGTACTTCGTGCCCTTCAGTACTCCCTGGAAAAAACCCCCCACTACCAAAGGTGTCATGGACTTTGAAGAAGCACGAACTCAGGATGGAAGGGAGAAACGTACTAAGAGGAAGGCACATTTGGCAAATCTTTGCCATGATCAACTTCCACCCAGACACTGATGTCCCCACTATGGAAGGATGTGTGGATCCAGAATTGGCCTCCACAGTCACTCACGGACACACTGTTAAAGCCACATATATGGAAGACAATCTTACTCGGCCACCAGTGATCACCAAAGAAGACACGCACATACATAAACACACACAAAACTAATTTAAATATATGAGGGTGGAGAGATGATGGACACTTCCATGCGGCAATTTAGGTTTCACTTTATTGAATTTATGAATCGCTTCCCAGAACGAAGCAATTTTGCAAAATGCAGCAATACAATGCTGCAGTGGTTAGAGCAGGGGTAGGCAACCTAATGCCCGTGGGCTCGATGTGGCACAATTGCCTTCTCAATCCGGCCCATGGACGGTCCGGGAATCAGCATGTTTTTACATGAGAAGAATGTGTCCTTTTATTTAAAATGCATCTCTGAGTTATTTATGGGGCATAGGAATTCGTTCATTCTCCCCCCCCCAAAAAAAATACAGTCTGGCCCGCCACATGCTCTGAAGGATGGTGGACTGGCCCATGGCTGAAAAAGGTTGCTGACCCCTGGGCTAGAGTGTAGGGTCCTGGGAGACCAGGGTTCGAATCCCCCACTTAGCCCTGAAGCTCACCGGGGGCCCATCACTACATCTTAGCCTAACCTACATCATAGAGTTGGTGTTGGGCAATAAACAAGGAAGGGGGGAGCCATGTATGCTGCTACCTTGAGCGAAAAAGGTGGGATAGAAACACAAGAAATAAATGATCAAGAAAAAAAAATAAACATATTAAAAACATAACTGGAGCAAGACATCCAATCAATGGTTAATACCTATATGCCCTGGGAAAATAACACATTTGCCTGATGCCAAAATGATGTCAAGTTTGGTGCCAGACGGGTCTCCCTGGGGAGAGAATTCCACAGATGGGAAACTGCTACAGGAAAGGCCCGCTCTCTTGGCAACCCCCTCTGGACCTCCCTAGAGATCAGCTTCTGGGCAGGTTCATATGGTTTCTTGTGAAACTTGCTCTGCTGAGGTATGCACATTTTTCTTAGTGCACACAAACCATCACCCACATCAAAATGCCACCTTATATCCCCACCTCCTGCTCCCAGTTTAATTTGGACTTTCCCTTTCTGCAGAGTGTTGTGGTTGTTGTTGTTAATTTAGAAGATTTTCCACAGAAACAGTACATCTAGGTCACATGGAGAAATAACATGGGGCAGATTTTCAATGGCATTGTGTGGACTGTGCAAATTTTGCACACCGGAGCAGTGGCAAGTCCATAGCAAGGCGCCCTTTGGAAGTGCCCGTAGAAGAGAGAAATACGAAAAGGATCCATATAAATAAATAAAGTTAAAGGTAAAGGGACCCCTGACTGTTAGGTCCAGTCGCGGACGACTCTGGGGTTGCGGCGCTCATCTCGCTCTGTAGGCCAAGGGAGCCGGCGTTTGTCCGCAGACAGTTTTCCGGGTCATGTGGCCAGCATGACTAAGCCGCTTCTGGCGAACCAAAGCAGCGCACGGAAACGGCGTTTACCTTCCCACCGGAGTGGCACCTATTTATCTACTTGCACTTTGACGTGCTTTCGAACTGCTAGGTTGGCAGGAGCAGGGACAGAGCAACGGGAGCTCACCCTGTCGCGGGGATTCGAACCACTGACCTTCTGATCGGCAAGCCCTAGGTTCCGTGGTTTAACCCACAGCGCCAACCGCATCCCTATATAAATAAATAGATAGATCCAAAATAAATATGATTTAGCTGAGGGCGTGGGTGAGCGGAGATTGGGTGCTGAGTTCCCTTCTGGTCTGCAATGTTCTGGTGTTATTTACTGCTGTTTTTTTTGTCAACATTGTTTTCTTGACCTGTTGTTGTTGTTGTTGATGTTGCTTTAACTTGATTGTTTCCTATACCGTTCTATATCTAATATGACTGTTTTATGTTATATTTCATTGTACATGTTGCTAGCCACTTTGGGGAAGCACCGTGTAGAAAGGTGGGCTATGAATCTAAAATAAGAATTAATGTTGTAAGCTGCTCTGGGAGCTTCAGCTGAAGTTAGCATCTTAGGACACCTCCAGGTTGCGGCTGGTTTTGGAGTGACATTCAGTCACATTCCTGCAAGTTCAGGTTGCCCAGTTATACTAGATAGGATGGTCTTCCACAGCAAACTTGCTTCCCACAGAGACTGGACTTTTTGAGATAAGCACCTTCTCTCTCCAAAACCCCCAAATAGAAATAAATGCTCAATAACAGATTATCTGGAAGTTAAACACTTCCCTATACAGGGCTGCCTTCAGATGTCTTCTAAAGGTTGTACAGTGATACCTTGGATCCCAAATGCCTTGTGAGTCAAACGTTTTGGTTCCTGAACGCCACAAACCTGGAAGTGAGTGTTCCAGATTGCGAATGTTCTTTGGAACCCAAACGTCCTACACGGCTTCCGATAGGCTGCAGGAGCTTCCAATCGGAAGCCGCACCTTGGTTTCTGAATGTTTTGGAAGTAAAAAGGACTTCCAGAATGGATTCCGTTCGACTTCCAAGGTACCACTGTATAGTTACTTATCTCCTTGACATCTGATGGGAGGGCGTTCCACAAGGAGGGTGCCACTGCCAAGAAGGCCCTGTGCCTGGTTCCCTGTAGTTTCACCTCTGGCAGTGAAGGAACTGCCAGAAGGCCCTCAGAGCTGGATCTCAGTGTCCGGGCAGAATGATGGGTGTGGAGACACTCCTTCAAGTATACAGAGCCGAGGCCATTTAGGGCTTTAAAGGTCAGAACCAACACTTTGAATTGTGCTCGAAAATGTACTGTTCCAGCCTACATCTCGCTTTAAAAAAAAGTATCAAAATGCATTTTAAATGTGCCTATTGGTGCAAGTTTTTTTTTAATTAAAAAAATGCAGATAAAGGACAGAATGGACTTACAAATTAACACATAAAGTGATACAAACCCAAAATAGACTGATTTTTTGAATATGACAGCTATCCATATGCCTGACAGAAGTTTTGGTAACCATCAGGACGACTGGAAATTGTGGCTAGCCAGATCTGTGATCACTCAGCTCACACAATCTGTTTACCTACAGGAGCGTCAGAACTCTGACGCCCATGAACTGATGGGGTGCACCAATATTTTATTGTGAGAATCTTCCTCCATGGTGCAGGAGATGCACACTGCACAACCTCGTTCTAAGCAAACAGATTGTTGAACCCCTGTGAGATGATTTCTGAGCATATCTAGAAAGCCCGTTTCCTGGTTAAAACCATTTAAAAAAAAAACAACTCATTCCCTTATTTCTGGAAAGCAAATGGAAGCGTTCATTACTGTTTTCATGCCAGTCCTTTAGAAATTAATGGATGTGCCTCTGCAGGCACTTTGAACAAGAGCGGTGATTCTTCTCCCACTAATTGGGGAAGGGAACTAATCATGGACATTGAGGGGAATACATCTGCTTGATTGACAATGCACATGCAAACGAGTACCATGGTTACTGGGGTTCTTTTAAAAAGCTGATTTAATTTCCCCCTTTCTTCCCTGCTCATCATCAAGGCACAGATGGGAGAGGGCTGCAGGATTTTCTTGTTCTTTTGCATTTGAGTTTGTTTCGGTGAGAAGCGTTTCCTTCAGCCGTAGAGATGGGAGATGTTTTGCAGGTGGCTCAAGAGTCAGAACATGCCAAGTAGACCCAATTCCTCTCCCTGGGGAGGCTTCCCAGTGCCTTTGAGGTCCTCATTTACTGCTTGTTTACTATAATTTCCATATAAGAAAAGCTATGTGTGGCTGCAGCACTCTTGGTCCTATAAGCAACCTGGACATAAGAAGCCGCCATATGCAATTTCTCCATCTGGCCCAGTTGTGCAGAAAAGGCCCGTATTTAAATACAGTGGCACCTTGGTTTGCAATCGCCTTGGTTCCCAAACCTCGAAAACACGGAAGTACCGTATTTTTTGCTCTATAAGATGCACTTTTCCCCCTCCAAAAATTAAGGGGAAATGTGTGTGCGTCTTATGGAGTGAATGCAGGCTCCATGACTTCAGTGAAAGCAACGCAAAGCCTTCGAAGTGCAGCAGGAGCGCTCCCGCTGCACTCCGGAGGCTTCGTGTTGCTTTCGCTGAAGCCTGGAAAGCGAGAGGGGTCGGTGCACACCTATTCCTCTCGCTCTCCTGGCTTAGATTCGCTTCAAAGGTGCTGCACAGCTTTCCCTCTCTGCGCAGAGCCCCTTCAGCGAAGCGGGAGGAGAAATGGAAGGGGCTCCGTTTCTCCTGCCGCTTCGCTGAAGGGGCGCTGCTCAGAGAAGGAATTTTTTTTACTTGTTCTCCCCCTCTAAAACAAGGTGCGTCCTATGGTCGGGTGCGTCCTATAGAGCGAAAAATATGGTAGGTGTTCCAATTTTTGAACGTTTTTCAGAAGCTGGACATCTGATGCAGTTGTCAGCTATTGTTTCTGGGAGCTTGCCATAGCTGCCAACTTTTCCCTTTTCTTGCAAGGAATCCTATTCGGAATAAGGAGATTTCCCTTAAAAAAAAGGAAACATTGACAGCTATGGCGCTTGCACCAATCAGAAGCTGTGCCTTGGTTTTCAAACATTTCAGAAGTCATACAGACTTCTGGAACAGATTAAGTTGGGACCTTCTGCATGCAAGGCAGCTGTTCTACCACTGTGCTATGATCCTCATTTTTGCAGCAGGTCTTCCTCACCTATCCAAATAGCAAACACAGTACACTTTGCAACTCACCCTTTTCTGCTAGGCAAGTGTCAACGGAGTCTTTACTTCCCCCTACAGTAATCACACTTAGCAGCTTCCTGTGTACCCCCCCCCCCACATCCAACCCCATCTGGCCTCATTTGTCCACAGGATGGGGACATCTGCTGCCATTTCCACCTCCCAGCCTGCTTGGGTTTCACACCTGGGTCTCTCTTTAGCAGTGTACAGCTGGCTGGAGGAAAAACTGTTCCTGCTTGATGGGGGTTGGGAGGTGTTTGTGTGCGAATGCGTGTTCACTCATTGCCCAACTCTGGTTGTGAGCTTGTAGGTTTTCATGCTCATCGCTTAATTAATGTGGATATGAGGCCTTTTTGTTGTGGCAGTTTTTGGTTATCTTATACGAACAGCTTAATATACAGTCGTACCTTGGTTGTCAAAGGCCTTTGAACTGGTACGTTTCGGCTCCCGGACAATCGAAAACCAGAAGTGAGTGCTCCAGTTTTCGAATGATTTTCGGAAGTCAAACATCCGGTGTGACTTCTGCAGCTTCTGATTGAGTGCAGAAAGCTCCTGCAGCCAATCAGAAGCCATGCCTTGGTTTTCGAATGGTTCCGGGAGTTGAACGGACTCCCGGAAGGCATTCTGTTCGAGAAACAAGGTACGACTCTGTGTGTGTGTGTGTGCATAATCTCTAAGCAAAATAAAGCAACAAACACTTTAAACAAAAATACAGTCATACCTCGGGTTACAGACGCTTCGGGTTGCGCGATTTTGGGCTGCGCACCACGCCAAACCTGGAAGTACCAAAACGGGTTACTTCCGTGTTTCGGCGCTAGCACATGCAAAGCACTAAATCGTGCTTTGTGCATGCACAGAAGTGCCGAATCACAACCTGCGCATGCACAGACGCTGCGGGTTGCGAAAGTGCTTCCCGCACAGATCACATTCGCAACCTGAGCGTCCACAGTACTGAAACAACAACAAAACCAAGTATATTTAATTATTGTTGAAAATGATATGTTAAAAAACTAATAAAAATTATATACAGTGGTACTTAGGGTCACGTACGCTTCAGGTTACAGATGCTTCAGGTTACAGACTCTGCTAACCCAGAAATAGTACCTCGGGTTAAGAACTTTGCTTCAGGATGAGAACAGAAATCATGCGGTGGCAGCACGGCGACAGCAGGAGGCCCCATTAGCTAAAGTGGTGCTTCAGGTTAAGAACAGTTTCAGGTTAAGAACGGACCTCTGGAATGAATTAAGTACTTAACCTGAGGTACCACTGTATATAAAAAAATAGAATCATAGAATTGTAGAACTGGAAGAAACCTAGTTTAAAAACCCCTCAAAAATTGTGAGTTTGCGATGCAGCAAATGTCTGCTGAGGGCTGCTTGCCGTGCACACCAACAATGGCACCATCTCAAATGTTAGGGGTAACCTGCCACTGCTAGAGAGCCAGGATCTGTTTCTGGTCTGGAAGGAAGTATAAGCCTAAAGAAAAAGGAAAGTGCCAGTAACACAGTTTATTTGATTGTGTGTGTGTGTGTGTGCGCTCAAAGGCTGCACCCAGGAGTGTACCACACATTTAGCAGTTGAGAAGAAGACTTTCAAACAGTGGGGTGGGGGGTGGGGAGAACCCAGTCTCTCCCATGTACCAACTTTGATGTTTGATGGCTTTGTTTAGATGGACAGGTCGATAGCAACAGCAACGCTTCTGTTTCCAGGGCATACGAATCTGTCAGGGGTATTGATTATTTGGGGGATGTAGCCGTGCATTGATACTTGATAGCAACCAAGTCGCTAGGAGGGGGAGAAAGGAAAAGGGCCTCACACCTTTCAGAAGCAGGTATTAAGCGTCCCAGCAGCATACATGGGGTTCTGAAAAGTTTCTGCAGGCGGAGATTTCTTTCAAAAAACAACAACCAACAACAACAACTCATGAACATCTGGAGAACATAGGAAGCTAACTTATGCTGAATTAAACCATTCATCCATCTTGCCCATCACCATCTATTTCATCTGCCAGTAGTTCTCCAAAGTCTTGAGCTAAACTCTTCCATAGCCATGCCATGTGAGATCCTATTGACAGAAGACATCAAGAAGTGAACCTGATGCACTCTAAATGCGCAGAATGCTTGACCACTGAGCTATCTGTGTAAGCAGTATTAACACTGGGAGAATTTAATTGGGAGAATTAAGATGTCTACAGTGGTACCTCGGTTGTCGAACGTAATCCGTTCCGGAAGACAGCTCGACTTCCGAAACGTTCGGCAACTGAGATGCAATTCCATTGAGAAATTGGGCTCCATTGGGTGGTTGGCAAATTCCATTGAGAAAATGGAGAAATGTTCAAATTCTGAGCATGTTCAAAAACGGAAGTATTCACTTCTGGGTTTTCAGCATCCGGGTTCCGAATCGTCCAGCTTCCAAGATGCTCAAAACTTTGTTCTTTGGGGTACAGGAAAACCAGAGGCTCCTCTATCATGGCTTGCTCAATGGTCTATTGCACTCGCCTAGGTAGATCTCTTCGGTATGCAGATCCCTAATCCAGTGGTGGCTGGTGCCCATTGCGACTGGTGGCATGGAAGGTAGGGAGCCAGGGCTGGCTAAATTGGGGGGGGTGTCCTTTCACTCTGGTGGATCAGGCTCCACTGTCCTAACCCAATAAAAATGATGACTTTGACCATTGTGAGGCAGAGAGTCATCTCAGCACAAGCCCAAAAAGTTCGTACGGCCATGTACTGCCCCATTCCTGGTTGCGCTCTTTAACGAATCAATCTTATCTCTCTATAAGCCCTCGCTTTTCTTCCTAGGAAAAAATATTGCCACAATCAGCCATATCGCAATCTCAAAAGAGAGGGTTGCATTTTTATTTTTTTAAAAAATGCTTCACACAATAGAGGGCAGGGATAGATTTCAGGATCTACTGGTCAAGCTCTGGGTGGCTTGCAGCAGATTAGCAAAGGTTTTCACAGCAGCAGCAGCCACAACAGCTCCTTCCACAAACAAAACAAAGCAGGCTGCAAAAAGTGAAGAATTGTGGGGGGTTGGATTTTGTGTGCAAAACAATGTGATTGGGTTCATGCTGCTGCAAACAAAGATCCTGATGTGATTATTTGCTTAGAAGCACCTTGGTCTCTTTAATGCTCACTGCATGTCTGTTGCTCCAAGTCACTACTCTGCACCTGGCTCTGTTTGATGGAGTAAAAATCAAAACAGGTCCCACGAGCCTGAAGGCTGCCTTTTTATGAATGGAATACCTTCAATGAATGGAATTCATATCTCTGTATGAATGGGAGATGAACGGAACACAACACCTTGAGGCTTCATGGCAAGCAAGCAACCACAGCAGATGCCTTCATCCCCACCCCAAAATAAGATATTTTAAAATAAAATTATAACAACTATTTATTAGACTTTAGTCACTTGTTACCCAAAGGTCTCCAAGTGACATACAACTCTTTCAAAAGCATGAACATTGATACATTGCACCGTTAAGAGAAGGCATGCAAAACTCCACAACAGTAATCCAGTCTTGATGTCAACCACACATGGACTTCAGTGGCCAAGGTATCTCAATCCAGATACGGCAGTAGCTGGTGGACCAGACGAAGCTGATAAAAGGCACTTGAGATACCGAGGTCTCTTATGCCTCTAATGACAAACATGCATTCAGGAGTACACCTAACCTATCTA
Organism: Podarcis siculus; assembly: GCA_034642415.1. NCBI lineage: Eukaryota > Metazoa > Chordata > Lepidosauria > Squamata > Lacertidae > Podarcis > Podarcis siculus. Next base: position 7,516,023 of record JAXCMG010000039.1, on the reverse strand, counting down.
CCTGCTCCTTTAGAGGGAATACAACTCCCTCCAGAATAGGTAACTGGTCTACTTTCCTGACTCAGGAACAGAGCCTCTGACTTCCCAAGCGTGTATATGCACACATACATAACACACACCAACCCCTAATAACAGCCACAGGAAACTTGGGCAGCCCACTAATTATAAACAGCACCATCTCAGTCCATCAAAGGCCTGTGGGAGGAAGTTAAATGTTTACCTATAACCAGAAAGATGTCAATGAAAGCTTCAGGTGGAGGTTACTGGGTAGAGCATTCCACAGATGGGGTGTCACAACGGAAAAGGCCCTCTGCCATATCACCACCCTCCAGAGAGGAGAGACCTGGAAAAGTGGCTCAGAAGATCTAAGGGTCCAGGTAGGTTCACGTCAGGCAGGTGCACACAACTTTCTCTACTTTAAAAGACGGCAAGAAGACTCACTTTTTTTCAACTCGGCGACCTTCCCAGTGGTTATATCTGTTCCTAAACAGTCGTGCCTTCTGCACAAATATGGAAGGTGTTTGCTTCAAGTCTGGTGCTTCATCCCACCTTTGGTTCCTATGTGCTCATGATCCTTTCCAAGATCTGTAGATCTTATGGGGTGTCACAAGAAGCTTCTGTAAATGCAACCCGGAAGCTGACAAACATCCTTATCTTTTTGACCGGCGCATGCAGGATGTAGGATGTCAAACGCTAGACTGAAGATTAGGTCTGTCTAAAATCTTAGGCAAGCTGTGCAGACAACCAGATGTTGTAGATTTATGAATCACTAAGGCTTTGTCCACAGGCAGTTGAACTTTATAAACAAACTGCTGGGCCACTGCCTTTCAGAAATCGTCTTCAGCCTTCTCCACAGATCATCTGGTTTGCATGGTATGATTTTTATTTTTATTTTTGTATTTGCTGTGACACTGAGTTCCCTATTGTCAGGGACTGTGCTGTGGAGGGCTGCACTGAGGAAGAATGGTGGAAGCCACCCCCTCTTGAATCTTCCCAGGAGCAAGAGGACAGTATAGATTTCGAACAGTGGTTTGCAGAGGGACATAGTTCAGAAGGCAGAAGCTGGGAAAAACTGGATGGGGAACAGCTAGGAGAAGAAACAGTGGGAGAGAGAGAGAGAGTTAACAGATTCACTGTCTCTGGAAAGCATTCATCCGCTCTCCCCAAAGTCAAGAAGAGCTGAGAAAGTGGCAGAACAGAAAGCACAGAGGGTACGAGCTCAGGTTACAAGTCGTAGGAATGATGTGGGTGACTAGGGAGGTAAGGGGGTGGAACTCTTAATTGAGAGCACTGCCATTCCTAGGAAATGGATTTTTGTTCTCTCGCTGTGATTATTAAAGTTTATAAATGGCAAGAAGACTCATTTTCCTTTGTTCTGCTTATCTACTGCCGGGGGGTGGGTGGGGAGCCGGTTCCCTGAAGCCTGACACCTATATTCTCTTCCACTAAGGATTTCCCGTAAACAAATATGATTCCCCAGAGTTTAGGACATTCACAGCATTGGGTGCTTCAAAGTACAAGGTGGCCATCATCTTAGGACTACTCCTAAAGTGGAAGAAGAGGGCATACTCTTCTAGGACCCCTCCAATGGTACAAAAAGAACCATAGAAACCTGGGTTATGGCTAAATTGCCCCAGGCAGAAGGCCATTGACCACAGCAGTGACAATATTTAGACTCTATGTATGCCGAATTCTCCAAGTGAGGCGAGGGGAAATAGGAGAGGTTTACTGGAGACAAGAGGATCAAAAGATCTACTTCACTTGGTGCAAGCTGATCTCTAGGAGGTCTCCTTGTTCCCTGCAGACAAGAACAGGGCACAAATACATACATTCCATGCATCTCAAGGAATTTAGCTCATCTTACTGAAATGTGTTTGCCTTCCCTTGAAGCTCCTCAGATGTTTATCCCACAGAGAATTTCCCATTCATTTAAAAATTCGGTGACAACCAGAGTGGGTATAGCTCAGTGTTCTAGTACGCAGAAGGTTCAAGATTCGATTCCTGACATCTGAACAGAAATCATATGCAGTAATTGTAGAACTGGAAGTGACCCCGAAGGTCATCTATTCCAACCGCGTGCAATGCAGGGATCTCAGCTAAAGCATGCAAGACAGAGGGACATACAATCTCTGTTTAAAAACCTCCAAGGAAGGAGAGTCCACAGTTTCCTGAGGGAGACCATTCCACGCTCAAACAGCTCACACTGTCAGGAATTTCTTCCTGGTATTTTGTCGGAATCTTTTTTCTTGTAACTGGAAGCCGTTGGTTCAAGTCCCACCCTCCAGAGCAGGAGAAAACAAGCTTGTTCCCTCTTCCAAATGAAACCACAGAGCCTAGGGCTTGCCGATCAGAAGGTCAGTGGTTCGAATCCCCACAACGGGGTGAGCTCCCGTTGTTCGGTCCCTGCTCCTGCCAACTTAGCAGTTCGAAAGCACATCAAAGTGCAAGTAGATAAACGGGAAGGTAAACGGCGTTTCCGTGCGCTGCTCTGGTTCGCCAGAAGCGGCTTAGTCATGCTGGCCACGTGACCCGGAAGCTGTACGCCGGCTCCCTCAGCCAATAAAGCGAGATGAGCGCCACAACCCCAGAGTTGTCAGCGACTGGACCTAATGGTGCCTAATGGTCAGGGGTGCCTTTACCTTTAACTTTATCCTATCCTAACGAGAACTAAATGGATAGAAGAGAAAAGGAGCCTTCACAAACATGGTGCTATCCAGAAGTTTTGGACTCCCATTATCCCAAGTCAGCATGTTCGTACATGTTGGGGTTGCTATGAGTCGAAGTCCAAAACATCACGAGGGCACCAGGTTTGGGAGAGCCAGTTAGACAAAACCCAATGACATGGGTTTCAACTGGGTATCTTCCTTAGCAGTGTGAAGAACTCCTGATGAAATTCCCCCAATGTTTCTAAAAACACAGATAAAAAAAAAATGTTGCTTTTGGTGGATTTTCTTCGCCACTCAACCAGGAACGGAATGGGAATTTTCAGAGGAAGCAAACCCCTGGTTCCCCAACTGAGAGGTTTGGGATAAAATGTAAATTTATTCACATTTTATTGATTTAATCAGCTAAAATGCTGATTATTAGTGGATCAAGCCTTTTTAATTGGCTGGCATCAGACAGCTACATGGATCTTTCAGAAACAGCTTGTGTATTTGATTTCCTCCCCCGACCCCCATCCCAGCCCCTTAGCGGAAACCTCACTGCAAAGCGGCATAAGCTGAACCGTTCAGCTCATGCACTGACTCGCTCCTTATCAAATGAGAAGTGAGGAACACTGATTCAAGTGACGCTGCACCTTTGCAGAGATCTGTATGTCCTACAAGTAACCTTGCATCACGCCAGTGTGTGTGTGTGTGAGAGAGAGAGAGAGAGCGCACAGCCTTACAGAAATATTGGAAAGCAGCTTTCAGAAAAACATTCCCAGAGAACAGAAGCAATGCTTCCCCGTCAAGAAAAGGGCACATGACCAAATAGCACAGAGGTGGGGGGGATTATAAACCAGCCCCCGCCTCATTTTCCTGCCAGCTGCCCTTCCCTTCATCAAGAACCCCTAAAAAAGATGCATGGAAACGTAAGCCTTCAAATGATACCAGAAAGGGGGGGAAAGAAAGGCACCAATTTCTTAAAAGGATCATATTTTGGGGAGTGGGGGGGGAGGCTGCAAGGAAGACCTCCCCCTCACTTGAGCGACTTTATCTCCTGTGACCATTAAACCCCAGATGCATACAAATTTCCTGCGTACAATATAAATAGGTAGCAAGGAGAAGGCTGTCACAGGAAACTATATTGAAAATGGTTGTGTGTGATGGGGGACTCTTTGAAAGGATGGGGGGGTTCATGATTTTGGTTTTTTGTTTTTAAAAGCCAACATCCACCTGAAATTGCACCCGCCACCCAAACCCCAACAGCTAGACATCTGCTGCATTTTTTGAACTGGTGATGTTGGCAGAACGGTGGCGGAAGGGGACGGTGCTTGCAAAATCTTTAATCTGGCTGGAGGACTCTCCCCTGCTCTCTCCCCCCCCCCCAAATCTCTCCTCGACCACATTAGCAGTTCTGTCTCCTCGGGCCGTTTGTATTCCCGTCACGTCTCTGCTGCTCTTTCCCAAACAGTCCTGCTGCAAAATATTAGTGAAGCACAGAATGCGATGCTAGAGTTTGCTGCAGCTCGTTCTTGGCACCGGTTCAGCTTTTTGTCTCTCGCCCTCCGCACCGCCGCTTCCCTTCGAAGCTCCCCAAAAGCAGGGGAGCGGGAGGAGGAGAAAACAATAAATGAAAAACCAAGCCACCCTTGGGCTATGGAACGAGAGGCGTGGCCCCTTCACCTCCACATCCCTCCTCCCTCTTTCTGCCACTCTCCCCACAACAGCAAAAAAATGTGCCGCAACATAAACGGTCTCTGCAGCCACCTGACAACACATTTCCCTTCGCTTGCAGTCACTCCATCGATGGCCACCTCTTTAGGTTTTGCTCATCTATATTTTCCGGGACAAGAACGAAACCTCCTATTTCTCCAAATATATTTCCCACCTTCTTCCTCATCTAGCTTTCTTTCTTCTTCTTTTTTAACGTTATGGGAGATGGCAGAAGAGTAGCCATCTCTTTTTGTCTCACTCTTTGCGGAGGGAAGCACAAACAGCTGCACCTAAACAGCCCCACAATATTGGAATTTGGTGCTTTTGTTGCTGTTGTTTATGTGCCAGGGTAAATACCAGGCGCCGCTGATGCGCCGTGGAGGCACATGCATGTTCAAAAAGCACACTGAGATTTCTTTAGATGGCACCTTCCTTCTCCTTTATTCCAAACAGATATGGGGGAAAGGGTTTGCCTCCTCCCGTACTCTGCTCTCACCCTGCACTGCCAGACAACAAGAGAAACCAAAGAGAAATCACACAAAGATGGCACGGAGAGCCGTCACCAACTTCATTTCCAGCTCGTCAGCGGAGTTTGGCAGGGAGCCCTCTTTCGAGTCTGGCATCAACGTTGTTTCAGTCCCTCTCCATCCCTCCCTCCTTCATTTAAGCATTCGGCGGCGTGCCCCCTTACCTTTCCTCCCCCAAAGATGGGGACTTTTCCTACACCTTGCACCCAAATCCGCCTGAAAATCCAAGGCAAAGCCCGTCAGAAGCTGAACGAAACAGGATGCAACGTTCCAACGAGTTAAGAATTAGGACATGCGTGTACACATCCTATTTCGTTCTCTAGAAGCAAGGAATCTATTGACCCTGTGTGCAGACCGATGGGACTCAGCTCTCGGGGGTAAGAGAGGATGGAAGAAGGCTTGTGTGGGGTGGTGAGGAAAACCGTATGGGCATTCAAAGGAATAGATTGTGTTCTGATCCGCACATTCGTCTTGGAGGTGCAGATCCGCTCAGCTCACGCTGGAATTCAGCGAAATCCAATTCCTCAGCCATCCCTATGGGTGAGCTCATTCAAAATCAGGCCTCAGCGTTAAAGTGTCGGCACACATAGCTTCCTATTCCAAACCCCTCATTCTTAAATTCAGTGTGGTTACTAATCCTTTGCAATATGTTTCTGTTTTCTTTTCAATGCTGGTTTTTCCTCAAGTGATAAACCTGCCTCAGGCTGTTTACAGAAGTGTTGAAGAACTGAAGCATTTATTTTTTTTAACAAAATGAAGAAAAAAAAGAGGGTGTGTATGCTCTCACAAGTGTAATAAAGTATCTAGACAGGATTGCATATAAAGACATTACTCCTACTTTGAGAAAACTGTGTAAGGCTGACTCGTTTATTTTGGATGTGGGCCAGAGCAGATGGATCCTTTGCTAAATCTGCCATTTCTTCAAAACTGGTATGGAAGTCAATTTTACAAACAAGATTCTGTGCATTGTATCTAGATGGGGGATGGGGAAGGAACTGGATTCTCTTCGCACTGAAAAGGTGAACATACGTAATTCATACTTCCCGAAAAAATACATAAACAGAAATGCAGCCATCCTTTGGTATGCACACTCCCCGAATTTTGCAATTCAGTTTGCCAGTCAGGCAAGGCGAATTATACTATGTCAAAATGTACATCAAGATATAAAGGTAAAGGGACCCCTGACCATTAGGTCCAGTCATGACCGACTCTGGGGTTGTGGCACTCATCTCGCTTTATTGGCCGAGGGAGCCGGGCGGGTCATGTGGCCAGAATGACAAAGCTGCTTATGGTGAACCAGAGCAGCGCACAGAAACGCCGTTTACCTTCCCGCTGGAGTGGTACCTATTTATCTACTTGCACTTTGATGTGCTTTTGAACTACTAGGTGGGCAGCAGCTGGGACAGAGCAATGGGAACTCACCCCGTCGCGGGGATTTGAACCGCCAACCTTCTGATCTGCAAGCCCTAGGCTCTGTGGTTTAACCCACAACTCCACCCGCGTCCCTTATACACTATATCCAACTGTCTCTTCTTTTGTCCCCTCCCCCACCAGAAAACCGCCATACCTTTGGGACGTCCCAGAGACCTTCAGGTTTCTGGGAGACCATTTCTGCACCTGTGTTCATGCATGACTCCTACCACCTTAATTTGCAAGCTTGTAGATACACTTCCGCAAACCTTGGAACATAGAAACCACTACCCTATTTTGGGGGTGGACTCCATTTCACCCCTAAGCACATGGGTGTTTTGGTCAGGGGTACTAAGTGATCGATTTTGTGTTATGATCTCATATGTTATTTGTATGACTATTTCTGCACCCAACCTGTATTGACAGCGAACTCAGGTAGACCGTGAGCAGAGATGAACCCGATTCTACCTCAGCTTGCTCATTGGTTTCTCCTCAGGGGCAATGGGTGTAAGAAAGGAAGGGATGGAAAGAAGTTGAGCCAAACTTGTTCACAGTTCTTTGCAAACTGATTCACTTCAATAGCACTGGATTTCCCAGATATTTTCCCAACATACCTTGCAAAAATGCTGGCTCATACTCTTCCCCTCCCGTCATTCGCAATGGGCTTCACACTTTCTGACTGGCTATATAGCATTGTGTAAACAAACCAACCCCTGTGTTGCAAAATATGAGTCAGCAATATCAAAACTAACACGATATATAGCATTGTGACAAAGAGATCTCAAGTCAGTTGTGTGGGTTTCTTTTTCAATTGACCAAGTAATAAATTAAGGCCTCAATCCTGGAATCCTGCATCCCCAGAAGTGTGTCCCATTGAATTCAGTTTCAGATAATTCTAGCTGACATCCACAGGATGACACTGTGCATCTGTAACAGTGCATACAGATAAAAACAACAGTTCTGGTTTTTTTAAGAAGTTCTTTCTTCTAGATGATGTACACAAGTCTCAGTTGACAACGTCTTAGAAGAGGTATTCACTTGTTGTCCAACAAAAGTAAGAACACCTCTTTTAAACTTACTGCCCATGATTTTCGTAAGCAATTGTATTAAAAACCTTTTAAAAAATATCCTTGATTAATTAGGGACACCTTTCTATTCAGTCAAAAGGTTTTTAATCAATTCATCTGATTAACTGAGAAGGCAGTGCAGAATGAATTACCATGCAATCCCATTTCCTTGTTGTTTGGAATCATGCTTGATGATCAACTGGGGCAAAGGGGCGGGGGGAAACAGCAAATGGTCAAGAATTGTATAAAATTATGTAGTGGTTTTTCCTTATCTTCCTTTCCTTTCTTCTTCTTTCTTCTTTTTCATTCTAGCTTTGGTATTGAATATTGTATATATAGACTTCTCTTTTTTAAATCAAAATTAATAAAGATTAATAATCATAATAATCATAATAATAAAAGACCTCACAGGGAAGAGCAGGCTCTGAATGCATATCAGTACAGTGGTACCTTGGGTTACATACGCTTCAGGTTACACACTCTGCTAACCCAGGAATAGTGCTTCAGGTTAAGAACTTTGCTTCAGGATAAGAACGGAAATCAGGCTCTGGTGGCGCGGCAGCAGCAGGAGGCCCCATTAGCTAAAGTGGTGCTTCAGGTTAAGAACAGTTTCAGGTTAAGTACGGACCTCCGGAACGAACTAAGTACTTAACCTGAGGTACCACTGTATAAATATTTCCAATCTGAAAATGGAAACCACAGCCAATTCAACTGGGGGGGGACCCACTCAGTTCCAATGCTATCGATTATTGTTCTGTCATCTGCTTATGTTTATCACGCAGGGTGATAATTATGCACGGGGAATTGCTTTTTTAAAAAGCTGGAGGTAGTATTTGTGTAAGCACTTCCCCCCTTCTCCAAAGAGATCTGGCCATGAGCATAAAATTTAGCCAGTCACTTTGCACAGGTGCAAAGCTCATCTGCCAAAGCCATGCTGTATGTCGGAAGGAGGGCAGGAAGGTCATCATAACACTTGTTTGCCAAGGAAGCTATTTAAAAAGGGGGACATTGACCCTGCTTGTTTGACATCCAATCTCCAAATTCGCCCTCACTTGCAATGCACCAGAGACACAGGCCCCGCATCGGAAAGCCAGAGCTGCCTGTCTCTCATCTAAGATTACCCACAGGGTCGGGGAGTTTCTCCACTACTGGTTTTAAACTAGAATTTGTCAGGCCAAATTGCACAGGTGGTCGCTCAGCCCGCTCCTATCATTGCTTACCCAGGGATCATTGATTTCCCAGCAAGGCTGAGAACAAAACCACTATCAGGCCGACGAGTAAACAGCCCGCCGGTTCAAAGGATGTTGCAAAACCATTGGTGCACCCATTGCTAATTTTAGACGAAGTTTTGTTTGCACCATGGCTTCCATGGGTACTTAAGAGGTTCGCAAAGCCCCATTCACTCTGGGGTCACAAATTCTTCCCTAGGCTTCATTCCTGCTCTCCTTTTGCAAAAATTGTCAGCTGAAAGTAATATCTAATGCTATATCCTCCTCCACCCAAAAATGGAACTGGAAGCTATTGTCCCAAACTGGTTTGAAGTCCATATGGTGATATCGGTTTCATAGTTTTTGATCTTGCAATATATTGTGAATCACAATGTTTATGTGGGTGTATGTGCTACGCAAAAATCACAATGAGGGAGAAACCGTGAATTCAGACACTGTGGTATATTGGTATATCACAATTGTTAGCTGGTGATTTATTACAAAGTCAAAAGCTAGATATCACCCAGCCATACGGGACGCTAAAATGAAACGATATCTTCTGCAGATGCAGGAACGAGCTCCACAAGCAAATTCCCCTGTCAACTTTGAAGACGAAATAAATTTATTTACCCCAATGCCCAACTCCCCACATGTTTGTGAAAAATCACATTTTGATGGACGGCTGACAGTAAGTTGGACAGAGTGCCCTTCAAAGTATTTCCCCAATCCACCTGGGCCTTTGGGGACAAGGAATGGGAGTTCAGTCAAGCTGAATGACTGGGGTTCTAGACTCCAGTTAAACCTTCTCAGATGCAACTATATGCACAAATGCCCCCTTCCTAAAGATGTTTGCAGTCTTATGCATATGCTCTATGTACAGATTTGGGGGAGCACACACAACACTAGGGCAACTCAGTTTCTGTGTTGTTGAACGCCAGAGCAAAGATCGCCCAAACAGAGCGTGACTGGAACATGGACTGGAGGTTTGTGGCATATTTGAGTAACAGTAGGTGAGATTGGCTGAGGGACTGGGGTGGGATGGGGGTTGTTTTTTAATGAGAAACTACCTAATTTATACTTCTCAAGCTAGTATCTGAAACAAGCACTATTATCCTTCAAAATTCACCCCAGTCTGAATTTTCCAATCAAACCATGGGCGAGGCATGCATAAGTCAATGTGCACATTGGTGGAAAACGACAGAAAGAAATGTGTTACATTAGGAGAAATTGTTTGCAAAAAATGGGTATATTCGGAACAATTGCTTTGCAAACGTGTGTATATGAAGAGAAAGGCACATTAAATTGCAGGTGGGGGATTTTTTTTTTAATGCAAATTGATGCAGAAATGTGGGGAACTGGATTTAATGTTGAAAAAGTGAAAAACTTGATTGATGATTGATTGATTGATTGATTGATTGATTGATGATTGTTTGATTTTCTATACCACCCTTCAAAAATTCACTCATCCTGGGCATGGCCAATGGCTCGTTTTAATAGAATGTGATATTAACTGGTTATTAGTTATTAATGTACAGTGATACCTCGGGTTACATACGCTTCAGGTTACATACGCTTTAGGTTACAGACTCCGCTAACCCAGAAATAGTGCTTCAGGTTAAGAACTTTGCTTCAGGATGAGAACAGAAATTGTGCTCCGGCAGCGCGGCAGCAGCAGGAGGCCCCATTAGCTAAAGTGGTGCTTCATGTTAAGAACAGTTTCAGGTTAAGAACAGACCTCCGGAACAAATTAAGATACCACTTAAGATACCTAACTTGAGATACCACTGTATTGTTTATTTTAATTGCCCAACCTGAGCTCTAGCTGGAGGGGCAGAATAAATGCAGAAATCTACTACTACTATTACTACCACTCTGTGCACCAGTTTTCCTTCTTCTTTTCCTCTGTTTGTTAGCACAGCCAGAGAGAAAAGAATCCCTTGTCACCGGGCAGGGAAGAAGGCTTTCACTCCTTGAGTAAACCCTCGATTTTCAGTTTGAATTACAGCTGGGCTTCAGCATAAATAAACTGACAAAGAGCTACCGGCTCTTCCCCGTCGGTAACGGTTGAGGGAAACGGCACTTCGATTTGACTAGACAAAGCTGTCCAGTGTATGGGGTGACCTTTAGCCCCATCCTTGGCGCAACACAACTCTCTCCGTGTCTGCTGCCATCCGCAGGGACTCGGAGGACGAACATGGCTGCCAGAATAATCAGGGCATTGCTTAATGACAGACCCTAGAACAAGCTTGTTGATTATGCGCTGGCAGAAACAGGGCCTCCGATTCTGAAGGCAAACTGGGTGGGGGGGAGAGAGAGGAAGGCTCCCCGCCCCTTCAAAGCTCGCAAAGCGGTTCGATCACACATGTGTGGCAGGGAAAGATTTGGTTAATTTGTGTAGGACGGATCTGTTTTTTCTCATCCCCTGCAGATGAGGATAAAGCAAAGCAAAGCAAACACACTTAAAGAGGAAGAAGGTTCAGAATCCACATTGCCCACAGGTGATTCACAGAAATCGTGGGATAAAATGCCAGCGCAGTATGTTCAGTGTGCTCTTAAAACAACAACAACCAAGACTCAAAGACAGAGGCACCAAGTGCTGCACAACAGGGGGGGGGGGTTGTCATGTGTGTGTGATGTCACTGTGGCAATCACACAGGGTCCCCGGACGTTTCACCGTCTATTGATCCCTGTGCCACCACTTTATTTCTCGCTGCCACCACCCAGGCCCTACCTGGGACAATACTGAGTCCAGTCAGGGTTAAATTGAAACATAAACTTTTGTTTATTTATTGCAGTTTAACAAGTGTGTGGCTTCATAAATGGTATTGGTCAATTACAATCATGGAGTGCCTATCCAGACCTATAACTTCCACTCCCTGCTCTCACTCACTAAACCACCTCTCAGATATTTACTTGTCTTCCTAGCCCCTAATTGTTCCTGACTCAACTTATTTCACTACACTAACTCAACCTACCCACAAACTCTATCCCAATTCTCTCCCACTCCAACCAACCAACCACCCAACTCCCAACGAACTCCTCCCTTCGTCCCTCCCAGAGCTGGTTTTATAGTCCCTCTGACTCCACCCCCTGGGTCCTGATTGGGTAACCTGTTTAACTATTTCACCTCCAGCACTCTCATATGTTAACGTCACAGTCACGCATGTAGGGAGAAGGCCATGAGGCCCTCCACCACTGCGGGGAGACCCGACAAGACCCTCTGGCACTGTGGGGAGGTCCAGTGAGAATCCTTGCCGTCACGAGGAGGCTGCCCAGCCCCTCAATATTGGGGGGGGGAGCTTTGCCATATTCCCACATTCTTTGGAGGAGCTGAGCTGTCCTCAGCCACACAGAGCTGGAGCGTATGCTCAAAAATATTCTAAATTTAATGACTTTGTGGTGCCGTCAGAGTGTACAGGTGAGGTAGGATAGATGAACATGTGGCTGCCGGTGCTAGAATCGCAGAATTGTAGAGTTGGAAGGGACACCCCCCCTAGGTCATCTTGTCCAATGCCCTGATATGCAGGGATCTCAACTCAAGCAACCATAACAGATGCCCCTTCCATCTCTGCTTGTTGTTGGTTGTTTAGTCATTTAGTTGTGTCCGACTCTTCATGACCCCATGGACCAGAGCATGCCAGGCCCTCCTGTCTTCCACTGCCTCCCGCAGTTAGGTCAAACTCATGCTGGTTGCTTCGAGAACACTGTCCAACCATCTTGTCCTCTGTCATCCCCTTCTCCTTGTGCCCTCCATCTTTCCCAACATCAGGCTCTTTTCCAGGGAGTCTTCTCTTCTCATGAGGTGGCCAAAGTATTGGAGCCTCAGCTTCAGGATCTGTCCTTCCAGTGAGCACTCGGGGCTGATTTCTTTCAGAATGGATAGGTTTGATCTTCTTGCAGTCCATGGGACTCTCAAGAGTCTCCTCCAGCACCATCATTCCATCTCTGCTTAGAAACCTCAAAAGAAGGAGACTCCACCACCTCCTGACGGAGACTGTTCCACTGCTGAACAGGACCATAGCAATGGGCCTAGGAAGCTGCTTTATACAGAGTCATGGTCCATGTAACTCAGTGTTGCCCACACTGCCTGGCAGCAGCTCTCTGGGATTTCAGGAAGCAGGCATTCCCACCTAGACCAGCAGATGCTGGGGAATGAACCAGGCACCTTCTGCTTGCAGAGATGCTCTGCCACTGAGCTACATACAGCCCTTTCCTTAAAGGTCAATGGCATGTGCAGTACCAAGAGTTAGAGCAGTAAGAGGCGTTCAAGAGAAGGGGATTGCCCTGTTGCTAGTTGGCCATACAAAAACACGAGAATATGAATGGGGGGAAGAGCACCATACTCATTGCTCATTTTCTGGGTCATCAGATTTCTTGCCTCGCCTCTTTACCGCTGGGCCATGGTGAGTCTCATCCCTGAAATCGGGTTGACACAATCCCATGCCTCGTGTCTAGATCAAGAATGGCTGGCCGAAGAATAGCTCTTGCATCTGAACTCTGCAGGTGCCATGGCTCAAGGGTAAACATTTCGTGATGCGGGGAGACAGAAGGCTCTTTCAGCCGGACTGTGGTTACGGTGAGTGCATCGCTTGAGAGGTGAGTGCATCGCTTATTTGCTTACTTATTTGACTTAGCGTGCACACAGGGGGCCAAGTGTTACATCAAAACAACGTCTGCATCCTCCCAGCAAGCAGTTTTCTGGAATGCTAGTCTTGCGTCTGCAAGCAATTCCGTTCCATGCAGAGATGCTTGTTGGCCCCAATCCATGACAATGGTGCATTGGACATCCGCGTGAAATTAACACCCTAACCAGATCAGCACGCAACTCTGCTTTCACACCAAAGCTGAGTGTTCAGCCACAGGTGGAACCAACAATGTGTGCAATGATGTTGGATGGGCGTGGCTTGTGGGTTCGAGTCTCCTCCACAGCATGAGATGGTACCCACTCATCTGAACAGACCCTGGAGCAGCCTGCTATCAAGTTCTGCTTGAAACAGAGCAACGTTCTCTCATTGCCTCTCCTGCCACTGAATTAGCAACGGGACCTGGGGCAGTCAGGAGGGAACATCTTTCTGCAGACAGGATTTGGCCGAGATGTGCCCCAGTCGAAGTTCCCAAACAGAGAAAATGACAACTAGAGATCTGATCCAACAAGAGAAGAAGAAAACCAAAAGTTTTGCAAAATGCTCGCCGCACATAGAAAAGTACACAAAATACCTCAGAGTTACTGCGGGTTCGGTTGCAAACCACTGCAATAAAGTGAATATCACAATATAAGTGAATCATAATATGAGTCACACTGATTTTTTTGTTTTGTTTTCCAGAGCATATAAAATTGTGTTTACACTATACTGTAGTCTATTAAGCTCGGCCACTCTGCCTGCAGGGGCCAGAGGGGAAAAGGCACGACTCCAGCCCTCAACAGCTTCACTCCTGTGGCCAGAAGAAGGGTGGCAGCTGAAAGGGGACTCCCTTTCCCTGGAAGTGGCTGGGCTGCCTGCAGTTGCACCCATGTCCTCATAAGGAGCAATAAATGTGAAGCACAAGAAAGCAAATGTAATAAAGTGAGGCCTGCCTGTATTGCATTAGGAAGAATAATCTAGGCTAGGATTTTCCATAATACACTCGGGTATTTTTGTGTTATTGTGTGGGTATTTATACAGTGGTACCTCGGGTTAAGAACTTAATTCATTCTGGAGGTCCGTTGTTAACCTGAAACTGTTCTTAACCTGAAACACCTCTTTAGCTAATGGGGCCTCCCGCTGCTGCCGCACCACGATTTCTGTTCTCATCCTGAAGCAAAGTTCTTAACCCGAGGTACTATTTCTGGGTTAGCGGAGTGTGTAACCTAAAGCGTCTGTAACATGAAGTGTCTGTAACCTGAGGTACCACTGTATAGAGATGTCAAAGAGAACAACAACTATCAGACTTTTAGACGACATCTGAAGGCAGCCCTGTTTAGGGAAGTTTTTAATGTTTGATGCATTACTTAATTTTAATATTGTTTTGGAAGCCGTCCAGAGTGGCTGGGGAAACCCAGCCAGATGGGCGGAATATAAATAATAATAATAATAATAATAATAATAATAATAATAATAATAATGAAGTCTTCAATCATTTGACCTTCTGACATGGCACCACTGTGGAACAGACAGAAGATGTGGGACTTCTGTTTATTTCCTTTGGCTCGGAGCAGCTGAAAGAGTGCACCTTGAGATTGCTTGGCAACTTTGTGAGGGTCAATTTCTCTTCCACAAAGAGCAACATGGTGGCAGAAGTGACTCATTCCAACAGGTTCCCATGCAATGTGCGGGGTCTCTGAGCCCCTTCTAAGTTACTCCTGATCCCTAAAGCACTCTTCCGGATTCAGAAGTGCCGTGAGCAAGATCCCAGAGCGCTAACTACGCTCTGAGCTCTTTCCAAAGCCAGAGACGTATACTCACTTACTCACCAGCAGGGAACTCTGCCAGAAGTTGTACAACCTGCAGATTTTCATTGCATTAATTCATTCTGAAGTGAAGCGGGCTTTCCTCTTGAGCCTGGAGTAGACGGCAATTAATTAAGAGCCGTTTCTTTCTCTCTTTCCCCCACCGATTGGATTAAAATAAATGAAATAGCAAGAGGAAGGATGAGTTTGGCTGGAACCACGTCTGGGGCAGAGATCTACTCTCCAGCCTGCAGTCCCTGGTAGCTGCTGCAGCAGCAGCAGCACCTCCAGTGCATGGATTGAGCCATATTGAAGCACAACTCTGTGTTCTTAGGAGCTCCTGCATCTCGCCCCTTTATAGGCACGACCGAGAAAAACCCTAAGGCTTCTTGCAGAAGCAGTGGGCTGGTGATAATGGCAACACACTTTCCAGCTAAATGTTGGAGGAATTGCACTGACAACATCCCTTATCATTAATGAGCACAAGGTATGGAATTAATTGAAAGAGGCACCATGTAACAGATCCTTCTTTCCTGGAACTCTTAATAGTCCCAAAGTGGAAGTGGAGACCCCGTGAGGATGGGGTGGAGGAGAGAGAGAGAGAAGGATAAACCAAGTAGAGAATTGCAGAGAGAAGAGGTTGCTGTTGTAAACACTGTTTTGAAAAGGTAACAAAATAAGAGTGAAATTCAACTAAGGACTCAGCTACATTAGCAAAAAAAAACAACAACCCAGTGTTTTAAATGTGTTATAAACATGCAACACCAGATGGCACTGTAGAGCACAAAACTTTTCTATGTGATTTTACATAGGTTTTTTTTTCTGTTATAACAATTTCATTTATGACTTATTTATAGCAGGTTTTTCCTGTGTGTAGATCCACCCCAAGTGTTCATTGAAACCAATGCTCTTAAATACTTGTCTATTGATTTTAGTGATGCTGAAATCAATAGAGCATGATGATGATTCTCCACCTTAATTTGCCTCCCAAGCAGTCCTCTTGAAAGCTGCCAGGGGTGTGTGAGTATGTGTGTTTTAGAATAGGCATTCAGTTATTGAGTGATGCTGCTCAGACACAGCCAAGCATACCATCACCCCGTGTAGACACCTGTATCCCTTCTTGAGAAGTTGGCAATCTATCCTTCAGGGATGCTTCTCCATTATTATGGAATGACTACGCAGGAGCTCTGAGCTCCAGGATTCTCCAGAGACCAGGATTCAAAAGCCAGTGCTCCAGAGCAAGTTCTCCACATCTGGGATTCACACTGAACCCCAACTTGCAAAATGCGGGGAAGGAATCTGAACATAAACAAACCATGACTGAGAAAGCCTTAGCTCTTGAGGGTTTCCATCCTGGCTTGCCCTGCTCTCTATCCTATGCATTGCTGACCTCTCCACACCCCAAGCCAAGATTGGAATGTATAAACAGATGCCTCCTTCTTCTGTGACCAGGGAAGCAAAAGTGGGTTTCTAAGCCTTTCTCAAGATGGTGAAGCAAACAGGATACCTAACAGGGGATGATCTCAACAGGTGCTAAGGAACAATTTTACTTGTGTTATATAGCCAGAAAAAACGTGTGTGTGTGTGTGTGTGTGTGTACACACCTGGAAAGGCCAGAAGCTCAATCTCAATTTTAAGAGAAAATTTCATTAATCTCATTAAGAGAAAAGTTCATATTAATCATGATATATATATGAGAAATATGCAGGGAAATTTCTATGTAAGTAGTATTTCATCCCAAAATATATGTATAGAAATTTGCCATTTAAATATTTCCATGTACACATTTTTGAGCTGAGAGCCATATCGCAAAATTCAGGGAAGCGCAAAATTCAATGGATAATTGCATTGCCATCTGCACATTGGTCTGAGGGGAGCAGGTTAGGTTAGATTTCTATAGGAACTCACAGAAATCAATCTCCCCAATAAACACACACACACACACACACACACAGCTTGTTCTGTGCTATCTTCCTAAACCATGTTTACGGGACATTTTCTAAAAAGCACTGCTCAATCCTACATCTGTGGAAACACAGAGGGCAGGAACCGGCACCCATGGTGGCTAGGGATATATACAGTGGTCCAAAACTCTTTAATTAAAACATGCATTTTACTTTATTCTTTTATGCACAGGGGAGAGGTTTGGATCGATGAAACGAGTGGCAAAAAGCAAACCATGTGATCCTTGGCCTCTCCATTACAGCAGGACTGTTAGCAGCGATTGCCACGTAACCTAATACTGGTTTTCCCACAAGCCCTGGGAATTTCTGGCACAGGGGAGCTTCGTGGCAGAGCCGTTCTGATATGCCTCCAAGGCTGTTTTAGACACACATGTGTTTCGACTTCAGCCGCTCTTGTCATGAGACCACAACGGCCCCTCCGATGTAACGCCGCCACATGTGACCGGCAAACTCCGCCTGCTGCTTCCAGCAGCAATCAATGGAAAGCAATTGGGGGGGGCTCCCAACAAAGCAATTCCCCCTTATTGTGAGGAGCTGGAGGAGAATGTGCTAGTCATTTCTGGGAAGATGTGCATTTTACCACAATTTGGGTGCAATTTTGACAACACCCTGGAAAGGGGAGAAAAAGCAGTGAAAACTGGCTCGCAGACCTTTCCACCGCTACAGGCTTTATCGGTTATTTTCAGGAGTCGTTACGCTGCGGTAGAGATTTCACACGCTCGGGGCAAGTGTGGGGGAGAAGATTAACCTCGCCTCCTGTCCAGTGCAAATGACGTTTGTCAGCTGCTACAGGCTACGGAGGCCAAATCTCACTAATACTATTTGTCTATCCTTCCTTCCTTCCTTCCTTCCTTCCTTCCTTCCTTCTCCTGCTTCGGAACCTAGGACCTGAACCAATGGCTTCAAGTTACAAGACAGGAGATTCAGACTAAACATCAGGAAGAACTTTCTGACAGTGAGAGCTGTTCGACAGTGGAACGACCTCCCTTGGGAGGTGATGGACTCTCCTTCCTTGTAGGTTTTTAAGCAGAAGTTGGGTGGCCATCTGCCATGGATGTTTAAGCTGTGATTCCTGCCTTGCAGTAGGTTGGACTAGATGACCCTCAGGGTCCCTCTGTTGTAAACAAAATTTGCCCTTCTTCCCTTATGGGGTATGCAAGAGCCCATATAGAGTCCTTAAGCGGGTTCCCTATTGGTAGGAGAAAATAACAGAGGCCAACCAGAGAATATTAAGAAGCAAAGCACCTAGTAAGCCCGATCTTTATTGAACTGTTGCAACAGGGTGCTCCCCTCACACGCAGGAGGACGGAGGAGGACCCAGAACCAAGGTGTGACTGCCCTTATATAGACATTTTAAATTCCCTGCCCTGGAGCTCAAGACCACCCCTCCACACATCATACATACATCACAAAAGGGGTGTAACCCAAGACCACCCCCCACAAACATCCTACCTACATCACAGAAAAGGCGGTCTACAACAGAAATTTGAATGTTGTTGTTTTTCCTGTCTACCAGGTTATTTGGTAATGCCTTATCTGATTGCCTTCTCTGGTAGTCTGGCCATTCCTTTGAGATGGTGATTACCCAATTCCTAAGACAATGGGAAGGTTCCCTCACCCCCTCCCTCCTTGCAGAGAAAACATTTGGTCAGTTTGGGAGTCAAAATGGTTTCAGGACTGTATTCCTGTGCTGCTCCAGACATATATTTATGTACGTGCTTGGTTGGTACATTTATGAACATTTATTATATATATATAAGACCTTAACATTTTTATTACACCTCCCAACTCTACGATTCTGCACACAGTCACACCCCTGGTCCATTTGGCCAACCACTGGCAGTGGCTCTCCTGGATTTTGTGGAGGAGATATTCCCAGGCCTGCCTTGAGGTTCCAGGGACTGAACCTGTGATGCACCTGTATTCAAAACAGATGCTCGACCACCGAGCCACAGCCCTTCCATACAAATGTGCAGATTTCTGCTGAGCACACGAGAATCACAGAAGGCCAACTGCCACTCGCACCCAGACGCTTTCAATGTCCTTTTATAAAAGCAGAGATGTGCTAAATCTTTCTTGCGTACAGGTGCAAACGATATAAAATGCAGAGTCGGCAGGAAGCCTGCGGGTCTGTTTTTTTTTTTAATGAAAAAAATTCACATTGTTTGCAGCAGCCCCTTCGGCATATGACCCACCCGGCAAACTTGTGCAAGGGAACCGCAGTTCCTCAGATGCTAATGAGTCAGCGAGGATGGGAATGAGTGAGTCGGGCAGCAGGTGCTGCTTCAGCAATAAAACACTGAGGACCATCAATGGTTTCCAGACAAAAGGAGAGAGCCTTTTGCATCCCGGCAGCTAAGCAGAAATGGCCTGAAAGCTTCAGCCCAAACAGAAAAAAACCCCAAACCCAACCACTATGGATATCAGCTGGGAAAATTCTACATTTTCCTAAAGCTCCCCCCACAGACCCACACACTCAAATGGCCCCAGTTAAAAGCTAACCAGATTCCAGAGGTTGGATGGCTTCCAAACAAATTAAAGGAGCAATTCCTCCTTCTCAGCTGGTAGGGCCAAGGATTAAGACAAATGGGATAAAAGGGAAATCTCTGTAAAGGACTTACTGAGTGGACAATGGGAAAGCAGCATGAGTTGTGGAGATAACAAGCACTAATCAGCCCCTTCATTGCCTTCTTATTCCACATTTTAACAGGAGTTCTGATCAGTCCCTGCTATAATCTTCAGGCAGCGGAAGAGCCAAGGGGAAGCACCAGCAAAGAGGTGCCAGACACTTCGGAACAATAGAGCGAACATGTCCTTCACATGTCTGCTGACTGCCTCTCTCGCTGTGGAATGGAAAAGAAGGTATCTGTCCAACATCATCATCTAGGACCAGAAGCAGAAAAACCAGGCTCTGAACACTGAAACATAAAATTGTAGAGTTGGAAGGGACTGCAATGGTCATCTAGTCCAAACCCCTCTACAATGAATGTTCAATCTATTGAGGTCTTAGAGAAATCAGATAACTATTCTTGAAGCTTCCTGTGATCGTTGGTAGTAATAACAAGTTCTGCATCGCCACCAATGCGCAGAATGCTCTGGAGACTTTCTGTAGCTTTATACCCCCAAAGTATATGGCAAAGGCCTGTAGTTCACTGGCGGAGCATCTTGTTTTGCACCCTGGTTCAATCCCCAGGAAGGACTGGGAATGACCCATTTCTGTAAATCTGGAAAGTGACTGCTGGTCAGTGTGGATGGTACTGAGATAAGTCTGGCTCTGCATAAAACAGCTTACTATGTTCCTGACACACACCACAGTCTCTAAAAGGGGCAAGGGGGACATAGGCAATGCGCAGTGCGATCTGGAGCAGCAGGACACCTCTAATCTTGCAAGTTACCAATTACAGTGGTACCTCTGGTTGCGAACGGGATCCATTCCAGAGCCCTGTTCGCAACATGAGAAGAACGCAACCCGCGTCTGCACATCTGTGTGTGCCGCGATTCGCTGCTTCTGCGCACGCGTGTGACGTCATTTTGAGAATCTGCGCATGCACGAGTAGCGAAACCCAGAAGTAACCCTTTCTGGTACTTCTGGGTCGCTGCAGGACGCAACCTGAAAACGCTCAAGCTGAAGCAAATGCAACATGAGGTATGACTTATATGGAGACTTCAAGCCCATAGCTTGCTCCATATTCAGTCTGGTGTGGTACAGTCTTATTTCCTCATCTGTTCCTTGCACCAACCGAGCCTAATCCACATGTGTTGACAGCTGAGTGGTCCAACCCTACCAGATAAAACAATCCCATTTCTAAAGTCTCTGTTCTGGGGAAGAGGTTTAGGGGGATCAAGCTGAATGAACCGCTACCTTCCTGTTACCATAAGGACTGTGTCTCAGATAACATGCATTGGACACAGAAGCTCCCAGGTTAAAGCTTCACAATGTATCTCCAGTTAGGTTTGGATTGATAGTAAGGTAAGATAAAGGTAAATGACCCCTGGATTGTTAAGTCCAGGCAAATGAGACTATGGGCTGCGTACCGACAGTACTGAGCTAGAGACTAAGGATTTGGGCTCAGCAATGCCTTGCAGGGAACTCGTGTTACTAACACACACTTTGTCGGGAGCACAGGAAAGACATGTTTCAGAATCATAAAACAGTGGCAGAGCAACACAGACCGGAATGGGTTGTGTTGCCAGTACTGTGATCTCAAAAGCAACACCTGGAACCTCTCCTACAGCCCTGACTGATGTGATTATAAAACAAAATGTGAAATGCCCCCTGAAATGGGTTGTGGAGTTGGGAGGGAAGCGAAGAAATGAGATAAATCAGAGCCGGGCTTGCATAACATCATGCATTTGAGTATTCACCCTAAACAGAGCCTGAGACTTCACCAGATGTTTTTCATTCTGGCACAGTTCGCTGCTGCGGAGAGAGAAATCGGGAGTGGGCGAGAGCCAAGCACAACATCAGGTTGGCATGCACAGCTGTAATCGGAGATCAGCGAAGGATACAGTCAGTCCAGACCCCTGGGGAGACAGCAACTAGCGAGGTCTCTTAAAGGAAAGCCACTTAGTTCTCTAGGAGAAACGGCATCAGGACCTCCTTGCACCCAAGCGAGGGGGTCAACGTGCAAATCTCTCCACTTTGTAACTCTTTGCCTTGGCGCCGTTTAAAGCTGAAATTGTAGTTTCCCAGAGAAATAGCTTCTTTTTTGTTGTTTTTCTTACGTTCCTCCATGAATGAGGTGTGCACAAATATCACCATCGCACCTCAATATGCGTCATCAATGCATCAACCATCATTACCATCACTGTGTCTCAATACGCATGGCCACTACAGGGACATTACTTGTGCTATGGCAGCAGATGGAAAGGACTAACATAAATAAATGTGGAGAGGAAGGAAAGGAGATAGAGAGCTTAATGCAAGCTTGGGGCCAACGGCGGATGAAGGATGCTAGAAGCAGCATGATGGCAGGAAAGGAAAAGAATCCAATAGAAGAAGAAGAGTTTGGATTTGATATCCCACTTTATCACTACCCTAAGGAGTCTCAAAAGCGGCTAACATTCTCCTTTCCCTTCCTCCCCCACAACAAACACTCTGTGAGGTGAGTGAAGCTGAGAGACTTCACAGAAGTGTGACTAGCCCAAGGTCACCCAGCAGCTGCATGTGGAGGAGCAGGGAATCGAACCCAGTTCACCAGATTATGAGTCTATTGTTCTTAACCACTAGACCACACTGGCTACACCACACAGGCTCACACTGCAGTGGATCCTGCAGGTGAATCCAAAGTGACTTTGTGTTTCAGTTACCAAGAAACATAGAAAACTGCCTCCTACAGAGTCAGAGCATTGATCAATGTAGCTCAGTATTGTCCCCGCTACTAACTAGCAGTGGCCCTCCAGCTTCACTTTTTATAATTATTTAATAAGTTTTTCCACAACAAACATCTTATAAAATAAACATCGATACAATATCACAATGTGGGATTTTTCCAGTCCCGTGACATCCCTCTCCCCTCTCCATGGTTCCATTATTTTTGGTTATTTCAAGCATGTCTAAGTCAGGCCCTCCAGGTTTTCAAGCAGGAACTGAACCTGCAGATGTCTTTATGATAGAATGGTGGAGTTGGTCATCTTTAAGTCCTCTCACTGACCTATGTCTCTGGCTACCTCTGGGAACAGGAGCCTATATATTTCTAGCTAGCTTCCCTCTTCTGCACACTGAGTTATTCGCAAATAAATGTGACTAACATTCATTATCTGTTGTTAAATAAGGGTGGTTCTAGGTATGCAAGCCAGACATAAAGCATGTTGCTCAAAATGGCAGGGGCGATGGCTTGACCTGCCCTGATACCGAAGCTGGTTGTTTAGCCAGCAAAATACTGCCAGCATTCCAATATCCTCCCCCCCCCCTCCAAAAAAGTCTGCTTCCTTTTCCCCAAGTGGAGAAAAGAACCCAAAACAGTGTTGTGTGTGCATTTCTCTTTTTGCAGAAGATGGGAGAATCTCTGCAAGCAAGAACTTCTCTCTTTCAGTTTCCAGCAAAGTACCATCTCTCCAGACTTAGGGGTGAATCTCAAAAGGCCCACAGTGCTCCATAATGAATGATGAAACCTCCACCTTTGGTTGTACCAGGACCAGCAGAGGCTGTGACTTAAAAAAAAGACCATATATCCCGTTCATAACCCTCTAAGATACAGAAGCCTGCTTCTCCGGAGAGAGATCCATTTGCGGAATGCCCAGGAAACAGTCCACTTTATTGTCATTAGTAAAATAATTTGCCACACATATTTTGCTTCGGCGACTGAACTGCGCTATCTATTTATCTCCTTTAATGCATTTCAACATGAATCATTCATGGGCGTTTTGATGCGAGAAGCAACCGGGGACATCCATCAGCGAGGAACGCTATGATGGCGCCTCCTCGGAGGACCACAACTTAGCCATGCTAGGCCATGTGCCACCCCAGTCTTTAAATTTATGGCCTTCCACCATGGCTCTCCTCTAGCTGAAAGAAGTTGTCTAGTACCAAATTCAGAGCAATAGATATTCATTCTACCTATCCCACAAGGAGAGCGGGATGATACATGTGTCTTCCCCCCTTTCTTTTATTCTCATAGCAATCCATTGAAGGATGTGAGAGAGAATGACTGGCTCAATATAACCCAGAAACCTCCATCATTGTGCTTGGATCTGAACCCACCTCTCCCTTTCCCAGCCACCACATTGTACTGGCTGTGCCTCT
Organism: Podarcis siculus; assembly: GCA_034642415.1. Lineage (NCBI taxonomy): Eukaryota > Metazoa > Chordata > Lepidosauria > Squamata > Lacertidae > Podarcis > Podarcis siculus. The sequence continues at coordinate 7,492,317 of JAXCMG010000039.1, read as the reverse complement.
TACACCTGAGGTGCATATTTCCAGGACCACTCACACTTCCTTGAATTCACACAATCTTAGAGTTGGAAGGGACCTGAGGGTCATCTAGTCCAACCCCCCAATTCCTTGGAAGCAGGGTGGTCTATAAAAAAATAATGATAAATACAAGTTCATAAGTGATGTTTTCCCAGTAGTGATGTATGGAAGTGAGAGCTGGACCATAAAGAAGGCTGATCGCCGAAGAATTGATGCTTTTGAATTATGGTGCTGGAGGAGACTCTTGAGAGTCCCATGGGCTGCAAGAAGATCCAACCTATCCATTCTTAAGGAAATCAGCCCTGAGTGCTCACTGGAAGGACAGATCCTGAAGCTGAGGCTCCAATACTTTGGCCTCCTCATGAGAAGAGAAGACTCCCTGGAAAAGACCCTGATGTTGGGAAAGATTGAGGGCACAAGGAGAAGGGGACGACAGAGGACGAGATGGTTAGACGGTGTTCTCGAAGCTACCAGCATGAGTTTGACCAAACTGCGGGAGGCAGTGGAAGACAGGAGTGCCTGGCGTGCTCTGGTCCATGGGACCACGAAGAGTCGGACACGACTAAATGACTAAACAACAACAAATGGAACAAAAAATAAGCAGTCCCAAAAAGCCAACAAATGTCATTTTACTGATTGATGGCTTGATTGATTACATTTCTATCCCACCTTTTACCCCCTCCTCCCCCAGAGCTCAAGATGGTATTCTGCCGCTCGTCATATAATCCCCACAACAGCCCTGTGAGGTAGGTCAGGCTGAGAGGCCATGACTAGCTCAAGGTCAACCAGTGAGTGGGAGTTCTAACTCTGGTCTCCAAGGTCCTAGTCCAACGTTACTAACCACTACACCATACTGGTTTCCATCAGTGGAGCGGTTTCACCAAGGAGGTTGTGGACTCTCCTTCCTTTAAGCAGAGGTTGGGTAGCCATCTGTCATGGATGAGATTCCCACATTGCAAGGGGCCTGGACTAGAAGACACTAGATTTCCAACTCTACAATTCTATGATATGAGGAAAGCTCACAAATCTTATGGCTACTACAGATAATGTGAATGCAATGGGTTTGCTTGTTTTTTTAAATAAATTGCTGATTGGGAAAGTCCTAAGCTGATGAAAAAATTCCCCACACCATTATATAAACAGAGAGCAGGTAGTAACTAACCCTGTCCCTTCTGCTGCTTCCCCACTGCTCAGACCCACTACCCTCCAGTTGCTGGAGGCTGAGGGTTTGTCACAGAGACTGTGCTATGCTCATGAAGGCTCTCTGTACATAACTGGTGTTCTAAAACTGCACCAGAGGCATCCGTGAGTACCGCACCGCAAGGAGGATGCAAAGGAGGAAGACAGGGCCAGGATACAGATAGACTCCTGTTGTCCCGTGAGCCCTTTGATGGCCAGAATAGGACTTCGGGGCATTTTCATTTCTAGCTTTGGCAACCCGAGCGATCACTGTTGATTGAAGGGCAGTGCAAATATGGAATAAACAAACACAACACAGACATCCACAGGCTCCCCACCCCACTAGGGTGAGCTAAGCAAAACACTTACAGAAGGAACAAACTAGTAAAGGTAAAGGGACCCCTGATCATTAGGTCCAGTCATGACCAACTCTGGGGTTGTGGCGCTCATCTTGCTTTATTGGCCAAGGGAGCCGGTGTACAGCTTCCGGGTCACGTGGCCAGCATGACTAAGCCACTTCTGGCGAACCAGAGCAGCACACATAAATTCCGTTTACCTTCCCGCCAGAGCGGTACCTATTTATCTACTTGCACTTTGACGTGCTTTCGAACTGCTAGGTTGGCAGGAGCAGGGACCGAGCAATGGGAGCTCACCCCGTTGCGGGGATTCGAACCGCAACCTTCTGATCGGCAAGCCCTAGGCTCTGTGGTTTAACCCACAGCGCCACCCGCGTCCCTAACAAACTAGAGTCCCCCACCCAAAAAAACCACTGCCTGTGCATTTTGCCTTGTATCTCTGGCCCTACAAATGCAAGAAACTTAAGTCTTTGTTTTAAAATGAAGGCTGGGGATCTGGAGATTATGTTGAACTCCCTCTCCCCGCTCATAAACACATCGCCATCAGCTTGTTTGTCTGCTATTGAGCTCTGGTCTCTCTCTCTGCTTCTCCCCCCCCCCAATACACCCCTTCGTTCTTTGTGCAATCTTCCCCACCCCATCCTCTCTCTCCCTCCCGCTCTCACTCTCTCTTGTCTCCCTTCCAAAAATTTATTCGGGTCCTTTAATCTGCATGTGTCTAGGCAGATGTCCAAAAAAATAAAAAAGAGAGGGAAGACCAAACAACGCACAAAAACCATTCCCTTCAACAAAGGCAGCAAAAAAAGGGGGGAGGATTTTTTTTGGGGGGGAGCAGAGAGACATTCCTCCACTCCTCCTGGAGTAAGCTTTGCCCTCTCTTTGCCTCTCCCTCCAAAACACCCTGAATGATTGATAACGTTTTGCCCTCCCCTTCACTGCTGGCTGTCAAGAGATGCTCAGATACTTAGGATCCGTGTCTTTGCAGCAAAGTCTATTTCCCAAGCCAAAAGATGGAGAGGGATAAAGAGTGTGTGTGTGTGTGTGTGTGTGTGAGACAGAGAGAGAGAGAGAGAGAGAGAGAGAGAGAGAGAGAGAGAGAGAGAGATCTATTTTGGTTCTTCTTGTTTGATTTTATTTGGTTTGGTTGCTTTCTCCCCCCTTTAAGTGAGAGGTGGAGGGAGGAAAACTTGAAAAGCCCTTGATTAGACTCCGACAACTCCAAAGCAAACAAACAGGCTGAAGGAGGGACACAAGAGCCTGTTTGTAATGGCTCAACCCACCCACCCCAACCTTCCCTCCTCCTTGGTTAGCCCGCCTTATCCGGGCAAAGAAGCAAAATGAAATAATAATTAAAAGCAGAAAAGAGGGAGCTGGGGAAAGAGGACTGGTTCTCGTCGAATTCTCTCAATTCCTAAAAGGAAGACGGGATTGAGGGAGGGGTGGAAGTTGAGCTAGTTCAGCCAGAGAAGGAGATCTGTGCACAACTGACAAAATTCAGAAAATGCATGATGACGTGGCATGACGTGTAAAGGTAAAGGGACCCCTGACCATTAGGTCCAGTCGTGACCGACTCTGGGGTTGCGGTGCTCATCTCACTTTACTGGCCGAGGGAGCCGGCGCACAGCTTCCGGGTCATGTGGCCAGCATGACTAAGGCGCTTCTGGAGAACCAGAGCAGCGCACGGAAACGCCGTTTACCTTCCCGCTGGAGCGGTACCTATTTATCTACTTGCACTTTGACATGCTTTCGAACTGCTAGGTTGGCAGGAGCAGGGACCGAGCAACGGGAGCTCACCCCGTCGCGGGGATTCGAACCACCGACCTTCTGATCGGGAAGTCCTAGGCTCTGTGGTTTAGACCACCCGCGTCCCCAGCATGACATGTATGTCACAATAAATCTGTAAATCCTCCAGGTGCTAAAGGACCACTTGACTGCAATATATGTGTTTAACCTGGAGTATTAAGCTTCATCAAAGACAGAGGGACCTGCACCTGTGAGAAGCTGCAGTGCATTGTTTGTTGATTTTGCTGCAATAGACTAGCATTGCTACCCCATCATCATCATCATCATCATTTTATTGTTTATACCCTGCTCATCTGTCTGGGTTTCCCCAGCCCCATGGAGGTATTAACCTAATTTTTCCTTTGACATTTATTTAATGGATGTACAGCAGCCTTCACCAACCCGGTGCCCTCCGTGTGTTTTGGGCCATACCTCCCATCAGCCCCTGCCAGTGCAGCCATGGGGCTGGTGGAAGCACCATGACTTCCTCCATCAATCCAAAGGTTGGCAGAGACAGGTGCACAAAAATAGCTCAAGCTATGTTGGCGCCTGAGGCAGAAGGCATAAATAATAATGCTACCTGGGATGCTATGTAAAGAAATGTCAACAACTAACTGCATAATTGGCAATATGCTGCCTTATAATGGTACCCCAAAGACAGCCATCTACATTGAGCAACCTCATCAATATCCAATAAACATGGAAGTATCCAACCTCAAAGCCCCAGCCCAGAATTGTTTCAGGTGAACTTGTGTTTGCTGTTGACAGCATTTGCAATAATAAAAAAACAATGTTGTGGTGAAGTCCTACAAGTCCAGGCCTTGGTGCACCACAAACTGAATGGTGATGTTGAGGAACAGCAGCTGCAGATGTCAGCAGCTTAAGAAGTAGCAGTCTACTATACTGTGTTGCTCTGTAATGCGAACCAATCCTTCAAGATAAGGAGATGTTTGCCTGCTGCACACTTTTCCCCAGACCCATTTGAAGGGAGGCTGGACCGGCAGTAAGGATGGATTTGAGTTCCCAGCTGGGTGCCCTTGTGAGGAATCTCCCCCTGCTGTGAAAAGAGGAGGCAGGCCTCTATCTAGCAGCTCTGCACCTTAGTACTGTAAGATAAAGAACCTCTACGAGGTGTCATAACATCCTTCAGGCGGACCACTTCCAAGTTCCCCTGGAGTGAGGAGCTATTAGGAGCAGCTGCAGCCCTTAGAGCTGGAATTGGCTTCCAGTTCCTGGAGATGTCTCATTTAATCCTGCTTCTCTCAAGCCAATTTGATCCTCCCTTCCAGAGGTATGAGAGCCCCTCTTACTGTTGCATCAAATATCCAATGGTGGCTGGCTTCTTAGAAAGCCTCTCCCACCCACAACACGAAAACTGGGGTCCACATTAAAAGGCCCATAGGTCACAGTAGAGAGCTGCAGTCTAGTGTTTTCCCTGACGTCTATGGTTTTCACATTATGGTGTAATTTCACCAAGAACTAGACATTCTGGGCATTGGTCTAGATCAGGGGTGGATTACATTTTTTTCAACTGAACAGCCACGTCCCCTTCTGGGCAACTTTCTGAGGGCCACAGGTCAGTGGGCAGAACAATGAGCATAATTGTGCTTTTTGGCCACTTGTGGGCAGAACCAAGGGACACGGTGGCACTGTGGGTTAAACCACAGAGCCTAGGACTTGCCGATCAGAAGGTCGGCGGTTCGAATCCCCGCTATGGGTTGAGCTCCCATTGCTCGGTCCCTGCTCCTGCCAACCTAGCAGTTCGAAAGCACGTCAAAGTGCAAGTAGATAAATAGGCGGGAAGGTAAACGCCGTTTCCGTGTGCTGCTCTGGTTCACCAGAAGTGGCTTAGTCATGCTGGCTACATGACCCGGAAGCTGTACGCCGGCTCCCTAGGCCAAAAAAGTGAGATGGTCATGGTGAGCAAACAAATCTTCACCATTGCAAGTAAACACAGGTTGAAGAGCCACGATTGTTCCTAACCTGCAGCAAAGTCCTGCAATGTCCAATCCTTGCAAACACTGTGCATCCTCTCTGTCACTCTTTCTCCTCATGCATTTCTCTGTGTTGTTTCAGTTCAACAACCTCTCTGATCAAAATCAGTGCAAGGAAGCCATCTGTCAAGGAAACAATTGTGCAAGTCCCGCCAACTCTAACCAATTGCCAGTTCACACAACACTTTGTACACACGACTGCAAAGCACTGTGTGAAGAAGTCTGCACATAACCTCCGCCCACACAGACGCATTCACACATCCTTCCAGGAGAAACAAAGTGCAGGTTCAAGATGGTCTATGCATTCACACATGCCCCAAACTCCCTGGCACAGTGTTGTAGGTGGAAGTTGATATGACTGAAGGTTGATATGACTCCACGTTAGAAGCGAGCACGTCAAGGAGAAGTTTGTCTTGTTTTGTTTCCTCCACCATCTGTCTTCTGACAATATGTCCATGTTTCCTGTACAGGTGCATCTCCACCACAGAGGACAAAAAAATCCCACCACAGAAGACAAAGAACCCCCCACCAGTACAAATGTAGAAGAGAGACTCTAGAACCTGCCTTGTTCTACTGCAAAACAACAGTTCTACTTGCCATGTTAATCATGGCAAGCATCCCACCCTCTTCTAGTCAGTGTGGGAATCCTCCAGCCATTTCCTCAGAAATTACATGCTGTACAAAGGGAAGATTTGCATTAGTTGCTCCACCCACTCTTTTGTCTGGCCACGCCCACCACTGGCCAATGGTTCTCAGAAGGTTGCCCAGAACGGAATGTGGCCCTCTGGTTCCCCATCTCTTCCATCGAGGAAATCAAATCACCTCCTTTCCCAGGGTTGTCACCCATGGAGCCCCCTATCTTGGCTAAGTAGCTATCAACTCTGCCTTGATTGAGAGTTTGGAAGTTTCATGTTGCAAAAAGGATAATGGCATGCAAATAAAAGGGGAATTTCTTCTCCTAGCAGCTGTGCTGAGCGGCGAAAACTTACTTTTCCTTGAAGGATTACGCTGGCTGGTTTTAAACTCAGAAACATTTTCCAAACAGCCACGGAAAACAAGAGCCCATTTGTAAAACTGTTTGAAGAGGATCTCATGAAATAGAAAGGCGGAGGGGGAGTTTTTTGGGGGGGGGGGGGTTTAGAAGAGAGAACGGGGCTGAAGATGAAACTCAGAAACAAGGAGATTCCTGAGAATCACATTTCCCTAACTTTGTAAAAGTCTGGGAACTCGTCCCAAAACGCTGAAAGAAAAAGCCGCGGGAACAAAGCGAGTGACCTGGGACAGATAGAAAGCAATTGAGCCGGGTTCGCAGGCCACCTCTGGAAAAAAAAGTTAGATTTCAAGGGAACAAATCCTTTCAGCAATCAACCCCCAAGGAGTGAAAGCCGGGAGGGAGGGCAGGGGAGAAGGTGGATGAAGGAGACATAAAATGGGTTGCTACACCAAAGGATGGAAACAGACAACCCCCTCCTTCCTGCCTGCCCACCCTAAATGTTTGGAAGTGGCACGATACAGTAATTTCATCTCACTGTTGTCTCCATTCATGGGCTTTGCAGGAGTTTTGCAGCACTTTAAAAAAAGAAAGATCTGCAAAACCTGTTTGGACCGGACGGATGGCCATGGGAGAAAAGAGATTTCAGCGGACGCCGCAGGAAACAACAGTTCCTTCAGATCAACTCTTTCATAAAAAGATTGCATGGTTCTCCAGAGCAATGCTGCGACACTAACCTCACAACAGAGGGCAGTCAAAGCACCAAAGGAGAGGAAAAGGGCAGTTCAATAGTCTCTCTGCAGATGCAAAAAACTTGGCGTTGGCTCCTAGTGAGACTTTGCGTGTCCAACTGAGCAGGGAAGGTGAGGAGCAGAACATTCAGCTGCTCATACAAAAGTTGTTGGCGATGATGAATTTTTCAGCTCTGGGTTCAAAGCCAGCAAAGCGAGCTTTAAAATAAATTCATCGTGAAAGAGCCCAGATTAATAATAATAATAATAATAATAATAATAATAATAATAATAGAGTCATACTTCATGTTACGTCCGCTTCATGTTACATTCTTTCAGGTTACATCCCGGGGCAAACCAGAAGTAGCGGAAAGGGTTACTTCTGGGTTTCGCCGCTCGCGCATGCACAGAAGTGCAAAATGACCACATGCGCAGAAGCGGTGAATCGCAACCCACACGTGCGCAGACGCGCCGCTGCGGGTTGCGCTCTTTTCAAGTTGTGAATGGGCCTCCGGAACGGATCCCGTTCGCAACCAGAGGTACCACTGTAATAATAATAATAATTTATTATTTGTACCCCACCCATCTGGCTGGGTTTCCCCAGCCACTCTGGACAGTTTCCAACAAAGATTAAAAATGCATTAAAGTGTCACACATTAAAAACTTCCCTGAACAAGGCTGCCTTCAGATGTCTTCTAAATGTCAGCTAGTTGTTTATCTCTTTGACATCGGGTGGGAGGGCGTTCCACAGGGCGGGTGCCACCACTGAGAAGGCCCTCTGCCTGGTTCCCTGTAGCTTTGCTTCTCGCAGTGAGGGAACCGCCAGAAGGCCCTCGGCACTGGATTAACTGGAAAGATAAGTCAGTTTTTGAACAGCCCGCAAGTGTGTTCCTTGATGTGATCATCTCCACTGGACCTCTTTTTAAAACCTCTCTGCCCAGTTCAGAACCTAGATTGCCCCTTCGGCATATAAGCAACATGGGCAATAGTCTCCACCTTGCCAAATATGATATCCTCCAAATATTTTGGACTACAACTCCCATCAACCCCAGCCATTAGCTATGCTGGCTGGACCTGCACCAAATCTTGGGTTGCCTCCAGGCTAGGGTTTCATTGTGCAACATGCTTTTGACCAATACAAATGGCTTTATTATGATCTGCGATGCTTCTCCAATGCTACATTATTGCTGTCTGGAGGGGCGACAGCAGAACAAAAGCAAGACCAAAATAAACCAAAACATTTGTGGCATAAAAGGTTATGGGATTCCAGCAGGAAGTTATGGGATTGGAAATGAAGCCATGTGACTACCGCAAAACATTTGGCAGGTGCAAACAATATCGACATGGAATCGCGTGTGACTGCACCAATAGCCTTGGAAGCAAATTCATCACAAATGTGAAATAAAAAGGATGTCTGGAAGCACCTCTTAAATGATCCGCTATAGCACTAGATAAGGGCAATGTGGTTTCTCCCACCCAGATTTTCACAATCCTGTTGCAGGAGGAAGTATAAAAAGGTAAAGGGACCCCTGACCATTAGGTCCAGTCATGACCGACTCTGGGGTTGTGGCGCTCATCTCTCTTTATTGGCCGAGGGAGCCGGCGTACAGCTTCCGGGTCATGTGGCCAGCATGACTAAGCCGCTTCTGGCGAACCAGAGCAGCGCATGGAAACACCATTTACCTTTCCGCTGGAGTGGTACCTATTTATCTACTTGCACTTTGAGGTGCTTTCAAACTTCTAGGTGGGCAGGAGCAGGGACCGAGCAACGGGAGCTTACTCCGTCGCGGGGATTCGAACCGCCAACCTTCTGATCGGCAAGTCCTAGGCTCTGTGGTTTAGACCACCAATGTCCCTATGGGGAAGTATACCTGGAAGCAAATATTTTTTTCTGTTTGTTTGTTTTAGAAAAGAAACACCATGTTTTTTTTCAAACAAGCAATTCCATGTTTCCACTCAAAGTGGGCAGCTAAAGCCATTATCTGAATCGGTCTGCGAAAAGACACACATGCATGATTTTCCATTTCAGCTAAGGGAGTGATATAGAGCCTCCGGTTCATACCAGAGGGTGTTTCGGCAGAGCAAGCCCTAATGTGCAAAAAAAAAAAAAAAAGGCTGGCAGACAAACTGAGTGCAGCATGCATTTTTCATCGGGCATAATATGCAAATGGGTGCGGTGTTTACCATAATTAGACAGGACATTAGCACGATTAAGCAAGCGCTGAGGATCAAAGTGGAAAGGAACTCAGGCTCTAATGCCCTTAACTCTAGGCAAAGCTGTCATGTGACCCTTGCCATGTGACCCTGCCAAGGGCTTTCTCACCCCAACCTTCCAGAGGGGCAAACTTTGACTCCAGAAGGTTCTGCAACAAACAAAAACACCATCAATGTCTTTAAAGGGCTTTCAATTCAGAGGACATTCTCAGAAGCACAAATTTTCACAGATTACGTATAATGCTCAAAAGCAAGGAAACAGATCGCGGTGGTTCATAACAAGGCTATGACTCCCTTTCCTCCCCAGTTTCCCAGTCCTTAAAAATTAGGTGTGTGCGGCTATTTTGACAGGGGGCAAAGTTTCAGGGTGGGCACAAAACTCACCAGAGCTGTCCATGGCTGTTGAATGCCATATTTAAAGCCCATAATATCTGCAATTCCATCAAGTCATGGCAAAGCAGCATTCTGGGGACTGAAACTTGCAAGCTGGCCATGCATAAGAGCGAAGGACACCTGGTGAATCTTGTTACGCCTGCTCTCAAAATTTGCCCCCAAGCCTAAAACGGGGGCAGTTTTGCCCCCCCCAAAAGGGTAGGCAGTTTTGACACACGCTTCCTCTTTTGACTTGTGCCTCTCCCTGCCTCCCAAAAGTGGCCCAGGCTATTCAATAGTTTGGAGGTCAGCAGTTTCAAAGCTACAGAGTGAGGGCTGTTTAATAAACAAAAGGAAGATGTTTTATACTAAGTTAGACTCTTGGGTCCATCTAATTACATACTGTTTACACTGACTGGCAGCTGCTTCCCTGGAGTTGCTGGGGATTGGACTTGGGATCTTCTGCATGCAAAGCAATTCTCAGTTATGACTTATTACATGTTTCAGGAAGTGTCACCTCGGATATTGTTAAGAGACGGTTTGCTAAGATCCTTGCAAGAATTTTGCCGGCTGCAGCTAATAGAGAGATGCCTCGATAGTTTCCGCAATCAGTTCTGTCACGTTTTTTAAAGAGACTGATAATTTTGGCATCCCTAAAGTCTGCTGGGATCACTTCTCTTTCCCAGACTTTTTCCGATGAGCTTGTGAAGTTGTTGTGTAAGTTCAATTTCACCCACTTTGAAGATTTCGGCAGGTATCCCATCAGGTCCACTGCCTTTGTTGTTTTTCTTTTGGTTCATAGCTGTACACAACTCTCCCAGATTTGGAGATACTGCAAGCTCATCTCTAACTTGTTTTTGCCGAATTTGTGAGAGGACCTCAGCAGCTTCGGGGGAGTTGAGGTAAAGGAGATGTTGGTAGTCTTACTCGGCTTCGAGCGATTGCCAAAGAGGATGACAGTGGTACCTCTGGTTGCAAACGGGATACCCGTTCCTGAGCCCCTCTCGCAACATAAGCAGAACGCACCCCGCGTCTGCACGTCCGTGGGTCACGATTTGCCACTTCTGCGCATGCGCATGGCATCATTTTGAGCATCTGCACATGCGCAAGCGGCAAAACCCAGAAGTAACCCTTTCCGGTACTTTTAAAACTCAATCCTTTTTAGCAAACCACACATTATCAAACAAACACCGTATACAAATTGTGCAAAATACAAATTCAGCATAACAAGGTTTGTCCCAGTCTTTCCGGTACTTCTGGGTCGCTGCAGGACGCAACCTGAAAAGACATAACCTGAACCGAACATAACAAGAGGTCACTGGACATGTTTCCCTACACAGAAACCCAAGGAAAAAGGTGAAACATGCATGCATAATGTCCCATATAGGAATGCATTCTGTGAACGTGTGGCACATTTTAGCGCATGAGCTGTCCATGTTCCAGGCTACCTAGAAGAGCAATATCAGTTCCCAGCACCTCTGTCTGAAACCCTGGACAGCTGCTGCCGGTCTGTGTAGACAATACAGGGATAGATGGACTCTGGTTCAGTATAAAGCAGTTCCCCATGCTCCTATGTTTAGGCAAACTTCTAGTGAAAGCTGCGTCTCAACCTGCCACTTTGCAGCTGCTCAACAGAGACCCGAGTCCACCACTGAGTGTTCTGGTAGACCCAGCACTGCCAGAGGGGCTGTGAGGAATGCATACAGTCTCTGCATCCATCACCCTGGGCTGGTTTCATTGCAAAGTCCCCAGCTGCTCAGCAACCCCTTGCAGCCTGCCCAGCACCCTTGTGGTGTCAAAACCATGGCAGATCAAAAGACTGAAGCCGGTGTGAGCTGCGAACAAAATCTGCGAGGTCAGAATTTGGGCCTTGAGAGCGGGCGGCGATCTCGAGCGCTGACTTGAAAGTTGCTCCTCGACTCCTTGGCCTCCCGCGAGGTTCTGAGGCAGATGCCTACCTCTTTCCTCAGCTGCCTTGAAGGAAGCTCCCAGTTAGGTTAGCCTTTTTCTCCCTGCCTGCAGTCAGAACTTCAGAGGCACAGCAGGGTGCCTGGTGGAGTCCGACTGTAGCGCTTGAAGGGAGGAGAGTGGTGATTCCGTCTGCGGCTCGGAGACTTCTGCTTGCTCACTGAGTGCTTCAAAGCAGCGCCCGGCTGGGTTATGGAAGCGGCAGAAGAGCAAAGGAGGCAGGATACCCGAGGGAGCAGACTCCGGCAGAGGAGCCGGCAATAACAGCATCCCTTCTGTAGCACAGAGGAGGGCAAAGCGTCGTCCGCTGCAAAGGTAGAAGGAAGTTCATGCACCATCGCAAGATCTGCGATAAAGCAGGATGCGGAGAACCCTGTTTGCAAGTGATATACTGTGTGGCTCTAATCTAGCAAAGCTCATTATCCCGCAAGGTCAGGCACTAGAGATGGAATCAGCTGGGGCAGTGACACTTGCAAACATCAATCAAATGCTGAGGCCTGGCTCTCCTGATCGCCCGTCCTCTGGCTGGGAAACAAGCCTTATTCCTGTGGGGGTTTCCTCCAGTTTATGGCCTAGGCCAAAATTTAATTATTCTCACCCTCTAATCCTGGAATATAAATCTAACTTCATTTTTCCAGCTTTCCTCTGTGGCTAACAGATTATCTCCCCCAGGGGCAGAGTGAAAGAAATGCAGTCGCTGGTGCTGTAAGGCAACTTGACTTCATAGAGGCAGAAAGAGGCTGCAGAGGAAAGCATAAAGGCTCTGGATTTCCAAGGTACTTTGCAATTCTGCATCACCAGCCGCCACCAATATCTGGGCTAATTGGTCTTCCAAGCAGCTTTGCAAAAATCAGGCGTGAACGTCCAAAACAATGAAGGCCACCACAACACGGTTAAGAACAGGAGCTTCTGCGGCAGACAGGCATGATCCAATACAGTCATACCTCGGATTACAGACACTTCACATTGTGGTTTTTTGGGTTACAGACCTGCCGAAACCTGGAAGTACCAGAAAAGGTTACTTCCATGTTTCATCGGTCGTGCATGCGCAGAAGCGCTAAATCGCTCTTTGCGCATGCGCAGAAGCGCCGAATTGCAACCCACGCGTGCGCAGATGCGTCACTGTGGGTTGCGAATGCTGCAGGTTGCAAACGTGCATTCCGCACGGATCACGTTCACAACCCGAGCGTCCACTGAACTCCTGAACTTGCTGGCAGATCAGAAGGCAACTCCCAGCTGGGTTGAATGCTTCTCTAGGCTTTTGATATATTTTCAGTTCACATAAAGTGCCCAAAACAACAACCCCTACTTTACCTATCCTTGTGTGCTACAACAGCAGCAAGAATACTCTATGTACAAAAATGGCAAAATCAAGAGATAGCTACTAAAGAAGAGTGGCAGTTAAAACGGATGGAATATGCCAAATTGGAAAATTTAACTATGGAAATTAGAGACCAAGAAGAGGCTGATTTTAAGGAGGAGTGGAACCTCTGTTGAATATTGAAAGAACTGTTGCAGGTAGGATTTGAATGAAGAGCAGCAGTTGAATACTTGTTGGGAATAAAGCGTGCAAAAGATGAAGGCTTACAATATTTATACTATGCAGCAAATTTAGAAATTATGGGGTGAACCATGGAGGGTGAGTTGAATGTGAAATGGATTGGTATCTACAAAGTACAGTGGTACATCGGGTTACAGACGCTTCAGGTTACAACCGCTTCAGGTTACAGACTCCGCTAACCCAGAAATAGTACCTCGGGTTAAGAACTTTGCTTCAGGATGAGAACAGAAATCGTGCAGCGGCGGCACAGTGGCAGTGGGAGGCCCCATTAGCTGAAGTGGTACCTCAGGTTAAGAACAGTTTCAGCTTAAGAATGGACCTCCAGAACGAATTAAGTTCTTAACCCGAGGTACCACTGTATGTATCAATTTGTAAACTTTTGAAATTTAGAAATAAATCTATTTTAGAAATCTGCTTTACAGAAAAGCCATGTACAAAATGTGTATCTTTGCTGGTGAATGAACTGAAAAATGTGCACAAAAGGAGCACAAAAAGGTTACAGCAGGAAGGAATGGGATGCCCTGGGATAGGCCTACTTGCAACAAGGTGGAAAAGGGCAGAGAGGAACTATGGTTGAGAACCAACTCATCCTGAAAAGAAGTATATATGAATATCTCAACTGCATGGGCAGGAAAAGAGCTCCAAGCATCTTTTCCACCTGCTTGGCATCATCCCTCCAGCAGAGTGGCAATTAGATGGAAAACATCTATGTGATCAGCATGTCTGTATGCATGCAATATTCATGCACACGCCTCAGTAGCCCGGAAACTGCACCGGGGGCGGGGGAGGGGAGCCGCTCCTACACTGCCTGTGCGAAGGGCTCCTCTTCAGACATCTCCTTACAGCCTGTACCTATCACAGCAAGCCTGCATTTCAGGTCAGTCCGCGCAAACCTATGATACAGCCACCCACAAAGGCATATCCGACTCAATTCCCTAGAAATAGCCAAGCCCGGTGCATTTCCACAAATCAAAACAGCTTCATTAAAAAATAAAACCTGCCACATCCTGTGACAAGGAAATGTAAGAAGAAATGGGAAGGGATGCGGCAAAAGGCTGAGTGAACTTTGTTCTGGGAGCTGCGGGCAATGCCTTGGGGCAACCCCGCAGACGTGCCAAGTTCCCAGCATTACTTCACAGCTTGGATTTCCGTGCACATATAAATCGCACACACCCTCCAAAGCAGGTGTGCTCCCCTGCAGAGGCATTAACATGTCACCGAGTATACAGATGCTCTTGTGCCTTGAGATGAGATGAGTTTAAAAATACCGTAGAATTACAGTGGTACCTCTGGATGCGAAAGGGATCCGTTCCGGAGCCCCATTCGCATCCAGAGCAAAATGCAACCCGCGTCTGCGCATGTGCAGGTCATGATTCACCGCTTCTGCGCATGCGCGAGTGGCGAAACCCGGAAGTAACACGTTCCGTTACTTCCGAGTTGCCGCAGAGCGCAACCTGAAAACGCTCAACCTGAAGCGACTTTAACCCTTTACCTAGACAGCATCTTAAAAAGCAGAGACATCATCTTGCCAACAAACGTCCGTATAGTTAAACCTATGGTTTTCCCAGTAGTGATGTATGGAAGTGAGAGCTGGACCATAAAGAAGGCTGATCGCCGAAGAATTGATGCTTTTGAATTATGGTGCTGGAGGAGACTCTTGAGAGTCCCATGGACTGCAAGAAGATCAAACCTATCCATTCTCCAATAGTTTGGCCACCTCATGAGAGGACTCCCTGGAAAAGACTCTGATGTTGGGAAAGATGGAGGGCACAAGGAGAAGGGGACGACAGAGGACGAGATGATTGGACAGTGTTCTCAAAGCTACCAGCATGAGTTTGACCAAACTGCGGGAGGCAGTGGAAGACAGGAGTGCCTGTCATGCTCTGGTCCATGGGGTCACGAAGAGTCGGACACGACTAAACAACTAAACAACAACAACATGACTGTACATTAGTCATTCTCCTGATGAACAACCACATGCTATTTCAACTGAAGACAACTTTCATCTCACACCACCATGATAGCACTGTTGAGTTTGAAATCAAAAGGCAGATAATTTCTAGGAAAAGTTGAAAGAACTGGTTGACGGTGAGCATCTAAGGAAGGGTATATTGAAAGCAACGTCCAAGGATGGTAGTCAAAAGCCAGGTTGGAGGGACTATTGTCCAGCAATGTGCAGTCTTGAGTTGAGTAGGAAAGAGGAGGATTCCGAAATTCTGCTCACTTGAATTTCTTTCTGGATTTCCAATCTCTGAATTCCCTGATCTCGTTTCCAAAATGGAACCAATGTATTAGGACTTCTTCGGGGTTTGATTTTCCAAACTTCATATGAAGTGTGGCGCCTGCATGGTTTGCTGAAGCTTTCACTATCCTTGCACTCCTCCTCCTCCTCCTCGCCATTAATGAACGGCAGGAGGCACTGATAAAACACTGCAAGAAAGCAACCTTAGATGCAGCCATACAACTGCATCAAGATGCTTTGTGTGCGGTGTTTTACCAATGCACAGCAGCACATGGGTGGCTGGGTAAAACACTGCACAAAAAGAATTTCAATGCATTAGTATTTATAAGAACACTTCAAGGTTGCTTGAATAACTGAACATAAGCATGTAAGAAGAAACTGAAAGAGAAATTGAGGGGGGTGGAATGATGCAGGATGAAGACTTCCAATAAAGGAGTGTGAATGTTAGAATTCTGTATTTCCCTATGTATTAAAGTATTTCCCTCTCCTTTGCATACCAGCCTTCCAAAGATTCCCTTCATATAACAAACCACACATAGGAACTCAGAGCAAGGGAGGGACACTCCATCAAAGGTGGCTGAAAACAGATGGTTTGGCCACATGGGCCAAACTGTACACTCAAGAAGAATGTGGTGTGGATAATGTGATAGGAATTTTATGGTCTTAGACATATGGTAATGTTCATAAGTGTACCAACCAAGCACATACATAGATCAGCGCAGGAAGACCGACCTGTAACCATTTTGATTCCGAAACTGTCCCAAACTGACCAAATGTTTTCTCTGCAAGGTCAAAGGAAAATGGAAAAGCCTCCCCATTGTCTTTCCCTTCACAAATCCTGTCTTAAGGGTATGTCTGTGTTTGAATAGGGTGTGAGCCTGTGACCTGGCCCAGGAACTAAGTATTTATCATTACAAAAGACTGGCCAGGCTACCCAGGAAATCCAATCAAGTAACCTGCCAGACAGGAGATAATCAAAGACAGGAGAAAAACAATATTCAAATTTTCTGTTTTAGACCGCCTTTTTTGTGATGTAGGTATGATGTATCTGAGGGGTGGTCTTAGGTTACACCCCTTCTTTGATGTATGTATGATGTTTCTGGGTGTGATCTTGATCTACAGGGTGGCAATTTCAAAAGTCTTTATAAGGCCTTGCGTGCCATTTTTCTGGATTCCTCCTCTCTCCTGCGGGTAAGGGGAGTACCCTGTTGCAAGAGATCAATAAAGATCAAGCTTACTAGCTGCTTTGCTTCTCAATATTCTCTGGTTGGCCTCTGTTATTCTCTCCTACCAACAGGGAACCTATGTAAGGACTCTGTATGGGCTTTTGGATACCCCATAAAGGAATAGGGCAATTTTTATTTACAACAATAATTCTGAGCCATTTTTAAGAGAGGGGGGAATAATGTAGCAGCTAAGAGAGAGAACTGGAACCACCAACCCATCAAGTGGCTTTCACCAAGATACTAGGTCTCAGATTAAGCTCTGACACCTACAACATAGTGATAATTATACTGGACTATAGTGCAGGCCATTGTTGCTCTCCCTAAATTATGCTGTATGAATTGCCCAACCCATGCACAGAAGGAACATGAAACACTCCAAGGCACTACAGAAACACGAAATATTAATAGCTTGTACCTGCATCAAAATACACAACTCTAGAGGTTCGCTGAGACGTCTCCTCCTCCCTTTGGGTGGAACGAAACACTGGATGCTTTTGCACAATCATGACAGCCGCACTCAAAGTGTGTGAGTGTGAGAAAGAGCTACGAGAGCAGCAAGACCCAGGAGAGCGTCTCAGAAGAAACAATGTTCGAAAATCTGACCGGCACATTCTGTCCTGGGTTATTACATGTGATCCTCTCTGTGTACATTACGCTGCGTTCTAAATTTAGCTAAAGTCAATAGCACTCCATTAAGTCGGCTATTGCTGCTGTGGCTGCTGCTTATGAACTCAACAGGGTCCTTCTATTCCCTCTCTCAGCCCACTCATGTCAAAAGTCAGGAGGGAGACAGCAATAAAAGCACTCCTGTATTCACACATAAAGGAGCACATGGCTTTGGCTTGGAAAACTGTCAGCACTGTTTTGAGTCTGTCCTTTTAATGTGGCAGGTTGTTGGGGTTTCGGTTTTTGGTTTTTAAACAGGTCTCCCCCCCCCCACCAAGTGTCACTAAGAATGCCTTTCAGTTTCTGATGTGTCACTTCTGAATGCAGTTAGTACAATTTAAAAAAAAAAAAAAAAAAACAGGAGCTTGATCGTCTTGCAAGCAAATGTGTTCTCCGCCCCAGGTCAACACAGCTCTTTTTTTCACTTTGGTTTGTTACAGATCTAGCAAATGCAAATGGTTATTTTTTAGGGCTATGCAAGGAGACAAGCAAAGGCTTGTTTGTTTCTTTCCTAAAATTTATAAACTGCTTGATTGTAAAATAACAACAACCCTCAAAGCAGTTTACAAAAACAATAGAACAATAAAATTATCAGTAGAAACAGTTAATAATTTCAGAATGTCAAAAAAAAATTAAATCAGTGATAAACTAAAAACAGGTAAAAACAAACATCAACATTCTAGATATCCATTTGTCTCAACAAAATATTTAGCAGACACCAGAAAGAGTACAGTGAAGGTGCCTGCCTTATGTAAATAGGTAGAGAGTTCCAAAGTATACCTGAAGGAGCATCTCCACCCCTATCGTTCAGCCTGGACACTGAGGTCCAGCTCTGAGGGCCTTCTGGTAGTTCCCTCACTGCGAGAAGTGAGGTTACAGGGAACCAGGAAGAGGGCCTTCTCGGTGGTGACACCCGTCCTGTGGAACACCGTCCCATCAGATGTCAAGGAAATAAACAACTACCAGACTTTTAGAAGACATCTGAAGGCAGCCCTGTTTAGGGAAGTTTTTCATGTTTGATGTTTTATTGTGCTTTTAATATTCTGTTGGCAGCTGCCCAGAGTGGCTGGGGAAACCCAGCCAGATCGGTGGGGTACAAATAAATGATGATGGTGATGATTATTATAGGTGAGGCCACACTAAAAGAATGGTTTCTTACAAATGCGGAATGGGCATTATGTAGCACCTGCAACACAGCCAATGCCACAGAGTGAAACTGTTGGGGTAAGGCACTCTCATAGGGAAAATGTTCCCAAGCTGCTGAAGGCTTTATATACTAACAGCAACACCTTGAACCTGGCCTGGTTGCAAATCAATGGCCAGTGCCGAGCTCGTGAGCGCAGGTGTTTTATTCTTGCTCCTTTCAGAAATCATGTTGCAACACTCTGCACTAGCTGTAACTTTCAGATAAAGCACAAGGGAAGCCCCACATACAGCACATTGCAGCAATCCAACGTATGAACTAGCGTGGCCAGGCTTTCACGGTCCAGGAATGGTCGCAGCTATTATGGCAACTGCAGCTGACAAAAGTCACTTCTGAATGACACAGGAGAAAATGAGCAAATAGGACACAAGTTCTCTTCTTATCAAGGAAACGCTGATAACCTTTCAAGGAGCCGCAGAATGCAGCTGGGAGACTACCGTTTTTGATGGCTAAGAATATTGTAATTTCAGGAGTTTGACAGCTGAAGAGCATAGTATCTTTGACTGCGTCAGTTGGGCGAAGGAGCCTTCCATCATGTTTAGACCACTGGTCTTCAGCTGGTGATCCAGAACCCATTACCAGGTTGTGGCCTGTTCTAAGGTGCATTGCAACAACACATCTAGGTAAAGTAAAGGGACCTCTGACCATTAGGTCCAGTCATGACCAACTCTGGGGTTGCGGCGCTCATCTCGCTTTATTGGCTGAGGGAGCCGGCGTACAGCTTGACTCATGTGGCCAGCATGACTAAGCCGCTTCTAGCGAACCAGAGCAGCACATGGAAACTCTGTTTACCTTCCCACCAGAGCGGTACCTATTTATCTACTTGCACTTTGACATGCTTTCAAACTACTAGGTTGGCAGGAGCAGGGACCGAGCAACGGGAGCTCACCCCATCGCAGGGATTAGAACCGCCAACCTTCTGATCGGCAAGTCCTAGGCTCTGTGGTTTAACCCACAGCGCCACCCGCGTACCTAACACCACATCTATCAGCATACAAATATGTGGGGGGGGGGGGAAATAAGAAGAAAGAAACAGATCCCCAAATGTATGTTCTGGGTTAAAGGTGGGTCTGAAAAGGCTGAAGGGTTAGGCCCTCTTCGCCCCATCTCCCATAACTCTGAGGGGATCTCCCTGGGCATAGGGCTCCTGAGCTGAAAACAACAGTGCAAAGAGCATCAGGAACAGCTGAAAACCAAATGCGATGCCAAGAAGCGGCACACCCAAGCCTTTCACAGAAGGCTGGGACTGGCATTAATATCAATTCAGGACATCTGCAGTTTCTGAGCATTTCCAGCAGCCTCAGCGTCTGCAAAATGGCTCTCGCTGGATCCCGCCTTTTCCGTTCCTTTAGGAAACTCAACACCTTCCCGTCTGAGCAAGCCAACTTCTTCTGTGGCCAGACAAGGAAAGAACCCTGATCCAGGCCTGTCAGGTAGCTGGTCCTGTTTTTCTAGTTAAGCATTAACATTTAACGAGATTGGCCTGCAACTGCTCGTTAGTCTGCAGCGCTTGGGCTAATTAATATATCACTAGGAGAGCCAGTCAAAAAGAGGATAGCGCTGAGAAAGTCTGAAAGACATTTCTCAGTCTACAGAGCTAAACCTATCATAATATTTGCTGGGGTAGGAGGGGAGGAAGGAAAGTCTTGTGCAGAAAGGTTTGAGTACATCCACCTCTGTGTCTCATCAAACACACACACACACGGCTTCCATTCCCAAGCTTACTGCCTAAGGCAGGACTAGCCAACACTCCAACACTGATACTCTCCAGATGTTACTGGGCTCTCATTATGGGTCTGGAGACCCACAGAAGCTGAAAGGCACTAAGTTGGCTACTCCTGAGCCAAGGGATGCCACCGTTAATACAATGGCTCTGGGGGGAAAGTCAGGGTCACCCAGTTTCAGCAAAGCATATTCAATATCAAACAAAGATCCATTTATGAAGCAAATGTAGCCATTCCACAAGCCAGGAAGACTACCCACAGCCCACTTTCCATCCAATTCAATCTGACCCAGAAGTGTTCTCCTTATGTTCTTGTCAAGTTTAGGGCCCTATCAGATTTACTTTTGATCAAGGAAGACAAATGATCAGGGAACGGATGGGGCAACTGTCCACACTAAGTTCGGCGTCAATCTGATGGGAGCAAATTCCACATTTCATCTGATTTGGTCTGCCTTGAATCTTCATTAGATGCACCAACAAGGAAACCAAAGGAAACATCAACATACTGTAAAAGGCAAATGAAAAGGTCTCAAACATCATTAAGAGACATTAAAGACACAGGAGAACAGGGCAGTCTTCACCTGGAGCCAAAATATAATGAATAAGTCACGTGTGTCTAGGGAGGAGTTTCCAAAATTTGGATGGCACATCTGAATGGCCCTTTCTGCAGCAGACGATTGCCTCACCACTGAAAGCAGATCTCAACTACTACGGGTAGGTTAATAATAATAATAATAATAATAATAATAATAATAATAATAATAATATACCCCACCCTCTCTGGCCAGAGCTCAGGACAGCTAACACCAGTAAAACTATAATAAAAATAATAGGGGGGGGGCAATTTAAAATACAGGTTAAAATGCAATTTAAAATGCATCCTCATTTTAAAAGTAGCCCATGGATCAAAACCTTAAAGGGGGGGGGGCATAAGGATCAGACTGAGTCCAAACCAAAGGCCAGGCAGAACAGCTCTGTCTTGCAGGCCCTGAGGAAAGATGTCAAGTCCTGCAGAGCCCTAGTCTCTTGAGCGCTCCAGTACTGAAAAGGCCCTGGACCTAGTTGAGACCAATCTAACCACCTTGCGACTTGGGACCTCCAAAGTGTTGTCATTTGTGGACCTTAAGGTTTTCTGCGGGGCATACCAGGAGAGGCGGTCCCGTAGGTACGTGGCTCCAAGGCCGTGTAGGGCTTTATGTGGGAGAAGGCCGACTTTCAGATTACCCAGATTCCCAAGTCACTAAGAACATAAGACCAGCATATTGAACAGAGCTCAAAAACAGAAGCATATGTCTCACTGAAAGCTACACACATCATCTGTATTCAGATGCTCATTCAATTCACCTGCAGGTGTTTCAAGCAAAGATGGCAAAGACACTCCATGGAGCATCTGGGGATAGCTGAGACAACAGGGTGGAAAAGCGGGAAACTCCACAGAAATAAAGGGCCAGGTTTCACACACCCTGAAAAGACGTCTAGAGAAACAGAACTTTCATTCTTCTCCAGGTAAGATGCTGAACGCCGAAGGGGCATACGAGATGCTTATGCTGCAAATACATGAAAAGAAAACCGCTTAACGACACAGATGCTTTCGGCTTTTTCTGGCAATTTGTCGGATTTTTGGAGACAAAAGGCATCCTCTGCGCAGAAGCCGTCATCATTAGCTGTGCCAAAAACCTGAATTCAGATAAAGCAGCCACTAGGAATGTAATCAACTAAATCAGCTAAAAAGCAATACCATGGCAAACACTCACGAGCTCCATCCCAGGAAAATAGCGACAAGGCTGGCTGGGAATGAACTCCTTTAGTGATGAGAAGTCTTCATCTTGCAAACGGAATCTGCAGATACCGAAGGGGCTTTGGAGAAGGGTTTTGTTGCCCTCGTGTCCCAATCCATGCCACTATAGCGCTGAATAAAGTGTGCTAATGCAGCAAAGTGCTAATGGAAGTGAGAGCTGGACCATAAAGAAGGCTGATCGCCGAAGAATTTATGCTTTTGAATTCTGGTGCTGGAGGAAACTCTTGAGAGTCCCATGGACTGCAAGAAGATCAAACCTCTCCATTCTGAAGGAAATCAGCCCTGAGTGCTCACTGGAAGGACAGATCCTGAAGCTGAGACTCCAATATTTTGGCCACCTCATGAGAAGAGAAGACTCCCTGGAAAAGACCCTGATGTTGGGAAAGATGGAGGGCACAAGGAGAAGGGGACAATAGAAGACGAGATGGTGAGACAGTGTTCTCGAAGCTACCAGCATGAGTTTGACTAAACTGTGGGAGGCAGTGGAAGACAGGAGTGCCTGGAGTGCTCTGGCCCATGGGGTCACAAAGAGTTGGACACGACTAAACAACTAAACAACAACAACAATGCAGCAAATGTTTTTTTTCTTTTCTTTCCTAACTTGCACAATTCTGCCAGTTTGAAATTTTGCAAAGTTCTGGCTTCCTCCCATCTGAAATACTGGAGAGCAGCATCAGTGTGGGCAACCAATGGCTTGGCTTAGTATAAAACTGATTCCTATACAATACAATATAGTTGCTAGTCAGGAGAAGAAGCAAGGAGGCAGATCACCGAAGCCCTGACTGATGGAACCGGAAGGCACTACCAGCATCCTTTCAAGCCTACCTCATAGCCTTGACATCTAGAAACTTGCTTTTAAGAAGGGAAACCAAAGAATTAAAATGGAGATTCTCGAAAAGCAGAATTTGCGCCCATCCTTTGCCTTATCAGGGATCAATTCCAAGGGTTCTCTCCCTGCATTTTAGCCTTTGTATTGCAGTGACATTAGAATGTCAGGCCATTGCTGGCTCTTCTAGTCCACCATCCTGTTCTCACATTGGCCAACCAGATGCCCCTTTTCCAGGAAGCCTGCAAGCAAGAACTAAGTGCCAAGGTACTCTCTTCCATCCTGCCACTTCCAGCAACTGATATTCAGAAGCATTGCGGCCTCTGACTGTGGAGACACAGCACACTCCACAGACTGTGGAGACACAGCACAGCATTTGTCCACAAACTGTGCCTCATAGTCAACAATATCCTTATCCTCCACAACTTTGTCTAACCCTCTTTTAAAGCCATCACTGCCTCTTGTGGGAGCAAGTTCTGTAATTTTACTATATGCCAAATCTAGCCAAAAACTGAAGTCAAATCTGACAGCACTGAAACTGCTAAAGACGTACCTCCAAGCTTTGCACTGTGAGATATATGAATTTATTTTTTTATTTTTTATTTATTTTTTGCAGCTGGGCAAGGCTCTGTGTTGAAGGTTGTTGAATGCTTCAGTCACACATGATGTTTGCAGTTTGTGCATCATGGACAACATCAGTGGTGCTAGCCAATCCTTGCCTGTATATTGCATTCTGCATTTTATCGTTCTTTTAAATCGCTTCAGGACTCTTCCTTGTTTGCGTGGAGCAATAAATAAATCTAATAAGCCAAACCTAACTTTAAAAACGGCTTCCTCAAAGGAAGAGGTATGGCTATTGTGTTAACAAATAGAGAGCCAGTGTGGTGTAGTGGTTAAGAGCGGTAGTCTTGTAATCTGGGGAGCCGGGTTCGCGTCTCCGCTCCTCCACTTGCAGCTGCTGGGTGACCTTGGGCCAGTCACACTTCTTTGAAGTCTCTCAGCCTCACTCACCTCACAGAGTGTTTGTTGTGGGGGAGGAAGGGAAAGGAGAATGTTAGCCGCTTTGAGACTCCTTAAAGGGAGTGAAAGGCGGGATATCAAATCCAAACTCTTCTTCTTCTTCTTCTTCTAACAAATGAGCAATAACTATGCCCCACCGTTAATCCATGATAATCTGGAAAAGTCTAGGCATTGTGGTTGTGGGTATGTCTCAAAAGCAACAACTGGCTGCAGGAGCAATTAAAAGGGGCGAGGTCTCCAATTTTTGCCACAGTCATAATCCATGCAACATTATTGCTACAAGAAGCAACAGAATCATCACCACACAAACAAGAAGCAACACTACCAATGAAAAGACAAAGGAAGGCATTTAGACTAGCAAGTAGTGAACATAAATTTTGGGTTGAGGGATCTCTGCCCCATTTTCACCAATTGACAAGGGAGGGCTTAGAGAAGCAGATCTGAGCTCCTGATAAGCCTGAGAGACTCAGAGAGAGTCTAAATGGTATGAAATATCTGAGGCATCTCATCACTCACTAAATAAACAAAACCTTAAAAGGATTATTAGGAATGGAGGTGGTGAAAGGGCAGGCCCAACAGGTTCGTTCTCTCTCTCTCTCTCTCTCTCTCTCTCTCTCTCTCTCTCTCTCTCACACACACACACACACACACACACAAACAACACAAACACACACCTTACCTTGTTCACAAACCAGTCCTGCCTCTGGAATGTGAAATCCTAGTGCACCAGCTGCAAGCAGGGCTAATCTGAAGGAAAGGTCACAGAAGGTATGTGTCCAGCACTCACTTTGAAATGCCCTATAAGGAGAACTCTGTTTCTTTTCTCTTTTTTTTGCTCACATTCTTTCCGGCAGAACAATCCTCTCTCACTCTCTCACCAGAAGAAGTTTCAGCGAATGTCATAACGCAGTTGGGATTTTCAAAGCACTTTCTACAAAGTCTCCCTTCTGAATTCCACAGCATAGGAACAGCCATCTTCTAGCTTGGCAACTGGTTAAAACAAGTGGCTTTAAAGTTGGAAGAAGAACCCTGGATATCCTCAGAATGATATTAAAGGTTACTGAAAGGACAGGTAAGGTAAAGGACCCCTGGACAGTTAAGTCCAGTCAAAGGCGACTATGGGGTTGCAGCGCTCATCTCGCTTTCAGGCCGAGGGAGCCAGCATTTGTCCACAAACAGCTTTCTGGGTCATGTGGCCAGCAGGACTAAACTGCTTCTGGCGCAACGGAACACTGTGATGGAAACCAAAGCGCACGGAAACGCCGTTTACCTTCCCACTATAGCGGTGCCTATTTACCTACCTGCACTGGTCTGCTTCCGAACTGCTAGGTTGGCAGGAGCTGGGACAGAGCAATGGGAACTCACCCCATCGAGGGGATTCGAACTGCCAACCTTCCGATCAGCCACCCCAAGAGGCTCCATGGTTTAGACCACAGCGCCACCTGCTCCCGGCATGTTGGATTAGGTCTGTGGGGAACCAGGGTTCAGTTCTTAACTCTGTTACCAACTGGGATTCTTGAGGCTGGGGGGGGGGGCTTCTACCATGTCTTCTGACAACTCCAGGGATTCCCTAGCAGGTCCCAACCCAGTGGGCCCCTCAGCAGTGCGATTCTCAGCAGCAGTTACGATAAGATATGATACGATACCCTTTATTGTCAGTGTCCCATACAGAACAACGAAATTGAAAAAATAAAAATAAAAATCTACATCAGACATTCACAAACCCACAAACCTGATATCCCAGCTATCCCAGCCTGGTTAGCCCCTAAAAACTCTTGATACCCCATAATTGAATACAATATACAGTGGTACCTCGGGTTACATATGCTTCAGGTTACATGCACTTCAGGTTACAGACTCCACTAACCCAGAAATAAGGTTATGAACTTTGCTTCAGAATGAGAACAGAAATTGTGCTCTGGTGGCGTGGCAGCAGCAGGAGGCCCCATTAGCTAAAGTGGTGCTTCAGGTTAAGAACAGTTTCAGGTTAAGAACGGACCTGTGGAACGAATTAAGTACTTCACTCGAGGTACCACTATACTCACATAAAGACTACCTTACACTGCGTTTAAAACCAAAATCACATTTGGATAGTAACTGTTTCTCAGGTGGCTAGTCCTAGTCTTTATAACCCTGTACCTTCTTCCAGAAGGCAGAAGCTGAAAGAGATCATTTCTGAGGTGTGCACTTATCCTGCACTATCTCTGCAGTTTTCTTATGGCATCTGGAAGCATAGGTTTGATCCAAGGTGGGAAGAGTGCACCCAATTATTCTCTCCGCAGTCTTTATACAACCCTGGACTCTGCCTACTCCCTAAGATCAACAACCTGTGGGGTGTCTCTTGTTCATCCGCAGAGGACACCATGTCTGGTACCAGGTCAGGGACCAGACCTGGAACCTCAAGCACAATAATCACGTGCTCTACCACTCTTGCCTGCTTCCCAGAGGGACCCTGAGTCTCTCCCGCCAACAGGGAGAGCCTTCCCCATGGGAGGAAACTTTAGACCTCAAACAAGGTCTTTATAACATCATGAAACTTGGCTGCTGGCTCCCACACTGGAAGGGGGCCTGTCTTCTTTGTGTCCCCAGTGTTATCGGTTTGTGTATGGGCTCCGTCCCCAAAGAGAAGAATCTAAATT
Source organism: Podarcis siculus (assembly GCA_034642415.1). NCBI lineage: Eukaryota > Metazoa > Chordata > Lepidosauria > Squamata > Lacertidae > Podarcis > Podarcis siculus. The sequence continues at coordinate 7,465,810 of JAXCMG010000039.1, read as the reverse complement.
ACACTCAAGAGCATTTATTTGCTCCTTGCCCGGTGCTACGTGCCATCGCGATAAAAACTGACAGCACTTTGAAGCCTGTAAACTGACTCCTAGGTAACTGCTCAGAGTTTCTCCCTTCCCTCCCACACTCCAAGCATCCCCGCATTTGATGTTCTCTCCCCGAGCTAATCAGAGAAAGGATCAGAAACTCGAAGCTATTGAGAGCGGTGGCAGGACAGTCTCAGTGTGACAGCTGAAGGAGCCGGTCGCATTTCACTGACATACTCAATTGCTCCAGTAAATCGAGTGGAAGTCAATACACTCCCTTCTTCAGATCTCCTGTGTGTATGTACACAGCTTGATTCTCTCCAGCCCAGCCTTTGCCAACCGGGTGCCCTGCAGCTGGAGGAAGAGGAGAGAAGAAAAACACCCAGGGAGGCTGCTTTCCATAATGTGGGCAGCAAGAGAGGCAGGTAAAGATGAGACCAGGGCCTACTCTTGTCAGACTGTCCCCACCCTGACAAAGTCTCCAAATAAAGAAAGACATGTCCCTCAATCTATCCAATGCATGCTATTTAAATTTGTGGGCAGGATTAGGCTTCTAGGCCGACAGATGTTGATGCCTATGCAGATGGTGACAGCAGCCACGGAATTAAAAGACGCCTGCTTCTTGGGAGAAAAGCAATGACAAACCTAGACAGCATCTTAAAAAGTAGAGACATCACCTTGCCAACAAAGACCCGTATAGTAAAAGCTGTGGTTTTCCCAGTAGTGATGTATGGAAGTGAGAGCTGGACCATAAAGAAGGCTGATCGCCAAAGAATTGATGCTTTTGAATTATGGTGCTGGAGGAGACTCTTGAGAGTCCCATGAACTGCAAGAAGATCAAACCTATCCATTCTGAATGGAATCAGCCCTGAGTGTTCACTGGAAGGACAGATTGTGAAGCTGAGGCTCCAAGACTTTGGCCACCTCATGAGAAGAGAAGACTCCCTGGAAAAGACCCTGGTGTTGGGAAAGATGGAGGGCACAAGGAGAAGGGGACGACAGAGGACGAGATGGCTGGACAGTGTTCTCGAAGCCAGCTGCATGAGTTTGACCAAACTGCGGGAGGCAGTGGAAGACAGAAGTGCCTGGCGTGCTCTGGTCCAAGGGGTCACGAAGAGTCGGACACGACTAAACGACTAAACAACAACATGCCCTATGAAAATCCCTCTGAGCATGATGTAGTGCAGAGGGCCCAAGTCACACATGTGATTACATAGGGTTGCATGTTTCAGAGTCAGAGCACTGGTCTATCGAGCACACTATTGCTTTCCCTGGCTGGAAGCAACTTTCTGTGGTTTTGGACAGGGCATCTGTTGAAAATCGAACCTGCATGTAAAGCCGTGAAGTATCTGCAGCAGCTGCGATTTCCACACAATCTTCCCAAAGATGGATTATTCAGAGATCTCTGGCAAAGTCAATTTAGCAACCAGCTGAAGTAAGTCTCTACCCAAAAAGAGGGTGAGAGGGAAGCTTTTTAATCTACCACGAAGGAAGAATCGAGCAAATGAGAAAATTCTCCTCACCATACCGAACGAGGGGGGAAAGAAATACTTCGGTAATGACGGTTTGCCAGAATCAACAAACGTCAACTGCCAACTCAGCTGTACATTGACAAGCCAACACCTTACTGTCTGGGCACCCAGAAGGCCTCCTTTCCCGCCCACCAAGTCTGGGGTCGGAGTGTATTTTAGCATATATTACCTCATCAAAACTGGATTGAGAGCTCTAAAAGCAACAAAACAAACTTTGTTCATGGCGGCAAGCTCGGTTTGGGTCTCTCTCAACAGATCTTTGCCCCCTGTTCACACTTCATACATTTTCCCCCTCTGTGGCACCTTCTGAATCTTTGCCCACAGTATTTTATATGCCAGCCCAGTTAATCTTTCATTTCACAAAAAACCCAACAACCACAAAATAAATCCCTCCCCGGGCCATTTTTCTTCCGCGCCCACATTTCCTCCCTTCTCCTCTCCCTCTGCAATTCCAAAGTTAGCTGCATAAAAACTATTCATAGAGCAAGCGTGGAAAAGCCGCCGTAAATGTGGAGGAAGAAAAACACACACCGCCAACATTTACAATAACTTCATAGCCAGCGCAGTAAACATTTATCTTTAGATGAGGCACCCGAGAGAAATGTGTGCCAAACTACATGTTAAATTAAAGCCGTATTTTTGAATTGCATATTCTGTCAGGGCTTTAAATAGGCTTTTTCCTCCTCCTCCTTTTTTGCAGTGTGAATTTTTTTGGGGGGTGGGGTACAAGTGCGACTGTGGCCCTGCAAATATGCACCATGTTCCTAAAGAAACTGCTCCCCCCAAGAAAAGAAAAACACAAGTATTTGGGCACAAGAGGAAAAATAACGTTGGCCTGGCAGCATCTTGGAAGAAGAGGGGTTTTGGTTTTTTTGTCAGTATGGTGGTGCAGGGAGAAAGGTTTACCACTTTCTAGGGGGGTAGCCACCTTAAAAAGCAGAGACATCACCTTGCCAAAAAAGGTCCGTATAGTTAAAGCCATGGTTTTCCCAGTAGTGATGTATGGAAGTGAGAGCTGGACCATAAAGAAGGCTGATCGCCGAAGAATTGATGCTTTTGAATTATGGTGCTGGAGGAGACTCTTGAGAGTCCCATGGACTGCAAGAAGATCAAATGTATCCATTCTTAAGGAAATCAGCCCTGAGTGCCCACTGGAAGGACAGATCCTGAAGCTGAGGCTCCAATACTTTGGCCACCTCATGAGAAGAGAAGACTCCCTGGAAAAGACCCTGGTGCTGGGAAAGATGGAGGGCACAAGGAGAAGGGGACAACAGAGGACGAGATGGTTGGACAGTGTTCTGGAAGCTACCAACATGAGTTTGACCAAGCTGTGGGAGGCAGTGGAAGACAGCAGTGCCTGGCGTGCTCTGGTCCATGGGGTCACGAAGAGTCAGACACAACTAAACAACTAAACAACAACAAAGGGGGGTAGCTGGATATTACACTCACCAAGGGGAACAAACTTCCCACTCCTGGGTCACACCCACACCATGCAGTCAAAGTACATGGCTTGACCCAAAAGAATTCTGGGAACTGTAGTTTATCCCAGCACTCTTAACAAAAGGGCATGCAAACACAGCCTGGCTATCCCATGAGCCTCTGCACCAACTGTTGAGGCCTGTGGAGAGTTGGAATTTGAGCAAAGACGTTTGGAGGGAACGATTGTGGTGGGGTTTGACAGAGTTTGGCATCTGGTCAATGCTGCTGGTTGTTGTTTTTAAGGGTTTCCCAAGGGTTTCCAGAGGTGTAGAGGGTGTTTGCAGGTCTTTCCAATGGTATTTCAAATATACACTATTTCACTTAAATGCAACGTACCTTGGAACAAAATCCTCACGTAAATGAGGAGTTGCCTGTACGTAGTTGCTATATTTCAAGAAGTAAAAATCCAGACACAATAAGTTGTTGGGGAATAAGTTTTAGGGAAAGTCACTGAGTTTTTTTGGGGGGGGGGAGGGGTTGTTGTTGAGCTTCTCTTGGAAAATTGTCCTAAGAAAGTTGTTGAGTTTTTAGGGAAAGTTTCAAAGAGCCCGGACATTTTGCCAATTTCCCAAAATTCCCCCCAAGAATCCCAGAAAATCCAGATGTATGGCAACACTACCTTTACGGGCTTCTACCAAAAGCCTACTATGCCATCTAAAGAGCGTTGATGAGAGGGACTTTCCCTTTTACTTTAAATGAGGGGGCAGCTCTGCATGGAGATCTTTTTGAACACAAAATATCTAATCCAGCACAAAATGGCAACTGGGGACAAACGGCTCGTGAAGACTCCATGCTCCTCACCAAAATGTGACTTCTCAGAAAACTTTGGGTGGAGACTGGGAGTCCTTCAGCTCCACTATGAAGACTTCCGCTTAAGCATGGATTAGGCATGGAGGAACGCAACTCCCGATGACTGCACAGTACAGCGATCAATAGGCTTTGGCTGGTGAAGTCATCCCTGAAATTTTACGCCCTCGACAATCCCCGGTCACGGCCAGAAAGGCTGCGAGCGCCACGCTTGCGCCTACCCACGTATTCCTCTCTGACGTGAACCGAACAATTTCGAAAGCGAGAGGAAGGAAAGTCAAGTGCCGGGGCTCGATCCAGATTTGTTCAGACAGTTTCCAACTGTGTGATCTCTTGAACTTTTTGCGCTTTAGTGGTTTTCTTACTGACAAGCGGAAGAATGTAACCAGGAACTATATAAGAAAGGCCAAGTCAATCTTCTGGGAGTCCTTTGCATGCCCTGTTCGCCTTGAATAAATAGCAAAATATACTGTACCTGCATGTAGAACACACATCCTCGCTCCCATTTTGGATCTCAACAGCTACTTATTTGAACAGCTTGATATATTTGTTTAAGTCTTTCCCCGCATCTCTGATTCTCCCCTTTTTTAATAGAAAGGCCAGTAAATCACAAGGTACAGTGGTACCTCGGGTTACATACGCTTCAGGTTACATACGCTTCAGGTTACAGACTCTGCTAACCCAGAAATAGTGCTTCAGGTTAAGAACTTTGCTTCAGGATAAGAACAGAAATCGTGCTCCGGCGGCGCAGCAGCAACAGGCGGCCCCATTAGCTAAAGTGGTGCTTCAGGTTAAGAACAGTTTCAGGTTAAGAACAGACCAACGGAACGAATTAAGTACTTAACCCAAGGTACCACTGTATTTCAGCACATGTTAAAAATTGTCATTTTTAAAAAATTTCTTTAAAAAAAAAATTTCTTTGAATTAGCTCTTCTTGCACTCTGCTACTTTTACTTTTCAATAAGCTCCTTCAAGGGTCAAGCAATATTACCCTCACAAGAACTGTTCAGGTCAAAAGTGTTAATCAGGTTCAAATCAGGTTCAAACCAGATTCAAACCAGATTCAAATCTTCTCCTCAAACTGGATTCAAGCATTTGTTCACACACACTGCAAAAAACCCCACCACACCACCTTTATTTAGGTTCGATTTCCTGCCAACACCACATTGCCACTTCCAACTTTGTCCTGCGCTAGCCAAAATCAGGGTGGGTGGGTGTTGCTTTCAAGATTTCCAAAGAGCCAATGAAGTTAATTTATAATGCAATTACAGGTTTAAGGTTCATGGTTTACCTAAGCTTTGGGTTTTTTACTCATTATCCAGCTGGCGAAGCAAGGAAAACACAGCGCTATTAACAAAAATGTCAAATACTTTCCACCTCCATTTTTTTAAAAAAGACAAACTTTTACAGGGATGAAGACAATTATTTTCTTCTCAGGAGGTCTGAGAAACAGAAAATGAAGGTGAAAGATAGAACACAGCTGAATGTAAACAGTTTTTGAAGAGAAGATCTTTTAAATTACCAACTTTCAGTCTCATTATAATAACAGGCTTAAGGCCAATTAATAGGCTCAGTTGAACTAGTAATTTTGAGAAGGAAGTATATTTACTTTGGGAGAGAAAAACACCTGGCAGATTCACATTTTGACTTCAGACAATTTGAACGGAAATTCCCTAAGAAGTATCAGGCTTCCACAAACTTGAAAGTGGAGATGGAGCCCACAACTTTTGGAAACAGCAGAATTTTATCTCATTCCACTGAAGTTGAATTGGCCAAAAGTTAAGTGAAAAGAAACAACAATATGGTGACATATTGAGTATCCTGCTTTCCACCTCAGGACTTTCATAATAATCTAGAGTGCTACTTTTCTTGTATGGGAGACACAGCTTGGAGACAAAATCATTTGTCTGCCAGAGCAATCCATGCAGTGGCCAAAGTGCCAATGTTGTGGGGAAATATCTAGCTTTTCTGAATCATTGGTGTTGTCCCCTCAAAATGCAGCCATATTAGTTAAGGTAAAAAAAATTTCCAGTAGCACCTTGAAAGGTAATGGTAAAAGGCCCCTGACAGTTAAGTCCAGTAGCAGACAACTCTGGGGTTGCAGCACTCATCTCGCTTTTAGAGACCAACTAAGTTTGTTCTGGGTATAAGCTTTTGTGTGCATGCACACTTCTTCAGATACCTTAGTTCAGGTGTAGGCAACCTAAGGCCCAATTGCCTTCTAAATCCAGCCCACGGACGGTCCGGGAATCAGTATGTCTTTATATGAAAAATAATCACCATTTCACGACTAAGGATTATGTCATTCACAGCACTTCTGTAACATTGGTGGCATGGAGAAACCATCACGCATAAGCCACTTCCAGATCATGTCACACTACAGAGGTAACAAATGGACCAGCCTGAAGCAACAGTCATGCATGCATGAGATCCCAACCAGTTTCTCAGCTGGCTTCATGCATGTGATGAACTAAGACCCTGCTCAGTAAATCTCATGCTACCGTTGACCATTTTGTCTCTAAGGGGCTACCACACTTTGAGTACCGTAGTTCTAGAAATCATCATCTGAAGGTACCATGCCTCCTGTGCTACTCTTTGACCTGATGTGTCTCCATCTCCTGACACCCATCCTGAGGCTGCAGGGATAGTGTAACTGAAGCAACCGACCGCCATTCGCTAATAGCTATTAGTTCTTAATAGAGGCCAGCACTTAGGCCCAGGATGCAGTTACTGTCAGAAGGGTCATGGTTAATAATGATTAATCTGATCCTTACCAACACAAGCTGCATCAACCAGTCACTAAATAATTGCTCAACAGCCTGGATATTATTTCCAGAGAAGCGAGGGTAAGAGACACACATCTATCATTGCAAGATGAAACCTAAAAATGAAACACGCCGAAGGAAAAGGAGATGTTAACTCCCAGGGATGCCAAAAAACTTGAGAAGAGCTGAGAGAAACCCCTCAAAATGAAGTGGGAAACAAGAAAGAAAACTCAACAGGGTGGCACATATCATTTGTTGAGAATAACCTCGTTTCTTTTGCTTCATTTGTGCCTGAGAACTCCTCAAAGTTTCTTCCACAATCCAATTTCCAAAACTGGATAAAAAAAATGATGATGTCATTAATTAATACATTTGCCCATCTGTTTATCCAATTGGCTCAAGAACTCTTTTTAAAATATCTGAATTCTCAAATGCATCAATGCTGTTGAAAGCAGCCACCTTGCCGCTCATCCATCCAAGCTATAAAGCAGCATGCAAGGGGGGTGGGAATCACCACAAGACCCCATGAAGCTGGGAAGTGAAGGGACTTTATACATCATTGCTCCTCCAGCTTCTCCAACAGTCTCCTCCACCCAGGCAATGAGAAGTAAGTTGCCCTCTTTCGACACGGGTATAGATTTGTTTAGGGTTTATAAACCCTCCTTTCACCACAAGCCACTTACCGAACAAAACAGATAATGTTGCACAAATCACATATCCAATTATCGCCAAAACACTTCTATACTGTGGATCCTTGGGTTGTGAACATGATCTATGCGGGAGGCATGTTCGCAACCCGCAGTGCCGCATCTGCACACGCGTGTGATGTGATTTGGCACTTCTGTGCATGTGCAAAGCACAATTTAGCGCTTCTGCGCATGCACGAGCACCAAAACCTGGAAGTAACCCATTCCGGTACTTCTGGGTTCGGCGCATCCATAACCCAAAAACACACAACAACCCGAGGTATGATTGTATAGCAAAGGATAATTACTAAAACAAACTACAGCAGAGTGGGCAACAAACTCAGACAGCAATTGGCATGTCCTCTCATCCCTCTGCAAAAGCTTGGGTGAAGAAGTGGGTCTTTAACCAGCACAGGAAAAATAAACAACATTGATGCCGGGCACAACTCACAGAGGAGAGGACACTAAAGGCAGGGGGAAAGACCCTTTTGCTAGTTGGGACCAGTGCTTAGTTACACACTTCTGGGGATGTTGTGTGTGTTGCTATTCCCATTGTCTTTTGCAACAACAACAGCAAGATAAGGGCTGGAAGAGAGGGTGTTTATATCGCTGTTGTCATTCCCCAGCACCACATACAACCTTCTCCATCAACAATACTGAAAGCCATTAGGTGCCTATACCACTTGCTCAAAGACACCTACTTGGGCTCAAGGGAGCTGGGAGTGAAAACTTTAGCGTTAAGATGTTCTTAGAAAGTTTCATTATCTTCTAAATAAATAACTATTTTCTTTGGCATTGTAATGGCCTAAATGCAAAGTCAAACTCTTGACTTCCTTTTCCTAAATTGCCCAAGCGATTCAAGATGCACCTTGTAGATCTCTGTATTCTTGTTTTAAAGCCATCAAGCATCACTTTGTGTCCCCATGGACTGAAAAGCAATAAATATATATGATATGTTGCTCAAATAAATCAATGGAATGCTTTATTCTGGTGAATTGTGACCTGATGTGAGCCTTAAGGATGGGGCTGGCTATAAAGACAATTAAATACACATTGAGTTGGCAGCGATGGCAGGAAAATTCAATCCAGTTTGCATTTATAGGTGAACCTACGAAATTTGCACTTTCCTTTACAATACAAAAACTGGAATCTGCACTAATTTTGCGGTGCAGTTCTTCGGCTGCATAAGGTATATAAAAATGCAAAAATCTGCTTAGAAGTGTCTGTATAAATGCAAATATTACAGCAAATAACATTCAAAAATGCATTATTCTAGGGGAAATTGCTTTACAGAAATGTGCTTATTAGACCAAGTTGGATACAATCATGTATATTAGGAGGAATTTTCACCAAAAATGCTAATCAAGTTTTGTGAGGACTTATATTTTTTAAAAAAACAACACATAAGAAATTGAAAGAGACTGAAATTGACAAATTTGTCCATTCCTGATTGCTGGGTCAGGGGACTTGACTACCCAGACCTGTAAATCAACCCATGTTAATTTTCCACATTTCAATAAGATGCTTTCCTGGTTAGAAGCAGAAACACCATTTGAAGAAGATGATGTGGGCTGTCACTTCTGAAAATAAACCTTGATCAAGTCCTGATCAAGCAGCTGCTCTCTATGCAACACCGTATTTTAAGAGGCTGCTGTCATGAATGTGCCAAAGCCTTGGGAGAGCGACCTGGTTTGACTCCTATGATGAAAATGTGGAAGAAGCATTTTGGGTATTCTCTGAAAGGCTTTTTTAGTGCCTCTAAACATTTCCTTTTTTCTTTCCCCCCCTGCTAAACCCCCAAGACTCCAAAACTTCTTCAATTCAAGATCCAACAGAGAAGATGAGATCCATTTCACTGCATGACCCCTCTTCTTTCCCATTACCCACCCAACAGACAGGAATCTCTCCCCTTCTCCGGCTTTGGCTGTCTGCAGAGAGAGAGATAAAATGTGTGGTGCTCGCTGAATGACAAGAGAGAGAGAGAGAATCCACTTGCTTTGAAGATGAGGGAGAGGGGTGAAAAGAGAGAGTCAGGTTTATATGGAGAAAGGATATTGTGGCATTAAGGAGGTTAATGAGTTTGGCAAGGCGAAAACTCGGTGCCCTAAATGGAGGGGAGGGGAGAAGGCTCTTTTAAAGGAATTGCATCCATTTCTCAATGTCAGGACATGGCAGAGAGGTGAACCCCCCTGGTGTCAGTCATTACAAACAGGAAGATAAAATCCACATCACCCTCCTGAAACATGGCGGCAGCTCTAAGGCTTCGTGATCCCACACTTTCTCCCTTTGATTTTTGCCTCTGGGTCTGAGGAACCTGCAAGGAAGACCCCTCAAAGAGCCTGGGGTACAGGACTAGCTATGCATACTTGAAATTTTAATTAGGGTTGAAAGACCGAAATTTGAATGCCCGAGGGAGACAGAGACAGAAAGATTTGGAAAATGTGGATTCACATTCTGTAGAGACCAAAAAACAAAACAAAAAGCCAACCAGTAGACTGAGTTTATAACTGACCAGCAAAAATATTTATTATCAGCTTGGCTCTAGCATAGTGTCCTGGGATTGTCTACAGATAAAAGAATAAGACTACTGAAAAACCCAACGTAAAACAGAGCAGCTTCAATCCAATGAACTACAGTGGTACCTCGGGTTACATATGCTTCAGGTTACAGACAGTTCAGGTTACAGACTCCGCTAACCCAGAAATAGTACCTCGGGTTAAGAACTTTGCTTCAGGATGAGAACAGAAATTGTGCTCCGGCGGCGCAGTAGCAGCAGGAGGCCCCATTAGCTAAAGTGGTGCTTCAGGTTAAGAACAGTTTCAGGTTAAGAACGGACCTCTGGAACGAATTAAGTACTTAACCCAAGGTACCACTGTAATCTGAGCCAAGGTGACATCTAACATTAATCTTAATGAGAGTAGACCCACGGAAACAAAAGTTCATTAAGTTCAGTGGACCTGTTCTTAGTATGACTAACCCTGGATATCACCCATCCAGGAACTTGGGTGTTGCTGGGGTCTAAACCACAGAGCCTCTTGGGCTTGCCAAGGTTGGCGGTTAGAATCCCCACGACGGGGTGAGCTCCCATTGCTCTGTCCCAGCTCCTGCCAACCTAGCAGTTTAAAAGCACACCAGTGCAAGTAAATAGGTACAGCTGCAGCAGGAAGGTAAACAGCATTTCCATGCGCTCTGGTTTCTGTCACAGTGTTCTGTTGCACCAGAAGTGGTTTAGTCATGCTGCCCACATGACCTGGAAAGCTGTCTGTGGACAAATGCCAGCTCCCTCGGCCTGAAAGCGAGATGAGCATCACAACCCCATAGTCGCCATTGACTGGACTTAACCATCCAGGGGTCCTTTACCTTTTTACCCTTTTTTTATCACCCATCCAGTGTGCCTGGCTTCATGAGCCCTGTCAAGCTTTCGTATAACCTCGTCAAAAAACATCAGTCCACAATTTCACCTATAACAGGAAAACAAATGTTTTCAGAGTTGTGTAAGCCTAAAATACTCCACACTTTGGTTCCATCTGCCTTGTTGGGGTTTGGGACGCCCCAGAAGAGTTGGAAGGAGATGGTTCTATCAGACGAGCAAAATGCTATTGCTGATGGAGCAATCTCTTGTATACTGCTTAGACCAGGGGTCTGCAACCTTTAAGGCAAAAAGAGCCACTTGGACCCGTTTCCGAAGGGGGAAAAACTGGAAGCCGCAAAACCATTGCGACATTTAAAACAAATATATCTCCGGAGCCGCAATCTGACAGCGGGCGGAAAGGTGACGTCGGGACGGTGCGTGACTAACGCACGCACCGCCCCCATGTGACGTCACAGCCAGTACAGCGCCCGTCACAGTGGGGAGTGTTGGGGCGCACAATGCGCCTCCTCCCCTCGCTAGTATCCGCCCCGGAGCCGCGGCCAAGGTGTAAAAGAGCCACATGTGGCTCCGGAGCTGCAGGTTGCAGACCCCTGGCTTAGACCAAGCAGTTCATAGGTGTGCTTAAATGAATAATCTCAGACTGCACAGCAATACCATTGGCTTTAATCACAGATTCCTTATGTGTGAAGGAATGCCGGCATAGACACAAAGATCCTCAACCTTGAGTATTTATCTGCCCTAAAAGTGTTTTGCAGGTATTACTCCTGCTTTTAACTCCTGTCCTTCACCTAGAATGGAGTTCTGGGCTCTTGAAACAAATTACGTTATAGACTGGGAAAGAGATGATGAATTGGGCTGCCCTGTAAAGGTAAAGGTAAAGGGACCCCTGACCATTAGGTCCAGTCGTGACCGACTCTGGGGTTGCGGCGCTCATCTTGCTTTATTGGCCGAGGGAGCCGGCGTACAGCTTCCGGGACATGTGGCCAGCATGACTGAGCTGCTTCTGGTGAACCAGAGCAGCGCACGGAAACGCCGTTTACCTTCCCGCCGGAGCGGTACCTATTTATCTACTTGCACTTTGACGTGCTTTCGAATTGCTAAGTTGGCAGGAGCAGGGACCAAACAACGGGAGCTCACCCCGTCGTGGGGATTCGAACCGCCAACCTTCTGATCTGATCGGCAAATTCTAGGCTCTGTGGTTTAACCCATAGCGCCACCCATGTCCCCTAGGCTGCCCTGTGGGTGGATGGAAGCAAATCTAGCAACTTGATCTCACAGAGAACCAGAACCTTTGGCATTCATGCATGAAATACCATATCCATTCCCCCCCCCTCCTAACCTCCAGGCAATAATTGCATTGTTGTTGATGGAATGGTCCCTGGAAGAGGGGAGTTAAAGGACAAAGATGAATTATTTTGCACCACCCTGTACTGGATTACTATGTATACATAATGTATATATTATTTTAGTACAAATATCTGCCTCTCCCCTCACCGCCCTCCACAAATTCATATTCATGGCCGCTCAGTTTTTGATTCTGTCACCAAGCAAAAGATGATCCCTCAACCTAGGCTAACGCGGTTTCCATCCCCTTTTCAAGCTGCTGTTGATCTACTGCACATCAAAATGTATGTCTAAAATAACCATTTTATCCCCACTTGTTTCCAATTTTAAACTGAGGACCACTTTGCATTGCTGAATTAGTATGACAAGGATGCAGGCCTGGCATATCCACACAGACTTTGGGATTTTGTGGAATCCTGGCTGTGCAACTTTCCTCCAGTGACACACTGCAATTCAGTCCACGCCTACTGTTCTTGAGCCTAGGTTTGGGTAGCCCCTGAGTCACATGGTAAAAGGAGGTTGCACTCCAAAATGGACCCTTGCTGAAAAAAAATGAAGTATGTACTTCCTATATTAACGTTGGGTTCTTTATGAATGTTTTGGACCCACATTTTAAAAATCTTATTTATTGATTTTTCGCCCCCCAAAAAACCCTACAGATTTTAACATAGATAATAAATTACTTTATCCATTGACTTCCTGTCCCCACCTTCCGTGGTTTCCATAAAGGTAAAGGACCCCTGACGTTAGGTCTAGTCGCAGACGACTCTGGGGTTGTGGCGCTCATCTTGCTTTACTGGCCGAGGGAGCCAGCGTTTGTCCTCAGACAGCTTCCAGGTCATGTGGCCAGCATGACTAAGCTGTTTCTGGAGAACCAGAGCAGCGCACGGAAACGCCATTTACCTTCCCGACGGAGCTATACCTATTGATCTACTTAAACTTTTACGTGCTTTTGAACTTCTAGGTGGGCAGGAGCTGGGACCAAACAACAGGAGCTCACCCTGCCGTGGGGATTCGAACTGCTGGCCTTCTGATCAGCAAGCCCTAGGCTCTGTGGTTTAGACTGCAGCGCCACCCACGTTCCATATTTAACCATAAAATCTGCATATTTCACATATAATATTCAATACATCCATTTTAACCTATTTATCTTAATTGTTAATGCTGTTGCTCATGTTTCAAGTCCTGCTCATGTTTTCATCACACTACCATAGTTCTTTAAATACTCAATAAAAGGACTCCAGTCCTCAAGGAATTTTTCATCATTTTGTTCTCTAATTCTTGTTGCCGTTGATCTTGACAGTTCTGCATAGTCCATCATTTTCAAAAGCCATTCTTCCTGTGTTGGAACTCCTTTCCATCTTTGGGCATACAGTATTGTTGTTATCACACATATCGTACATAAATAAGTTAACCAACACTTTTGGTATATCGTTATCTATCATTCCTAAAAGAAAAGTTTTGGGTTCCTTGGGAACTTTAGACCCACTTCTTAACACGCTAAATCAAGAACATAAGAAGCTGCCTTCGATGCAGTTCAGACCAATGATCCATCCAACTGAGTATTGTCAACAGAGATTGACCGGGGTTCTTTGGGTTTTCAAACAAGGATCTCTTCTAGGCCTATTCTGGAGATGTCAGGGATTCAACCGAAGACCTTTTGCAGACCAAGCAGATGTTCTGCCTCTGAGCTGCCATCCTTGGCCATCAGCTGTCTATTCAGCTTGTCACGCCCCTAACTAATCCAACATTTTAAAAACCTTCTCATTCATCCAGAGTTTTCCTGCTCTCTTAATGGCGGCTGAATTCATACAACCTTCACACACATGCAGAAACACACTTTATGTAGTCAACAAGTGGCTAAACCAAGGGAAAACAGGATGTCAGAATGGAACCAGCAAGGAATTCATTCTCAGACCACAATAAAAACAAGATGTACACAATTGATGGGTAATTGTTTTTGGGTTTTTCCTGGGGTCACATAAACCTGGATATAGGTGCCTATGTGTGCCATTGGGCACATGTAGTTCTCACAACTTTCAATCAAATGTATTGTAGGGATCAAGAAAAGAAAAAGAACATTTTAGGAAATATGGGTCAGGATTCAATGAATCGATGATTTATGGACACTTGGAAATCACCTTTATACGCTGGAATATATAAAAACTTCCAGTGCCTTCTCTCGGAAGTTCTTTTGATGCTGGTGCAAAACTAACATATTTCCCCCTCCACTGCCCAAATTATACCCCTTTTGATATAAATGAGAACTCTGCTAATGATGCTATAATATACTTTTATATAAAAAGTATACCACCTTCGGGTGGCATTCAACTAAGCTTTACTCAAGAGTAGACCCCCTGAAAATCAATGAACATGATTGCATTTGGTTCACTATTTTCAACAGGTCTACTCTGAGTAAAATTTAGCTAACAACCAGCTTCTTTGACAATGCAAAACAATATTCAAATGAACCACCCAGTCCTTTGCTAAATTCCACACGCAGTGCACTAACGATGATTGATGTTGTTATTTACTACTATTATTTTTTTAATATTAATATTAATATTAGCAACCCACATTCCGGCTTTTCCGCACTGCTTCTTCAACTATTTTTTCACTCTCTCCCTCCATGCTAAAAGAGGAACCAGCCTGACCCTTACAGCTTAATCTGCCAGTGACAAGGGAACGGAAGCCTGGAAATACGGAATCCCGCCTCCCTCCATTTTCTTTAAACTTCTCCCTCCAACCCCTCTTGGAATCAGTGTGTGTGGGGGGAATATCCAGCTTCCCTTGGTTTTAGAACCTTTTGGCTGTTCCTAAGGGAGAACCGGGATGGGGGGGGGGGAGAGGCAGGACAGACCACGGCTTGCAGAGCCAAGGTGGAGAGAAGCAGCCCTGCAACGGACAGCTGGTGTTTGGGTGGTGGTAAATCACCCTGAAATGAGCCTCTTCCCTCGGCTCAATGAGGCCTAAATAACAAAGGAAGGCACAGCTTGGAGCCGGACAGCCCGCTAGCCAGCCATAGACACACATGACAGCTTCATTCAGGAGCCCAGAGTCGATACAAAAGCTCCGAAATCAATCCGACATCCCGCTACCTCAGACAATGCCCCAAATCTTCTCAGAATTGGAGACCCAAATGAGGGGACAGCATTCAAGAGAGATCAAAACCGCCACAGTCCTGGCATTGAAAGGGGCTGAAGTAAAAGAAGAATTTCGAAAAGAGAGGGGGGAGAGAGAGAGAGAGAGGCAAAGAATGGTGCTGGAGTTGTCAATAGTATGGTTGGGGCTGCTGGGTTATATTCACGTTTTATGCAAAGTGTGTGAGCTCCTGCTTGTCGCCTCTGAGAGACAGAGAGATTGTGTGTGTGTGTGTGTGTGTGTGTGTGTGTGTGTGTGTGTGTGTGCATACACAAAATGACTGGGATTTACATTATCAGGTGTCTAACCCTCCTTCCTTTAAAAACTAGGGCTTTTTTATCATTCGTTTCATTCATATCAAAATTCATACCCTACCCAAAAAACCATACAATTTTGTTTAACAAGGGAAACATACAGCCACCTAGCCAGTAAAACTCCCATAAAGCAATCACACACCAAGGATTGAAAATTAGAATGACACACATACTCCAACCCATTGCAATACAATGCTTGGCACTGATTTTGGGCATTTCAAGGACACAATCCAATCGGTTAAGCACTCTTAAAAGGCTCATTCGTTTAAGAGAGTTTTAAGCAGGTGGTTGACATGCACATTAACACATAATCAGTGTGACTCAAAAGTAGTTCACATTGGCTGTGCTGGGTCCCAGGGCTGAAAGTACCGAATGTATTTTCACATACATCCCCTCAATAATCTTTAGATCCTCCTTGCAAGGTAGGTCTATGCAGCCAAAGATCTGAAGTTGAGAATCTATTGGTTTGCCCAAATACCAATAGTGATTGTTGTTGCTGCTGCTGCTGTTATATCTATTATTATAAAAGGCCTGTAGTCAGTTCATGACTGAGGAAACCAAGGACTTCCTTGCTCACAGTTCATTTTGTTAACCACTAACTACACCAGCTCTCAAACAATTAGACAGCCTTTAGTCAATTAACTGTGTGGCTTCGTACCAATTAGGTTTTTCATTTGTTAAATGTGCACATATCTCCATACTGCAATTTCAATAAAGATGCTTCTTTTGTGAACCCTGAATGAAGGCCACAGCCTGCCTTTACTGGATTATGTAATATTTAAACACTACTCAACAGGACTTAAGGGACGCGGGTGGCACTGTGGGTTAAACCACAGAGCCTAGGGCTTGCCGATCAGAAGGTTGGTGGTTCGAATCCCTGCGACGGGGTGAGCTCCCGTTGCTCAGTCCCTGCTCCTGCCAACCTAGCAGTTCAAAAGCACGTCAAAGTGCAAGTAGATAAATAGGTACCACTCCAGCGGGAAGGGAAACGGCGTTTCCGTGCGCTGCTCTGCTCTGGTTCGCCAGAAGCAGCTTAAGTCATGCTGGCCACATGACCCAGAAGCTGTACGCTGGCTCCCTTGGCCAGTAAAGCGAGATGAGTGCCGCAACCCCAGAGTCGGTCACGACTGGACCTAATAGGCGTCCCTTTACCTTTACCAACAGGACTTAAGGAGATTCCTGCTCTATCACACCAAAGGCCCCATCTAATCTTGCATCTTTTTTTCACATGGTGGCCAACCAGATCTCTATGGGAAGCCCACAAACAGGATGTGGGTGGAACATCACTCTACCATTCATGCTCTCCAGCACCTGGAATTCAAACCTATCGCTTCCGACACTGGAGGTAATATATAGCCACCCTGACTAGCATATTTTTGTCAACCCCCTTTTAACGCTATTCAAGTGGGCGGCCATCGCTCTTGTCTTGTGGCCATGAGTCCCACAGTTTGTCTGAATCTTCAGCCACACAGCTTCATTGGATGACACACATGGCATGCACACAACCATCAGCCAGAGAAGGTAAAGCCATATCTGGAAGAACATCTAAGGTCTCAACAATGATCCAAATCTGCATTAGTCAATGTGCTCCAACAGGTGATGTTTTAGACATGGTCCAGTGAGGCCCTTGTCTTGCTCCCCAGAAGTATGTAAAAACAACAACTAACAACCAACCAACCAAGAGATAGCCCAATATTTGCTTCCCTGCATTCTACTTGGAATGATGGTGTGATGTGAATGTGTGACACACACACACACACACACAGAGAGAGAGAGAGAGAGAGAGAGAGAGAGAGAGAGATCATGATACGATAAAGAAATGTCTTTATTATCAACACAACAGTTTGTGGAATCATGCATGTTTTCTGACATATTTCTCTCCCAGCAGCAAACGGAGAAAACCAATAGTTTCCAAAGGCAACAAGGGAAAATAGTTTATATGCATATATATCACCGTGATTTGAATGGCCTTTCCCCCCAGGAGAAAAAGCAACACCACCCTATGCAAACAACATAGAAATAGCAACTTTTGTAGCCACTAATAACAACAGCAGTCTATTAATAAAATGAACAACTTTGAAAGTGACAAGCTGCCTGTTCTGTGGGTTCTCTCCCCCGCCCCCATTCATAACTTCCTCTCATTACTGCAGGGTACACCCCTCTTTTTCATACTCCTGTTTTAGATACGTGAGCTTATTAAGATTGGCAAAATCAAGAAATATGCATATTATATCTAGACCACAATTAGTGAAGGATACTGGGGGATGGGATACTTCAAACTTACTTTGTCCAAGTTGCATGTACATTAGTGGGTGAAAAGGTACTTCCTAAATCATGATGGAAACCCTTCCCACAGATTTAAGAACTAAACTTCTCCTTTTTCATTTCCAATATGTTCATCAATTATCCATAGCATCACTTCTAAAAGTTGCAATAGGCTTTCCACTAATTAAGTAACATCTTCATACAAGTACAAATGTTAATATTTTTTCAATTCCTTCAGTTAAGGCATGGAAAACCATTCTGTTATTAACTGCCGCGGTGACCTATAACCCTACCTTGTGCCCCCAATTAAAACAGAGTATTCAGGAAATAATCAATTGTTAACTCATTCCTCCACTGCATGATTACAGAGCCAATACCTACTATTTTAAAATCCCACTTCCGCCAAACACAGACAGGTTTTATATCAGGTGCCACTCAACACAATCAAAACCCTTTGCAGCATCTAATATAAAATACTAAAATATAAAAGCTGCTGGAACCCAATGTTTCTTCATTATTAGTTTTATTTAATACCTGTGTTCTTACATCATACCAAACGTACTTTAATGCAGGTGTGGCTGTCCAGGTGCTGTTGGACTCCAGATCCCATTAGTCCCAACCACCATAGTCAATGGTCAGGGGTGATGGGAGTTACACTCCAGATCCCATTAGTCCCAACCACCATAGTCAATGGTCAGGGGCAATGGGAGTTGCAGTGTGCACAAACAAATGGAGGGTCAAAGGTTAGACACCCCTATTTGCATATACCTTGGGCTTGCATGCTTCCTGCTTCTCATGTCCTCATTCTATGTGGCTGGTACAACTTTTGAAGTTTTAACTTTTCCCTTAAATTGGTTTGGCATCGTAGCCCAGCCTGAGATTCAGGTCCATCACTAAAGATGGCCAGTTTTTAGAAGCCAGCTTCATAACCCATGGATTCCTGCACACACACACACACACACACAAACACACCATAATTGAAGTTTGGTTTTGTTACAGCTCATGTATCTTGTGCTAACCCATGGTTTCATGTGATATGCATGCAAAACCATGTGTCTAATAATGCTGCCACAAAGTTACTCCCATCAGCTATCAAGCCAACATGTTCTGCACCACTGAAGCTTCTGGACTAGAGTAAAGAGTAGCCCCATATAAAGAGCATCGTAGTACTCAAGCCTTGAGACTACCAACACATGGGCTACAGTGGGTAAGCTAAGGGAGAAAGTTCATATATCATATTCAGCTAGCCAATACTATTTTGCAATTATGAGTTCATAAAATAAAGTATGTTAAAGGCAGAGGGGCCTGGTTTCTGTGGTCACTTCTCATGCCTAGATATTGATTAAAGAATAACCACTTCCCTTTCGCTGTCATAATAACAAGGATGTATAGCTGGATGCACCCTAAATGATAAGGTGACCACAGGAGAAGAACCGCAGAACATAGAAAGCTTTGAGAGAATATAATCCCATTCTGGATTTGATTCAGTATTTGGGGAGTAAGGGAGCTTTTAAGGCAAGTCTAAGAACTGATTAGAAAAGAAATATAGTAATTGGTACTGAAATGTGCACTGCCTTAAGATTATTTTGGAAAACGAGAAGGGAGAAAGGAGCTAGGAATGCTGGATGCAATCTCCCAGAGATCAACAGCATGAAATCAGGTGCCATTTCTTCTGACAACCTTGTAAAAATTAATAAAGAGGGGTTTTTTCCATGCAGATTTTGTAGGATGTTACTTTTTTAGAATATGCACAAAAATGGGATGGGAGAGTTTATTAAGACAATATCTGATCATCTGAAATTTCCCATCGTTTTTAACACAATGAATGAGAAGCCCACTTAGACATGTGTCAATTGGATCTTCTGAACCTGAAAGAGATCACCCTTTTGGGAGTCAGCGTCCGGAATCCTAGGCTTCCATTGCCTAGGCTTCCATTGGTTTGGTTTGGTTTTTAAAAGCCTGACTCTCACTGGATCAACTTTGGCCACATCATTGCACGAATTATCTTCCAGCCCTGATCACCTTCATTAGAGCATCTGCGGTTGAGTCAAAATTATGCCAACACAGATACAGGCAATGACAACTAGATGTGCATATGTAAATCATCTCTGGCAGTTTTCCCTACAGGGCAGGTGTGCAAAGAGAGAAATCACCAAAAGGATAGATGTAATTTCTGAAAATTACTACATGGTGGTTAAAATCAAAGGAGCGATTGACAAGGGAAAATATTAAGCCAGACATCGACTTGGTTAAAAAGCCTTCAAACATCCCTTCTAATCGCAAAGGAAACTTCAACCAAAAGGGTTCTCCTTTACAAAATAATAATAATGATAATGATAATAATAATAATCAAAGTCTGCAACAAACTACCTAAGGATACAGTCTGCATAATTTAGGTACAAATTCTCCCTTAGTTCCAATGGGCTGAAACCCTATTTTTAGAGTCCAGGATAAAACCCCACTTTTTCCCCCTTCCTAAACCTAAACATCTCTCTCTCTCTCTCTCTCTCTCTCTCTCTCCTTCGAATGGCATTTTGCTTTCCCTCCCCTTGCCTTTTTAATGGAAGAAGCTTGCTTCATTAGTCCTTCCTGTCTAACGTTCAGACACAAAAGGTCAGTGGCAACAGCATTCCACGCATACACTTGTGTCAACCTGGAAGTGTCCCACATCCATCATAACCTCAAGGTTGGGTGGAAGGGGAGGGAAGGTGGAAATTGGAGACACGTGCCCCCCTCCCTCTCCTCTGCTGCTGCATTTTAAAGCAGACAACTCCATCTTTACTCTCTCTGCAGAGCTGACAAGGCTTCCATGGCTAGCTGACACGGTAGTAGAGGCAGCTCATTTACGGCTGTGTGACCAGAATGCAGCCAGGAGTTTTTCGCATCTCCCCACCTTCTCCTTCCTTCAAAACTGGCCACCATCACATCGAGGTCATGTCTCTCAGGAGAGGCAGAGAAAGTTTTCTGATTCAGTTTCTTCTTTTTCTCATCAGAGCTTTTCCACTGAATGACCTCCGAAAGCAGCACCGGCGGCCAAGAGGGAAGGGGTTGGGCCAAATCTCCAGCTAAGGGCCCCAGATGAGCTTCGCTCAAAGTCCCATCTATCCCAGCACCTTGTTCTCATAACTGCCAACCAGACGTTTTGGGAAACCCACAAGTAGGGGCATGGGTGCAACAGCACTCTCTTCACAGGTGATTCCCAGTCTCAGATATTCAGGTATTGCCTCTGATATTGGAGGTAGCAATCGTAGCCAGTAGTCATTGAAAGCCTTATGTTCCTGCTGAGTTCCTGAGGATTCCTACCCCACTTCCTAAAAAGAGAGAGATGCTATTTCTGCAGTCTCATCTGTTTCAGATGGGCAAAATAGGAGCAACCAGGAAAGGTCATTGCAAGGCACTCTGCACATGGTCAAAGCTTACATCTTTGTCATCAAGAAGAAGAGGAGTTTGGACCATTTAGGGAAGCTTTTAATGTTTGATGCATTACTGTATTTTAATATTTTGTTGAAAGACGCCCAGAGTAGCTGGGAAAGCCCAGCCAGATGGGCGGGGTATAAATAAATAAATTCTTATTATTATTATTACTTGATACCCCACCTTTCACTTCCCTTAAGGAGTGTCAAAGTGGCTAACAATCTCCTTTCCCTTCCTCCCCCACAACAAACACTCTGTGAGGTGAGTGAGGCTGAGAGACTTCAGAGAAGTGTGACTGGCCCAAGGTCACCCAGCAGCTGCATGTTGAGGAGCGGGGAATTGAACCCGGTTCACCAGATTATGAGTCCACCGCTCTTAACCACTATACCATGCTGGCTCTCAATGCTTCAAATGCCCCAAGGCTGACCTCTCTTGACACTGAAAGGTTTGGTGGTTATGGGGCTGGTGACCCCAGTCCAAATTAAGCTCCCCCCCCATAGATTTCACTTTCACCACCCAATATTTTTAGGTGGGCACCGAAAATGTCCCTCCCTCTTCTTCATTTCCTTCCTCCACATCCCCCCCAATCTCTTTTCAAAACCTTTCGTTGTTTCCCTCCACACCCTCCTCCCAAACGGGCTTAGGAATTAAACAGGCCGTCCATATGCCACGCTTCACTTCTTCACTGTTGCTGCCCCCCTGCCATCTGGCCTATGTGATCAAGCAAAAGGGTGAGGGGGGGGAGAGAAACAGAATAAGGAGAAAGGTAAAGACAGACACAAAGAGGAGGAGGACGAGGAGGAAGAGGAGGGAGAAGAGGAGACTCTGCCTCTCCCATCTGCTCCTTGGCCAGACTCCCGGATAGATCAGTAACAGAGAACAACAGAACCAGCGACAATTAACCTAAACAGAGGCCTGTTTATTTAACCTGTTCAGATAGATCAGCTCAGACATGGCACAAAAGAGCCCTCCCTTCCATCAAGAAGCTTCCCAGTGCAAAAGCCTCGCCTTTGGCCATACGGCAAAGAGGCAGAAAAGGGAGATTCCCCACCACTAACTATTTTTTCTCATGGCAACGGTCCAGCTGAACCGACAAGGACCAGCTTATGCGTGGCCTATAGGAGACCCTACTATAGCAGCAGGAAGGAATGCCATTCCACGGGCCCCTTCTGGTACATCCTGGTTCCCTCTCTGAAGAGGGAGATGCCTTCATCGCAGAGGATGCACCACTAGTCTCCACCCCCATCGTTCAGCCTGGACACTGAGATTCAGCGCCGAGGGCCTTCTAGCAGTTCCCTCATTGCAAGAAGTGAGGTTACAGGGAACCAGACAGAGGGCCTTCTCAATAGTGGCACCCGCCCTGTGGAACGCCCTCCTATCAGATATCAAGGAAATAAGCAGCTATCTTATCTTTAAAAGACATCTGAAGGCAGCCCTGTTTAGGGAAGTTTTTAATATTTAATGCTGTATTGTTTTTAAGACTCGATTGTGAGCCGCCTAGAGTGGCTGGGGAAAGTCAGCCAGATGGGCAGGGTATAAATATAAATTATTATTATTATTATTATTATTATTATTATTATTATTATTATTATTTACCCTGAGCAGAAGAAGATCCTGCTATATCAGGCCAATGGTCCACCTAGTCCAGCATCCCATTCTCACAGAAGCTAACCAGATGCCCATGGGAAACACGCAAGCGGGATTTGAGCACAAGACCAACTCTCTCCTCCTGTGGTTTCCAGCAACTGATACTCAGAAGCATTGCTGTGGAGGAAGAGGGCAGGCATTGTGGCTAGTAGCCACTGATAGCCCTGTTCTCCATGAATTTGTCTTATCCTCTTTTCCAGCCACAGGAACCTTTTACTGCTTCCTGTGGGAGCGAGCCCCGTAGTTCAACCATGTGTGGTGTGGAGGGCTTTACTTTATCTGTAACCTGTCTGGGATGCGAGTGGCACTGTGGGTTAAACCACAGAGCCTAGGACTTGCCAATCAGAAGGCTGGCAGTTCGAATCCCCGCGACAGTCTGAGCTCCTGTTGCTCAGTCCCTGCTCCTGCCAACCTAGCAGTTTGAAAGCACGTCAAAGTGCAAGTAAATAAATAGGTACCACTCTGGTGGGAAGGTAAACAGTGTTTCCGTGTGCTGCTCTGGTTCGCCAGAAGCAGCTTAGTCATGCTGGCCACATGACCCAGAAGCTGTACGCCGGCTCCCATGGCCAGTGAAGTGAGAGGAGCACCACAACCCCAGAGTCGTCTGTGACTGGACCTAACAGTCAGGGGTCCCTTTACCTTTACTAAGCTGTCTGAAACCCTGGAGACCGCTGCCAGTCAGGGCAGACGATACTGAACCGGATGGAGCAATGGTCCGACCCAGCAGAAGCCAAATTCCTATGTTCCTTGTACCAGGAGCCAGCTAAGTTTGACTTCAGCAGTTTGACTTCCACTGTGAATGACATTTGCAGAGCAGAGGCTTTGGGTGCTCGCTTTTCCCTTTGACCTAGCGTTCATTTGTGCAGACTTCAGGTCCTCCCCAGACCTTGCAGGAAACAAGTGCCTGTTTGTTGCTTCATTACACTTTCACACAAGAGTGTGAGCATGCCCAAGAACAAGGAAATCTCACACATGAAAAAAGGGGGGTGTCAGGACACATGGATAATTGCCAAAAAAAAAGCTCATCAGATCATGACAAGGGACAGCCCCTTCCTTCCTCTCTGCCCCACAGAAGCAGCAGCTGGGGACCCACGGCGCAAGCTGCTTTTCACAGAGGCAGCAGCAACCCATGTTGAATACAAATGAGGAATGACGCCAGGTGCTGTCCGTCTCCTTGTGGGAGAAGGTGGCTGGAGGAGAGGAGGAGTCTGGTGAGGAAGAGAAGGATACTTGCTTTATTGCACAATATTCAGTTGCCATCAAGTTGCTCTCTAAACAATGAGCACCTTTGATTTCTGCACCATGGATTCTCGGCTGAAGTGGGGGCTTTCTAAATAATGCAAATAGAGGAGATGGCTGAGGGCAAAGACTGGTCTCCCAGCTGCTGATGTCAGAGTGGTCCTCTGGTACACGCATCCTCACCGCCCCATCTGTGGGGCCCCTTGTGTGTTAGAAGAGTGATTTCCTGCAGCTCCCCAATCAATATCAAACCTTGGGATATCAGGTTTCTAAACAGTGCAGGGAGCCTATGTGCTTACAGTGGATCCCCGCTGCAAAGGTTTTGCTCAGAAGGCATGGGGATGCTCACAGAGGAGAAGGCTGCTCTAGATCATTCTTCAGCCAGACACATCCATATATTTGGTTCCTTTTATGGTCCTTGTCTACGTGTAAAAGTTCCTCAAACTACTTCCAGGACTCTCTCCCCTGATTCCTCATCTCCTGTACATGCTTTTCCAATTTATTGGTCTCCTGCTGGCTAAGGAATTTTGATTTAGTGGACCCTTCCTTGGCTTGTACTTGATGACCATTCAGTTTTTCTCCACCCCTCCTTAGCAAATGGAGCACAACCTTCTCTGGGTTGTAAACTGATGGCTAGGGTTTGGGGTTGTTGTTTTTCCGTTATTGCATACACACACATATATAGCATTTTCTATTCATTGTAATGTCTCCATCCCCTGTATAGCTGCACAAAATGTAGAAGATTGAGAAAGTTGACCCAGAGGGTGACAACTGTTGGAGATCTAAGTGCTCAGCTGTAGGAAATCTCCTCTCATATGAGAGCACTGTGGAAGCAATTATGGAGACAATAATGGATGGGATGCAGTGAAATAATCCCATGGTAGAGGGAAGCCTTCTGGTGAGATCATAGGCCACAAAGAGAAGGAGTGGTTTATGATGCCATTGCCGGCACATTCCCTGGACAGGATGAATTCATTTTCTCAAATCATTTGTTATGCCTCGTTATTATGGGGCTCTCTTTTCAATTGGTCTCCCTGCCTTAAATGATACGTTATTGACCTCAAACTACCAGCTTCGACATTTCTGAACTCTGGGCTGCAGATAGAAAGGGCAAACAGTCTCTCCTCTTCCAAGAAATGTCTTAACTTGAATGCATTCTGCTCGGAGCACATGAATCAATTCCCAACATTTGGGTCCATCCATCTCTCTCATCAATCAAACCGTTCTCCCAATCCATACATACTGGTCCATCCATCCCAATAGTCATCTATATAGCTATTTTATCGTTAGTATAAACCGCCCCAGTGGACACATTTGATGGGTGGTTAATCAATATCCAAAGCTAATAAATGAATATATAACATTTCTGCTTGCAGCTATACTTAGGGTGTGTTCTTTCTTTCTAAAAAATAACCCTTTGCTCTCTCTATATATTTGCCATCAATGGCAGCAAGCCACCTCAACCGATACAGACCAGTGTTATATATAAGCTAGGTGCCAAGTGGCTCCTTAAACCAAGGTTGCAGTCACCCAAATGGAATGTCTAGTTGCCATTTAGGGGCAAGACGGCTCTATAAAGTCTTATATCCAATCACCGCCAGTTCACCATTTGAAAAATAAGTTAAACATCTGGCTGGTTCAGATGGCGACCTTGAGCTAGGTTAAGAACTTTGAGAACTGAAAAAAAAGAAAAGTGGCTCAATCCGGGGACAGTCCACCTATATATTGGCCTATTCCTACCTCTTTTTATTATTTCTTTTCTGCACAGAAAAAGCATTTCCGTTCCAGAAATCCATTCCGGTTGCGCAGATAAACGGATCGAATTCTACAGGGTGATCCCCAGATGGTGGAGATGTCAAGTGCCATCTTGGTGCCCAGGCATCTTCGCCTGGTCACAGGTGGTTGATAGACAGGTGCAAATGCTAATTTCGAACACTGGTTATTGGAGGCATTATGCTTCTGAATGCCGGTTACTAGAAATCACAAGCAGGGAGGGTGCTGTTGTGCTCAGGACTTGCTTGTGTGCTTCCAAATAAGCATCTGGTTGGCCACTGTGAGAACAGCATGCTGGACTAGATGATCTTCTTGTGCCCTTTTGTACTTTGAGTGAACTACTTCAGGATCTCATCCAGCAAGACTGCCATCAGTGAGTCATTGGCTCCACATCTGGTGGTTGTGGTGGCCTAGACTGGTTCCCCATGAACAGCAGTGCAGGGTCAGATACCTCTTTCCACTTCTGATGTTCAAGACACTCTTCATTCATTCTTTATGGCTATTTAGTTGGTGATATATCGTGATGTTGAAAACCAGATACCCTATCACCCAGCGCTAGTGAACACCAAGCTGAGTTCCTTGTGGGAGATAAATGTGCTAAAGGAATACCCAACAAGGAAGGAGACATTTGCTCCAATCCTTTGGTTAAGCACAGTCTAGATGGAAACTCTTCCATCAATATGCCTGTTCTCTCAGCAATGGTAGGGATGGAAGAAGTGAGGAAATCTCCTCCATCTTCCCTGCACCAGCGCACAGGAAACTTAGAAGTGTGTCTCTCCACCAACATAACTCTAGAGATGCTGTAGAAATGGAGCCCTGGAATTCCGTGGCATCCAGCCCATCCTTTTCTCTCAGTAGTCAAACATCCATGACTCACGGTTGGGTTTCCTGCACTTAATAACCAGCAGTATTTGCAGACCTTCTGACAAAACATTGGGCACTTTAGCAAAACCCACACTTGACCATAAAAGCTTCTGAGCTTCTCTGGGGCATCTTTAAGGAGCTCAGGGCTTCTGAGGCCCCAGATGCAACATTACATGTGGTCCACGGCTGCTTCTGCCTCTTGCCAAGATCCTTCCCTGCTCCAGTTCTTTATTAGCGGACATGGCGTTCTGCAGAAAATGTTTTTACAACCTCGCTTTGGGTTTTATGGGATTATTCTATCAGAGCAAAAGCAAACTTAGCGGGCTGAGTGAGCTGTGTTGTGTCTTTTCGGCCCCAGCTAGTTGTGCCGTGGAAGTGGTGTTTGTCCCCTACACACACACACACACACACACACACACCGTTCTTGCCTTGGCTTTCCCACCACCCTCTCAACTAACCACAGATTTCTAGATAGGCAGGAAATTGCCCAAACTGAAATCCCTTACTGTCCTTTGTCAGTGCTGATCAAGAGAAGGCTCTGCAAAGGGGCTTTTTTCCTTCACCAGGCAAGGAATTCTGAGTCATTTCTTCCTAGAAGTTGAGAGTCAGAGGTGAGAGCAAGAGATGGGTTTGTGAGATTAAGGCGACACACACAACCCAGGATGGAATTTACTCCATTTAAGGTGCTTGTGCGTGGGGAGCAAGCAGTGAACACATTAAACATTAGTATGCTATTTAGCTGATTTAGTGATGTGCCAGGGAAGCAGCACTTCCTTCCAGATCTCTTTTCTCCCCCTGTGATCTCATCAACACAGGGTCCTCCAGACTTACAAGACCAGATGTTACTTCCTGGCCGTTCGACTTTTGCAATCACACACAAGCAAGGAATTCGCCACGGATATTGGGTACCCGCCGCAGAATTTCCTAGGAACCTCAGCTTTCATTGTAATCAAGTCCATTTTCGAGAACCTCAGGGCAGTCGAAACAGATCTAGAACCACGCTTCTGAAAATCTCAAGCGAAAATAAAATTTGCTACTTAGGTCAGGGGAAGGCAGTTGCTGCAGGAATGAAGACAGCTAAGTCTGGACATTGGAACCTCTAGTTCAAAACCTTTCCCCTCTGGCACATGGAAGGCAAAACACCTTTATTATGGGCAGTCAATCTCCAGCTGCTGATGGACTTTTTATTCAATAGCTATGTTCTCACATCACCTTGCCAACAAAGGTCCATATAGTTCAAGCTATGGTTTTCCCAGTAGTGATGTATGGAAGTGAGAGCTGGACCATAAAGAAGGCTGATCGCTGAAGAATTGATGCTTTTTTAATTATGGTGCTGGAGGAGACTCCTGAGAGTCCTATGGACTGCAAGAAGATCAAACCTCTCCATTCTGAAGGAAATCAGCCCTGAGTGCTCACTGGAAGGACAGATCCTGAAGCTGAGACTCCAATACTTTGGCCACCTCATGAGAAGAGAAGACTCCCTGGAAACGACCCTGATGCTGGGAAAGATGGAGGGCCCAAGGAGAAGGGGACAACAGAGGACAAGATGGTGGGACAGTGTTCTTGAAGCTACTAACATGAGTTTGATCAAACTGCAGGAGGCAGTGGAAGACAGGAGTGCCTATCGTGCTCTGGTCCATGGGGTCACGAAGAGTCGGACATGACTAAACGACTAAACAACAACAACAACATGTCACACTAAACTGTGGTTTGGTGCAGGGTTGGCTAACCTATGGTCCTCCAGATCTTGTTGGACTCCCAACTCTTATCGGGCCCAGCCAGCATGGCCAATGATGAGGGAAGATGCAATACCACGTTCCAGATCCCAGACTTCAGACTTTGCTGTCTTAATTTCTGCACCTCTGCTTCCAGAGGCTGGGCTCTGAGCTTTAAGGGTGGAATCCATGCCCCAGTACCAGCCTGCTGGAGTACTCAGCCCACTGATGCCAAGGACTGATTAAATCCCCATCTTCCTATAATTTCTGTTTCTTCAAAATGATCTGACTTAACCAAATCTGCATTTGTGAAAATTGCCCTCAGGGTCCTACCCAGCACATGGACATACATAAAACAGATTCTCTTTCTCTCTCTTTCTCCAATTCATTATGCAGTCCGCCTGAATACCACTCAAAATATTTTTCTCAATTAGGAGAGAAAACAGAATTTGCCACTTGTCTGCCTCTATTCTGCTGCCTGTCAGCATTCGGCAAATATTTCAATCACAGCTCTTTGCCTGCTGCTAACCGCTCTCATTTAACCTTTGACCTTCCCCTGGTCTAATCCATTGGCCTTTAAGTTCAAATCTTGGCAGCCACAAAATGACTAAAGGGCATGCATGGAGAGGAGCTGTAGATGGGCTTCAAGATCTAATATTTAGGATTTGGGGGGAGGGAGGGAGGGGGCAGGAGAAAGAAATATATCTCTGCCGACCCTAATAGCTCAATCAGACCCACAAAGGGCCAGTATCTGTTGCCATGTTCCAAAGGCACTAGGGAGAAAATTGCATGTGTCAAAGGGGGGAGGGGGGAGAAAGAGAGATTTAAGGAGCCCACATCACCATCTGTAAGGTATCTAATTGTCAATCAGTAGTGACAAACAACAGAGACTCTCTCTGACTCACAACTCTTGCCAAAGTCAAGCCACGCAAATTGATGCTTCTGGGACACGGATAATGGTGATCAATGTAATTTGAATTCACTCTGTGATAAGAAAGGAACTTAACTGTTGATACTTCTGACCTCCCAGCAGAAGATCTATCAATTAATTAATAGGAATCCTGCTCAAGATTGAGGCATGAAATGAAAGAGAACCACTAGGTCAATGGGCGCAGAATGTTTGAATTCCAATGATTTGGAGAAACTAGTAGAGGAGTTCAGTGCTATTTCGGTGGGCGAATAAATGAATGAATCTAGGAAGGGTCAAGAAGCCACAGGATTTCCAAGCCTCTGGGAGTTCTGATGCCAAGAAATGTCAAAAGTGAAACATCTTGAATTTTTAAAAAAAGGATTTCTGAAGCAGAAGTCCAGATTATGTTTTTAATGATATATAATATTCAGGTAATCCTCGTTTTGTGCAGGGGTTACGTTCCAGACCACCATGCCTGGTAGGGCCTGTGTAAAGTGTTCCTCCCTGATATGCCCCTGTTCTGACCTTCTAGTGACATTTTAGGGTCTCTTCTGGGTTTGGCTCCATGCGCACATGCTCAATGGTGTGCCAATCGGATGTGCATAAATTGGTTGTTGCCTGTATTTAATGTCTGTTCTCATGAACTGAACGTTGCACATGGATTAAGGTGCCACCACTTTCTGGAGAGGGACTGGTCCAGTCTAAGAAAAGGATGACGAGGAGTTCTTGTTGGGTGCGCCTAAGCCATATAATTCTCTCTTGCAGAAGCCCTGCAAGACTTGATCAAGTCCAGCATCCTATTCATAATACTGGCCTGCCAGCTGCTTTTCCTAAGGACATGGCACAGCTCGGGGCTCTCACTCTTTCAACTGAACAGGAAAGGGTTGCAGCTCAGTGGTACATCATCTGTCTTACATGTAGAAGACCTCAGGTTCAGTCTCCAGACAAGGCTGGGGAAGACCCCTGCCTGCAACCTTGGATAGCTGCCACCAGACAGAGGGAACATCATCAAGCTAGATAAGAACAATGGCTGGACTCAGCTTCCTAGAGATTCTATTGGGCCATCAGTGCTAATACTCGCTGACAGGCCTCTCATGCTTCCTGGAGCTGATGTGAGTTGTAGTTGAAAACATCTGGAAGGCAGCAGGGCTGGCGAAGGTTGCATTATCCAGTCCTCAAAAGCCCGGCTAAGTGGATACAGCTATTTATTTATTTGTGGGATGTACTGCCAGTATTCTCATTGAAAAGCAATTTAAGCCAGCAGCCATCATTGTGTCTTGTGGAAGTGCATTCCAGAAAAGAACAATACGCCGCCTTTACTTAGCCAGGCTTTCAAGGACCAAATGATGCAACTTCAGTGCCTCCCAGATGTTTGAGACTACAACTCCCACCAGTCCCAGCCAACATGGCAGCTTCCTTCCCTGCAGTGCCCTGAAAAGCTTTTGCTAGGATCAAGGGACTCTCGAGCAAAGCCTTTGTTATGGGGTAAATCTACTCAGACAATCTAATTGTTAAGTTGTGGGTGAACATATCAGACGACACAGCGATTCTTCAAACAGCTCGTTTATTCACAGGCCAGAACAGAACTGAACTGAAGGGTTCAGCCACCCTGCTTATATAGAGCTCCACTACAATGCAACAGTAACAACTTTCTGCAACTATCCAATCACTGAAAATCACTTTCAATTCCTTATTTGCATATGTGGACCTGAGTGAAAACTATCTACAGTATCCCCCTGCTGGCCTAGGGTGAAAACTTCAGTACATAACACTAATTACCCCATGGGAGGAAGAATGAGGGTGCTAGATTCCCACTCACAAAGCCATGTGGGTGTCAGCATTACTCTCCACATGTTGGGGGCCTGAAAGTTTGCAGCCGGGAACCTTTTCCATTATTTCAGACTCCCTGGGGGATTTGAATTCCTGATCTTTCAGGGTTCCAGGCTGCACAGGAAGCCTGCAAAAGAATAAAACATGCACTGCACAGAAAAAGCTCACCCTGCAACTCACAGTGTGAGGGGATGGGCCCCCACGTGTCCCTTCATCCAAGAAAGAGCCCCTGAAAAGGGCTACACAGACTCCAAAACAAGTGGCGTATGTGCCTCCCACTTCTGCTAGGCCTCCATTCAATCCAAGAGTTAGAAAAAAGCAAAGGGCGGTGGGGGAAGAGAGTCATATGACTTCTGGAGGTTAAGCACAGTAAATGCCTAAATCATGCATTACATGTTTTATTGTGGGCTTCCTTCCGGACCCAGGGACCAGCAAATCACCATGTAGGACGCAGGATGCCATCCTATATATCACCAAGATCATCCACAGAGCTCATGGGGGAGATCTTCTACTCATATTTTATGCCCTCTAAGATACCTGAGCTCTGAAATGTGCTCAGTTCACAAATTGCGACTATTTTATGACTGTACTGGCCAAATAGCAAGGAGATTTACTTCCTGTCTCGTGAAGAAACACTGTTTTGCCCAGTAACTGCCAGTCCCTCCTGATGGGATGGCTCTGGCCCCGTATAGGCTGATACTAGCACAGCATAATTACTCATAAGTTAAGTCCCACTGGGACTCATTTCCAAACTCACGTTCGTGAAGCTGCAGCCCTAGCCTTCAAGTAAGTGATCCTGCATAATAGCCTTGCATGTCTGCAGAAGCAAAAAAAAAAAGGAAACAAAAAAATCTGTCTCCCCTCTTTAAGCAGGTATAATTTTGCAGCAAGTGTGTGGGCTCCGTGAGCAAAGGTTTTAGATTACGCTTCTGAAACATATAAAGGCTCCATTTAGTCACAAACCAAGCGGCTAGGTAACATGCATGCTGGTTCAGGAAACGTAAGAATTTCAAAAATGGGAGGCTGGATTTTAAATGGGTGATTAGCGTCAATCTTCTCTCCTTTATCCCCCCCCCCCTCTTATTGGTGATTTGAATCCTGATCTGAGCCTCCCCCATACCCAACCTGCAACCTCTCCCCTTCACGGTATGAAAGAGAGAAGAAAGTGGCTGACCTTTTATTCACATGGCCAGATTAATTGTTTGCAATGGTATTTTGCTCCTCTCTGCTGAATGCAGTCGGTTGTCTGTTATCTGTCCTTCACATGTAATTAATTGTGCTTGGCTCTTGACTCATTAGAAAGTGGCTTCCCTCTCCCTCCGACAACCCCACAACCCCCCACCCTGAATGACGTGCCCAAGTCCCAGTGAGTATTATATAGGTTAAATCATGTTTAAGTAACTACATAAATAGTAGGTCAGTTTTGCCTTTTGTCTAGGACTGAGACCGTTGCTCGGCTCATTTCTCAACATGCCAAACCCTTCACTGCTGATCTGTCTCCCGTGTGGGGAGGAGGTGGCGGGGGGCTGGGGGAGAAAGACACCAGCCCTCTGAATGGGATTCATTTCTTCATTGTTGTGCTCCCATCTCGTTCCATCCAAGAGCAGCTCCAGCGGGTCTTCTCGGTGATTTTCCATTCTGGTTCTGATGAGATCCACATCCATCTGCACAGCTTCAACCATGAACATTCACTGGGATATGAGCTACATAGAAAAGAAGTATGTTCCCAACATGTACCCTGAGGAATGCATGAGATGGAAACTGCAATCATGGCTGATAGCCTTGCACATGACAAGGTGCCTGCGGTCACATCCCCAGCAGGCCATGTGCTAATGGCAAGCTTTCACCTGCAATCTGAAGAGATGCAGCCTGGACTCAGGTATACGACCCCAGTGAGAACTAGGTAGGACCTTCGGCATGCTATGGTTGACATTGGAGTTCTGCACATTCCTTCAGTAGTGATGTATGGAAGTGAGAGCTGGACCATAAAGAAGGCTGATTGCCGAAGAATTGATGGTTTTGAATTATGGTGCTGGAGGAGACTCTTGAGAGTCCCATGGACTGCAAGAAGATCAAACCTCTCCATTCTGAAGGAAATCAGCCCTGAGTGCTCACTGGAAGGACAGATCCTAAAGCTGAGGCTCCAAGACTTTGGCCACCTCATGAGAAGAGAAGACTCCCTGGAAAAGACCCCAATGTTGGGAAAGATTGAAGGCAGAAGGAGAAGGGGACGACAGAGGATGAGATGGTTGGACAGTGTTCTCGAAGCTACCAGCATGAGTTTGACCAAACTGCGGGAGGCAGTGGAAGACAGGAGTGCTTGGCGTGCTCTGGTCCATGGGGTCACAAAGAGTCGGACATGACTAAACCACTATACAACAACAACAACAACATTCCTCCAAGACATTACACCTATTTCACTGCCTTGCCACGAATTAGAGGAGGAGGAGAGGGGGAGAAAGGGAGGATGCAACAAAAGATATGAAAGGAGGGGCTGGGAGAGGAGAGGAAGATGGGAAGGCACACAGACCATCTGAAATACTGCATGTGAATGTCCAAAAATAACACAAGCAGAATCTCCCCACCATCTGCTCCTGTGCTTCCTGAATGGCTTTCAAAGCAAAACGTCTAGCCAAAACCTCACACACCGAACAGCAATCCTAACAGGATACCAAGAATGGACGGTGGAGGAATTTGTTGAGCCTGCTTCTTGCCGTAAATGACCCGCTTATGAATCCAAATTGCAACTCCAAAGTAGACTATGCATGCCTCCAAATTTAGCAATCTATTTGGGGGGGGGGTGCTAGAAGTGCAAAAAGTTTTCCCCATCCCCAGGCTTCCTTTATCTCAGCAGCCTAATTTAGAAGGGATGGGAAGCCTTTTTGTTGTTGCTGATGCTAAATCATGAGTCAGAGTCCTGGCTGATCTACTGCAAATTACTCAGAAATCAATCAGTAGATTCCAATCTTTCTCCTGTCCACCACAAGGGTAGTGGGTGGGGCAGGAGACAGGAATTCAGTCCCCTGTCACTGTCTGAGCTTGGAACACTCTGTCTCACTCCCAAACTCACAGGGTTGTTGTGAGCACGACATGAGGGGAGGAATCATGTATGCCACAGTGTAATAAATAATAATAATAATAATAATAATAATAATAATAATAATAATAATAA
>JAXCMG010000039.1:7418661-7431503 GCA_034642415.1 Podarcis siculus | reverse complement strand
AATAATAATAATAATAATAATAATAATAATAATAATAATAATAATAATAATAATTTATTATTTATACCCGGCTGGGTTTCCCCAGCCACTCTGGGCAGCTTCCAACAGAATATTAAAATACAATAACTTATTAAACATTAAAAGCTTCCCTGAACAGGGCTGCCTTCAGATGCCTTCTAAAAGTCTAGTAGTTGTTTTTCTCTTTGACATCTGGTGGGAGGACATTCCACAGGGTGGGCGCCACTTCCAAGAAGGCCCTCTGCCTGGTTCCCTGTAACTTGGCTTCTCGCAGCGAGGGAACCGCCAGAAGGCCCTCAGAGCTGGACATCAGTGTCTGGGCAGAAC
This sequence comes from Podarcis siculus, assembly GCA_034642415.1. Taxonomy (NCBI): domain Eukaryota; kingdom Metazoa; phylum Chordata; class Lepidosauria; order Squamata; family Lacertidae; genus Podarcis; species Podarcis siculus. The sequence goes on along the minus strand of JAXCMG010000039.1, from coordinate 7,431,158 downwards.
GATGGGGGTGAAGACGCTCCTTCAGGGATACAGGACTGAGGCCGTTTAGGGCTTTAAAGGTCAGCAGCAACACTTTGACTTGTGCTCAGAAACTTACTGGGAGCCAGTGTAGGTCTTTCAAGACCGGTGTTATATGGTCTTGGATGGATAACACATGGATGAAGGATGGGATGAAATTAAAAAGAGGTATCAAAGTTCTCCTCTTCTCTTTTAGAATTTCCTCCTTTCCAAGGTGCATCTGGCATGATGCTGGTGCTGATAACTTTTTGGTGGCAGTGAAGGACACACACACCTTTGTGTAGCTTGTTGGATAAGAGTGAAGCAATTGGGGCAGCGGCATCACCTGCTACATGATGCTTGCTTTCAAAATCTGACATTTAAGAGCATACACACAAGTTTATTGTTGGTTTGGTACCGTAACCCACTTTACGTGTGTGTGTGTTTTTTTATCATGGGTGGGGCTTATAAAGTGAAGGAAACAAACTATCTGCTACCAGGAACCAGGATCCTACCACCAGTTCTGATTCCCACTAATACAGGGGTCAGCAACCTTTTTCAGCAGGGGGCCGGTACACCGTCCCTCAGACCATGTGGTGGGCCGGATTATATTTTGAAAAAATAATAATGAACAAATTCCTATGCCCCACAAATAACCCAGAGATGCATTTTAAATAAAAGGACACATTCTACTCATGTAAAAACACGCTGATTCCCAGACCATCCACAGGCCGGATTGAGGAGGCGATTGGGCCGCATCCAGCCCCCAGGCCTTAGGTTGCCCACCCCTGCACTAAGATATAAAAAGATTGCATATCCGTAATCTCTGACTTCAATTTGAAAAGACTGCTTATCATTACAGATGGTGGCCTTCAGTTATTCTTCTGTATGCTTATAGTCTACACTTTACAGCAATGGTGGCGAATTTTGGGCCTGGAATTGGTCAAATGCGGCCCTCAGATGTCTTTCCAGGCTATGCCTCCAACTGGCTCTGCCTGCTCCACTGCTGGAGTGTATCTGCCTGGCTTCGATGTGTCTTCTGAACTCTTGACAATACCTGTTGCTTGTCTGGGTGGAGGGGCATGTGAGCACATACAGAAACTAACTTAGCATACCAAGGCAAAATTTGCAACTGGCACTCCACCCACTTTTGCCTCTGACCCCAACCACCAAACACTGCCATGCGGCCCCTAAAAAGCTGCTCCGAAGGAATTGGGGGCCCTGGGCTGAAGAAGGTTCCCTACTCCTGCTTAGGTAAAGGTAAAGGGACCCCTGAACATTAGGTCCAGTCGTCACCGACTCTGGGGTTGCGGCACTCATCTCGCTCTATAGGCCGAGGGAGCCAGAGTACAGCTTCCGGGTCATGTGGCCAGCATGACTAAGCCGCTTCTGGCGAACCAGAGCAGCGCACAGAAACGCTGCTTACCTTCCCGCCGGAGTGGTACCTATTTATCTACTTGCACTTTGATGTGCTTTCGAACTGCTGGGTTGGCAGGAGCTGGGACCGAGCAACGGGAGCTCACCCCATCACGGGGATTCGAACTGCCGACCTTCTGATCGGCAAGTCCTTGGCTCTGTAGTTTAACCCACAGCGCCACCCAAATCTGAAGAAATGAAGAGCTGAGTGGAAGACACAGCGACACACAGCGACAATTAATTCTCTTTTTTTAACATGACGGGGAGCTGGACGATGAAGAAAGAAGCTCGACTTCCAAGACTGAGGAACCCAAATGATATGGAAACGGGCATGCAGGTTAATTTGCAAGACCTAAAATTGGGAGCAAAGGTCACCCATAATCTAAAGGAAAGAAGCTCAATCACACAGAAGGTCAACCCTCCACAGAGGCCCAGCACCAGATGGATCTTCGAATCAGAAGCCACAAGCGTATTACAAAGTCACTTGTAAGACACAGCATAAGCCCGCTTAACGTCCCCCAGGAGCTGCAAGCGGCAAAGGACGTTAGTTCCTACAGCTGTCAAAGATCTGCGATACGTCCAAAGCGAGATAACGGCTGACTTCATCCTCAGATGTCGCATCAAAGTGGTGTTTCCTGCTGCAACAGTCTGACATAAGCCACAGGGAAAGTTAAGGTTATGTCCACCGCCAGTTGCGCCAGTAAAGTAACTGTGAACAGGGGAAACTGAGGCTGTGGACACAATGAATGTTTCCAACGCGCATTATTTCCCCGCAAAGCATCCTGCGGACTGTCGTTTGCCGCACAGAGAGATACAATTACAAGCACCCTTTAACTACATTTCCAATTATTCTTTGTACACAGACTAAGTCACAATACACACTTCTAATAATAGCACAATATGAGTCCGCCCATATTATTGATTTGGTTGGGGGGTTGGGGTTGGCTATGTATTTTGTGTTCTTATTTTGTATTTTTATGTAGTCTTCAGATGAAGGCCAGCATGCAAATGTAATTACGTAATAAAGAAACACAGTCTGAAATGTCAGTTAGTGCAAAATCCTGCTGCCAAGCTACTGTGTGACAACCGAGGGCCTAATTTTGTCTTTACTGGGTATTTATCTGTTTCGGGGTTCACTTTAGCTGCCTGGGACCAATTTACCTCAGAAACTGCTTCTTACCCTCAACATCATTTATTTGCAGCTGCTTTTCCAAGGGGAACCATGCTCAAAGTGCATCCCAAACTAAGGATGTTTATGTAAGATAATTCACTAAGAGGAACAGGACAAAGCAAAACCTAAAAACTTAAATAACCAAGAGTCTAATGCAGGTGAGGCCCATAGTCCTCTGTATGTTGCCAAACTACAACTCCCATTAGCCACAGCAAGCATGGCCAATGGCCAGGGATGATAGGAGTTGTAGTTTAGCAACATCTGGAAGCCCAAATGTCCCCCACACTTGGCCTAACACACCACAACTGGTGTGACATTTCTTCAAGATGCCTTTCAACGGATAGTAAAACCTTTTTTTAAAAAAAAGCTTGCTTTTAATCAGTAGCCTGCAATTTCTTTATGTGTAACGTACAATTCATTATATTATATTTTATTGCATTCGTTTAATTCAGCCTTCCCCAAACAGTGGCTGGGCTTGGCAGGAATCGTTGCCGTCCAAAACATCTCGAGTGCACCAGGTTAGCTAAGGCAGGTCTAATAGAAAAGACAGATATAAAGACAACAACACCAAACTATGACTAATCCCATCATGCATTATGTTGGCATTTCAGAAACAACCAACCCTACTCCTCTACTGCGTTCTCAAGGACATGAGAAATCACACGCCCAAAAAGCACAGCTCACACCCTTGGTCTTTGAAGGATGGCCAATGATGCCCAAGACAGCATTCAAACATGGTAATGGCTGTTTACAGGACACCAGGCTCTCTTATATAATAATGACCAAACTTGTCTACCAATCCCACTTCCTGGTTCTCAGTACTTTCAGCAGTGAAGGTGGGACAGGGAAAGCGGAGTGGCAGGCAGTAAATGATGCTCTGAGCAAATCTGCAGCCTTTGGCCGCTTGGAACTGGACCGGAAGTACCTCTGCTTGCCCTTATTTCAAGCAGACTCCAGAAACTCCACAACACCAGCTCATCAACCATTATTCTCACCTGAGACCTAGTTGCATGTCAAGCAACCCACCCACCTGCGGAGAGAAAACTGCCCCCCCACACAAACACAAAGAGGGAGAAAAATGCATCTGAGAAAAGGTCAATCCCGATTCACCTTCCTGGCCATAAAGGTAAAGGGACCCCTGACCATTAGGTCCAGTCGTGTCCGACTCTGGGGTTGCGGCGCTCATCTCGCTTTATCGGCCGAGGGAGCTGGCGTACAGCTTCCGGGTCATGTGGCCAGCATGACTAAGCCGCTTCTGGCGAAACAGAGCAGCGTATGGAAACGCCATTTACCTTCCCACCGGAGCGGTACCTATTTATCTACTTGCACTTTGACGTGCTTTCGAACTGCTAGGTTGGCAGGAGCTGGGACCGAGCAACAGGACCTCACCCCATCGCAGGGATTTGAACCGCCGACCTTCTGATCAGCAAGTCCTAGGCTCTGTGGTTTAACCCACAGCGCCACTTTAAATCCCCGCCATCCTCAGTTGACTTCGCAAAGATTCGGCATAGCCCTGCTCGGGTGATGTCAGCCTCTGCAGGTCAAACCCTTAAGATAAGACTTAGCTTGATTGGGGGGGAGGCAAACTTTTAGAACAACAATGTCCATCCAGCAGCAGTGCCTGTGAATCAATGGCCAGAGGGTGGGAATGCTGAAAAAAAGCGTTTCTGCTTTTCCACCCAGGGAGATTAACACATGGATATAGATATATATATATATATATTTAAACACACACACACAAGGGGGACTCCCTTCCCCAGCTGACAGCAGCAGCTGCAGCCTGCGACACGTTTGCCGAATGGCAGGGAATCAAATCCAAGACAAGGAGGAGAAGCAGAAGAAGAAAGAGGACAACTTTTCCATGGGGAGCAAGAAACACAATACGAGTCCTTTTCTTTCTTTCTTTTTTTAAAAAAAAGAAGAAGAAAAACCACCCTGCAAATACTGGCCTGATTTGAGTTTTCTTTTAGAACAAAAGAGAAAATGCCGTAAAAAGAAAGAAAAGGGGGGGGGGGGGTTGAAGCTTATTCTGAAAGCCAGATCAGCAGATGGTTCTTTCCATACACAAGCAGGAGTGTTTTTGGGGAGGGAGGCAGGAGGAGGAAGGGGGGAGGAGGGGAGAAGAGCTGCCACGAATCAAATCAGTGGGATGTGACCGAGGCAGGCATGTTGGGGCGGCCTTTAACCCAGCATTTGCACAAAGGGCTATTAAAGAACATGAATGAATAGGCTCCCTGGTACATACAGTGAGCAGCTGCTGCTTTACATAGTCGCACTCCAGGCCTTATGAAAACAGAACGGGAGAGATAGATAGATAGATGATAGATAGATAGATAGATAGATAGATAGATAGATAGATAGATAGATAGATAGAGATAGATGATAGATAGATAGATGATAGATAGATAGATAGATAGATAGATAGATAGATAGATAGATAGACAGATAGACAGACAGAGATGATAGACAGATATCAAGCCAAGGCTATCCCAGAATATGCTATAGCAGTGTGATAGAATGGAGACTAAACAATTACAGGGGGTTGGAACAAGTTCTGAGGAAATCATTAGCGCAGCTCATCAGTCATGAGAACAGAATCAAGGAGATTATTAGCCTGAAAAGATATAGCTTCCTATTAGTTAGCTAGAGGGTATTTTTTTAAAAAAGTAAGTAAGCGCTCTTATTTTTAACAGGCTTGTAGATTCACCAGTCTACTCAACATCTCAACACAGGTGGACTGAATGTATGGCTTGTGCGTCTTGTTAGGTTTATTTAAAAAAACTAAACTAAACAAAGAAGCAAGCTAAACTCCTCCCAAGAAGTGTGTGCAAGCTGTCCGGTTAGGAAGCAGAAAACCAGTTGCTACCAAAGCCATGTTCATATTCCCACAGACCGATCCAGGAGAGCATGTGCTCAACAGGATGCTCAACAGATGCTTAGGAATCCAACTATGTACAATTCCATGTGCATTTGTCTATCACTGGATGTTGGCTATGGATTACAGAACACTGCATGGTATCTTTGCTTCAACATATCCATGTGTGGTTGTCATCATTGGATCAGGGAGACTCCTCAAAAGTGTTCCATAACATATATGACCTGTTTGATCAGCCTTGCAGGATCTGGTCAATGGCCCATCTATTCCAACATCCTGTTCTCATAGTGGCCAACCAGATGATGATGGGAAGCTGCCTCTGACAGTGAACCTACAACATAGCCATATCCTTGATTTTTTCCAATCCTCTTATAAAGCCATCCAAGTTGGTGGCCATCACTGTCTCTTGTGGGGATGAATACCATACTTTATGTGATGTGTGAAGAAGCCTGTCCCAAATCTTCCAACAATTAGCTTCATTGGATGACATCAAACTCTAACATTATGAGTGGGGGCTTCTAATGCTTTTAGTCCTGAGATAGGTGGATGGACAAGGTGTTTTTTTTCCTCCTTCTGCATTTGATCAGGGATCTGCCTTGCACGCAGGACTCACATTCAATCCCCGTCATCTCCAGGTGAGGCAGGGAGAGACCCTGGTTTGAACCACTGGAGAGTCACTGCCAGTCAGTGTAGTCAAGACTGAGCTCAATGGACCAATGGTCTGACTCGGTATCTCTGTTCAGGCTCTGTCAGCAAAACCAGGAAGTTGACGTGTCTGTTACCATAAGCTTTCCCTTGCTATCGATGCTCCTGCCTGTTTCTTAAAAACGAAACCCTGTGGTTTTGAAAACAGATTGTTTCGCATTGGTTGTTTCCATTGTTGCAACCAGACGATTGGTTTTTGCAAGTCGCTGTGTGTTTTCATTAAGAGAAAGGGCAACTTGCAAATGTATGAAATGATTTCCAAAAATAATAACAGGTCTCCTCTTGCAACGCTATGATTTTATTGTTTGCTGGGGCCCTGAAACCAATGGGAAACTCCCCTTACGAGGCTCTGTGGGTTCCACGCGATCCGAGTTTTTGCTGCTGAACTCATTGAGATGACTAAATATTAAGTGTTTCAAGTATGTACACACAACGTCGAGTGCATCTTTCAACAGGAATGATTGCCATACCACTACAGAAGTCTCTGGCTTCTCCTTTAACCTATTATTACGTTTCCCATCCTGAGCCTCTCCTGCAGCCTTGACATGGTTCTCGTTTGTTGCTGGACCCTGTTATTCACAGGTTGTTATGTCAGGAAATTACACACCTGCTGCATCTCAAACAATAGACTCTGGCTGCCTGTACCCATAAAGCGCAAAAGAGACTTCCCACGGAACCCCCTGCTCTTACAGATGCAGGTCTGTCTGCACAGCCACTGTAAACTTGTGCTTTCAAAGGAGTTTACAACACCCAGCCATAAAAAGCAACCACAAAAGCGTTCCAGGCTGGTTTTTAGTACAGAAGGTTTCAGCTGAGAAACCCTGTGCTGACTCTTTCTCTCTATTCCTTTCCTTTCTTTACATATTAATAACAAGGCAACAAGCATGGAGAGAAGAAAATGTTCAGGGATTCAGATTGTAAAACTTCTCCGTTAAATAATAAAAGCCAACCCACTAAGACAGTGAATGTCTCGCTGTCAAAACCCACAGATGTGCAGAGCTGCTCTCTCCGGCTAATGTCTTCTTAACCCAGGAGGTTGTGCAATGAGAAGGTATGTGCAAGAGAATTGTACCCTAGTCATTGTGCTTCATATGGTGGGAAACTGGAGGTCAGTAACTCAATGTGTACGTTAGCACTCGTAAGATTTTTTTAAAAAGTTACAACCTTTTTCCTGATGTGTGCTAGTTTACTATATCCAGAGAAGTTTGCAGAAGAATTAAAACATGCCTCACCTACAGCCTGAAATGGAGCAGTCCAGAATTTTGCCTTCTGAGAACTTGATGTCTGCACATCAAGGAAGGGATTAATACGGAAAAAATCAGAAGCGCAGATTGGCACAGAAAATTAATTTCGGAGCACTTGTGCAAGCACACACGCACACACCACAAAGCGAAACCACACTGATAGTTATGAGCTCAGTTCTCAGCTCTGAGCAGGATCCTAATCTCCTTGACTCCTTTAGCTCTGCTCTAGGGATGACTGTGCAATGACCACAGGGCTCCTGCAAGCATGTCGTAGAAAGAAAGATCTGGTGTATGTTCGCTAATCTTATTGGTAGGGAACGCTCCCACCCTTGGTGTCTGGGAAGGGGCAAGAATTCTGTATGGACAGTGAGGGCTAGCAGTTGGCCAACCAGTCGGTCCTGGCAAGAACTTGTCTAACTGGCACTGCCCTACTGGCAAACGAATCAGCAAGTGTTTACATCTCTTAAGGATAGCGTGCTTCAGTTCTCGGTTGCACACAGAAGTATGCTGAAACTCACCTGTGGCCCCATATGCACCATACAATTAAAGCAATATCATTCCACTTTAAACAGTCATGGCTACGCCTAAAGGTTCCTGGCAATAGGAGTTTGTTGCAGTTGCTGCTAGTTGTTTCAAGACCCCCTATTCCCTTCTCAAGAGTTCCCTGGGAAGAGGGATTGACTGTTAAAACCACTCTGAGAATTGTAGCTCTCTAAGGGGAAAGGGGGCCTCCTACCTATTAATTCTCAGCAGCCCTAACAAACTAAAACTCCCAGGATTCTTCGGAAAAAGCCATGACTGTTTAAAGAAGAATGATACTGCTTTAGATACACTGTGCAAATTTGCACTTATCCAAATTTCATGATGCACTCCTACAATGAAAAAATATGGATCAAATAAAGCATATACAGTCATACCTCGGAAGTCGAACGGAATCTGTTCCAGAAGTCTGTTCGACTTCCAAAACTTTCAGGAACCAAGCTGTGGCTTCTGATTGGCTGCAGGAAGCTGCTGCAGCCAATCAGAAGCCGCAGAAGGTGCGATAGACGTTCAGGTTCCAAAGAACGTTCGCAAACCAGAACAATCACTTCCAGTTAGCGACGTTCAGGAGCCAAAACATTTGTCTCGCAAGGCGTTCAACTTCCAAGGTATGACTTTATTTGGAAAATATCTGCAGAAAAAAATGCCCATATTTAGCAAAAAAATAACACCAAAATATGTACCATACTAAAAATGCCAAAATAATAATAATCTACATTAGGAGAAATGCACACAACTATCTTCATACAGACTTTTAAAAATAAATAATAATAATCAAGTTTGCAAACTAAGGCATATATAGGGTGAACTCAAACTAAAGTTGGAACAAGGAGAAAGTGTATGGTGGTCTGCCAGTTTGTCGCCTGCCTGAGGGGCAGGTCCAAAAATAGAGTGGGCAAGGGCTTCAGAAGGCACGATACATGGCTGGTGGTCTTTGTTTGGCTTGGTGGGTCACAAGTTATAGATGCCTGCTTTACAACATTATGCTTGAGGGAGGAGGGGAAGTTATGGCCCCGTTCCCTCCACCCCCGCCCATTAACCTCGCTTCCCTCCTCCTCCCATAAAATGACAGAAAAATCAGCCACACTAAAATGCTCTCTTGGAATGGCAAGTGTGGTGCTCTCTGCCCTCAGCTGCCCTTAACCAGTTCCAATTACTTCCTGACCACAGCAGCTCATTTCTAATAAATACACAAAGCAAGCGCAAGGGACATTTTGTTTTATCATGTTTCAAAGAGACTGGAGGCTTTGTTTAAAGGCACAGGGACACCGAGTGCTAAATAAACCAGGAAACACAACTGAGGAGACTGCATGGAGATATATATAAACACACAGAGAGAGAGATAAAGAGAGAGAGAGAGCCAGGGGGCTAGAGGGCTATGGAGAGGAGAATTAAAATAAAATCCAGCCTGCACAATCAAGGAAGCCAAGTGAGTAAATTTGAAGGCTATGAGGACCTTCCTTTCCATGGTTCTGTAACAAAAATATGTGTCAGAAATATCCATCCATTTACAGTCATACCTCGGGTTACAGATGCTTCAGGTTGTGTTTTTTCAGGTTATGGACCCGCTGAAACCCAGAAATACTGAAACGAGTTACTTCCAGGTTTCTGAGGTCGCCCATGTGCAGAAGCACTAAATCGCACTTTGCACATGCACAGAAGTGTCGAATCGCAACCCGCGCGTGCGTAGATGCAGTGCTGCGGGTTGCAAACGTGCCTCCCACACGGATCACATTCGCAACCTGAGTGTCCACTCTACTGGAGAAAGAAACAAAGAACGCTATAGAAAATGCAAAATATTAAAGCTTGATCCTCAGCCTACTGGCCGTCAAACACCAACTCAAGGGCGAAGGGCAGTACACAAATTTAATAAATAAATACTGAAATAACAATCAGTTACTGGGGAAATTATTCTGCACAACGGGGCTCCATGCAGCAGAGGCAATGCTTAAAGTGGCCGTCCCAAATGGTGGCTGCTGGTGGGGATGGATGGGGTAGAGATGCAGGTGCCGTTTTCAGCTGAGTGTAAGTTCTGTTTAACTCTTTGGTTCTGATTTGACTCAGCCTTGGTCTGTGGTGAGTCTTCAGGAAAAGGACATTCCACACGATGGAAGAAGATATACAGGCAGGGTTGTAGCTGCTGGTCTGAGCATGTGGGAATGTGCGGAGAAGTCTCTTACACCTACTGGGCCAAGGCTGTGGTTGGCTTCATAGGGTGGGTTGACCGTAAATGCACATGGGAGAGTAACAGAAACAGGGAGGACCTGGCTTTGCCTGGTCCTTGTCTGGTGGCTCTCCCAGCATGTATGTGCACTTTGCACTGCAACAGTCGTTTGACCTGTGGAATATATTCTGTACACTATATGGACACTGTACAACAACTGATGCTCCCCAGACCCCATTCACATGACTTTTTATCAAACCGTGTTCTCCGTATCCCCCATCCTTACATGACTATTGGAAACCCAATGCCTTGAGGGCAGTGATTGTGACGTCTAAATCAGGGATGTCCAACAGGTCAAGCAAGATCTACTGGTAGGTCCCTATGAGGTTTTGGTAGATCACGGTCAATCTCTGGCTCCCTTTCCTTAGAGTTGCTAAAACTGACTCCTGCCCCCTCGCCCCGCCCTTATTGTTTGATCTCTGGAAGAGAAGACCAAGCTTTCTCTGTGCTGCTGCTTTCATCCATAGCAATCTTTTTGAGAGTGACTTTACCCTTTTGTTCCTTGCCTTCCAAAAACGGAAGTTTTCCCCCAGAAAAGCTTTTATGGGGCTTTCCTACCCAAAAAAAGCTCAACAACTTTGAGCTGAACCCCCCAAAAAGGGGGGGGAGATCACCACCAGTTTTTAAGTTTTTAATTCTCAAAGTAGATTGCAGTCTCTTGAGAGTTGGCCGCCCCTGGTCTACATCACAGTCAGCCTGGATAGCTCAGTTGGTTAGAGCATGGTGCTGATAACAGCAAGGTTGCAGGTTTGATCCCCATATGGGACAGCTGCATGTTCCAGCATTGCAGGGGGTTGGATTTGATGATCCTCAGGATCCCTACCGATTCTATGATTCTATGATTTTGTGTATTCAATACTGGCATGCAAACTGTGTCGCTCCAAGCACATGGCTCCTTCTATATAAATATTATTCAGTAGCGCTAATCATAACAATAAACATTACAGTAACTTCTCATCCTTTCCCATGACACAGTATACTTTGTTTTTCATTATTTCCGTTTCTGTATATAGCCGAAGCACAGTGAAACCAGACACAAAGTTTCGCTTCCTGGTTTTCATACGCTACCATCACCTGAAAAGAGCATGAATCACAGCTGTGATGGATTCAGCCTGCTTCAGCCAGCTTCCCTGCAGAAGGATCTCTGCATCACCAAAACCAAAATCTTACACGAGTGCCTATTCTATTTCTCACTGGTGGTTTGGTTCAAATCTCATGTCAAATAGTGTTTAAGGAGGTTTAATTACAGCAATGGCCCAGTTAAGATCTTCCATCTAGGTTTCCCCATTTGGCCTGTTTCAGCCAAGGCACACCAGCCCATCTTACAACTTACACTGGGCTCACTAGCTCTCACATAACGCAGCTTGGCAACCGTGCAACAACCGCTGATTGACAGGTGGGCTGCTCCCCACCAGTCAGATCCAGTATGTTGGCTATACTGCCTGGGGCTGATGGAAGATGGTGTCCAAGTTGGGAGCCACTTACCACGAGGCTGGGCCCACTTCATGTTCAACCTACTCAAGGAGGTGGAAGGTTCAAACTTCAAGAACCTCTGCTCAAGGGCCACATTTCCCCATGTGAAGATGCCCAGACCCTGAGGTGATGATTTGAGGGCCCTTCTTTGTGTGTCTCCTCCAATGGGTGAATAGACCTCTTCTATAGCAGCTCCCTATCTATGGGGTGCTCTCCCAAGGGAGATATTCTAGCACAAACCTTTTTAGGCCTAAAGACATCTTCGGTTCCCGGGAATTTAAGAAGCACCAATGACTGGATGTTTTACTCTAACTGTGTTTATGTCTCTTCATTCCTGCATTTTATGCTTGTCGTAAATTGCTTGGGGACTTTTGTTGTGGCAAGCAATTCTTAAATTCAACTAACCTGACCTAAGCTATTCACGGATCCCTAAGAAACATTAGTTACTGATCCCATGGGAATATAAAGAAAGGTGTGAGAAATGAGTAGAAGCAGGGAAAGTCCTCTGTCCCTCTCTCATCAGCCTCTTCATCATGGAATATTTCATATATATATATATATATATGCAGGTTTTGGTGTCCTCGGGTGTCTTCCCGTGTAAAAGTTGGGGTGTCTAGGCGACGTTTCGACGAGGTCTCACTCGTCATCTTCAGGCTGGTGCTTTCGGCTTCTTGTTACTGGAACAGAGCAGGATCTCAGTGTTTGAGTTCCTATAAATACTGTTGAGGAGGTGTGGTGTATAGCCTCCAATGTTCTGGGCAGAGAGGAAGTTCCCAGGCTAGTGTGCCTTTTCTTCTTTTGTTCCTTAATTGCTTGAGGGATATCTTGAGTGATTTCTTGAGTGATATCCTG
>JAXCMG010000039.1:7376312-7411029 GCA_034642415.1 Podarcis siculus | reverse complement strand
GAAAGAAAGAAAGAAAGAAAGAAAGAAAGAAAGAAAGAAAGAAAGAACCACTTCTGCTGTCCCTCATTTCAAAGTCTTCCACCTCTGTCTTTAAATCCCTAACAGCTGAAATGATTCAGTTACAGATAGGTAGCCGTGTTGGTCTGCCATAGTCAAAACATGCACACAAAACATGAAGTGTGCATGCACACAAAAGCTCATACCAATAACTAACTTAGTTGGTCTTTAAGGTGCTACTGGAAGTTGAAATGATATTGGGGTAGGGTGGGCTTTCCCTGGAAAATCTACTTGGAAGTTTTTGCTTTGCAGAGAGCACCCCATCCATGGACAAGTGGATTTTTTCTTTAAAAGCAAAAGCAAAAGCAAACATCACACAATCCACCTAATGCAGACCTTGCTAATGGAACAACCAGACGATCCTCTGCTTCTGGAAAACCTTCTCCCTGTATCTATCCCTTCCTTGTCAACACAGCCTGTTAGAACTTGCTCTGATGCAAAGAAGCCATTAAGAGAGACACGCACACCAACAGAGACTGCAGTTGCACGCCGGAGCCTTTAAACCGCACGAGCTCTTCCGGTCTTAAAGGCACGGCCTTTGTGTGCATAACACTAACAGGGCCATTATATTGCCCTTCAAATGGCTCTTTAAAACACCCTTCAGCTGAACCCCCGACAATGGCAAGGCAGCTGGTGTGCAGGGGGCCAGGGAGCCGCTTATGCTAATAGCATTCTCCCCGTTGTCTTGTTACGCCCACCCATCCCCCTTTCTCCACCTCCATCTGTTTATCCCGTCCACCTGTTGTCACATATTTAGTTTGCAAAAAAAACCACCCTTTTGGTGCACAGATTGCCTCGTTCGCTCCCGAACCAAACAAGGCTGATTTCATGTGACAAAGGAGATCCCCCTAAAGTTAGCAAGACAGAGAAGGGCAAAATGTTGCATTCAGGACACCGGCGGATGCAATAATAAATAATAATAATAATAATAATAAATGAGGATCATAGAGAGAGAGGAGAAGGAATGGATTCTCTTACCTTCTTCTTGGAGTGTGACCGGTCCTCCTCTTTAGCTAATTTGCTATTTTTCCCAGCTCTCGAAAGCTTTTGCTCCCCTGACTGCTTAATGGTGATTTTGATCTCGGGAGGGCATATATAGTTCTCCAAGTTCTTAGGGGGCTTCTTGGCTCTCTTGGTCGTCTGGATTTTCAGCTTAAGACTCCCCTCTGTAAAGTTCGCCTCCTTGATGGAAAACTCCTGCTCCTCCAAGCCATCTCCGGCCACCCATTTCTCGCTGTCCGTGTTGGAAGCGGAATCCACGTCTCTCCCCGAACAGAGCTCGTCTTCCTCCTCAGGCTCCATCCGGTCACTGCTCACAGGGATCCCTTTGGCAGAGCCGGGCTGAGGCAGCATGGCCTCTGTCCCAGAGCCACCAGGGGCACCACCAGGGGCCTTAGCAGAAGCAATGGCGGAGCCCAGGAAATCCGACTCTCCTCCCCTTTGCCGGGAAGTGCCCGAATTCTCCCTTGGCTCCATGGCGACCCCCCGGTCCATGGGATTTTTACACGGGGGGAAGGGGAAGGTGAGAAGAGTTGGGGAGCCCCAAGAAGGGAATGGTAGCTTCTCAGTTAAGGTCTCTTAGAGTCCCAATAGTCCAACCACTGTGACGAGCTCAGAAGCATTCAGATCTGCAACTGGGGAGAAAACAGAAAGGAAAAAGGCTGTCAGAACTTCAGGAGCTACTGATAATGAGGTTTATGTCAACTTGGGCTTGTTCATTCATTCATTTACATCCTACAACCTTACTTCCATATGTGCAAGCAGATATTCCAAAGACACACCTAGAATTCAAAATGGCACAGTCCAAGAAACTTGATTCACTTGTTTCTGCCAAATATATAAACGTGTTCTTTGGGCGAACGGAGACTTACTAAATAGTCACTTACCATGGTAAGCTTAGTTGCACATAACAAGGGCTAAGACAGACAATTTCTGGCTATGGAGTTGACTTAAGGGGAAGGGAACTCCACTGCCCTCCACCCCTCAGACAACTGTGGTGGTCTTGGGGAAGGTGGCAATTCTCTACAACATTTACATAATGATGTCACCTTGTCTAGCATTTGGCCCGAGTCCTGAATAAGGCCTCACCTGGAATGAGGTCAGCGCTTGCATCATAACACTTCCAATGTGTACAGCCCTACTTAACTCTTTCAATTGCACAGAGGCAGAGGGTTCAAAACCGAAAGTTGAATGTCATAATACAACCTGGGTCTTCGAACATTAAAGAACTAGCAGCCCGGGCTACATTTTGAAACAAAGATAGACACACTCAGCAGGGTTTTTCATGGGACACAACCATCATCTTACCCCATGCTGTATATTAAGAGGCTTGTGATTTGCAAATTTTCACTACCTCCCACAACCTAACTCCTTGCACAAGGCATTCTCAGCCCTGAGATTTCAAGACAAGACGCCTCTACTATACCTAACAAGTTGCTACTGAAAGGATCCAGCAACCACAACTACCATATTTTTCGCTCCATAAGACACACTTTTTTCCTCCTAAAAAGTCAGGGGAAATGTCAATGCATCTGATGGAGTGAATGTGTGGTCAATCGCTGGCTCCCTTTCTGGCCCTGCCCCCTTGCCCAGGCCTCCATTGTTGAATGTTCTGCAAGTGACTGGCTGATTAGATTATCTGTCTGGAAACTGTAGAAATGGTTCCCTTTCTTTCCTAAAGAAGCTGCAGAACTGTGAGTTGAACCCCATAAAAACAGGATTTTTTCCCTTTGCAAAGTAAGCTCAACAACTTTGAGCTGATCCTCAAAAAAGGGGCTTTTCTCCTTTGCAAAAGAAGCTGCACAACTGTCAGCTGATCCTCAAAAAAATGGGGCTTTTCCCCTTTGCAAAAGAAACTGCACAACTTTGAGCTGATCCTGAAAAAAACGGGGCTTTCCCCATTTCCCCCCCTAAAAACTAGGTGTGTCTTATGGTCAGGTGCGTCTTATGGAGCGAAAAATACGGTATATCTTAGTCTCATACTTGGAGCAGACCTCCCAAACCAAGTTAGGTGTGAGTGCATTGTGAACATGAGTTCACAATGCACTGCAGGGGGTTGAACTAGATGACCTTTGGGTCCCTTCCAACTCTATTATTCTATGACTCAATCCCAGGTAAAGGCTAAATGAACCTGAGTGGCATAGGGGACCAACAAAAGCATCTCCCCAGAAGATCTCAGCAATCAAGGTGGAGCATAAGAAATCAATTGGTCCTTAAGGTAATTTAAATGTGGATGATACATGTTTAATTACCATCAATGGTAAACAATGTTACAATGACTCTTGGTTAAACAATAAAAAAATTGTCTTGCACTGATATTTTTATAAGGTGTGTCCACTAACTCCTGTCTCTCTCACCTGGCTCTGGCACATACACCTGAGCTATCAATGAAAACTTAATCCACCTGCCTGAATAATAGTGTCTATCTAGGGAGCTTCAAAGAGGCTGTTTCACCACCTCTAATCCCCATCTTTCCTCACCTTGGGCTGTGCCAGAGCTGTGGGCAGAAGGAATTAAGACCTTAGGACACAATGAGGTAACAAAAAGGGAGCAGCCACAGAGCTAAATCAGGAGGGGAAAAGGAAGCGAGCGTTTGCTTGATGGGTAGCTGGTGATGTTCCTTCCTCAAAATGAAGGAACTGTTAAGGTTTTGAGACAGAAGGTCTGTTGCCGTCAAAGGGGGAACAGCAGAGAAAATCCAAGGGGGGAGAGAGAGAGAGAGAGAGAGAGAGATTAGGTCCACCTAGTTTAGTACAGTGGTACCTCAGGTTACATACGCTTCAGGTTACATATGCTTCAGGTTACAGACTCTGTTAACTGAGAAATAGTGCTTCATGTTAAGAACTTTGCTTCAGGATAAGAACAGAAATTGGGCTCTGGCGGCGCGGCAGCAGCAGGAGGCCCCATTAGCTAAAGTGGTGCTTCAGGTTAAGAACAGTTTCAGGTTAAGAACGGACCTCCGGAACGAATTAAGTACTTAACCCCAGGTACCACTGTACTGTCTAAGGAGCTCTCCAGAGTTTCAGATGCTGGGCACTGAACCTGGGACTTTCAGAGATTTCTGGAGCAAACTGGAGAGCCAATCAGAGCTGAAGGGAGGCAGCAGACCTAATCTTTGCTTGAAATATTCTGTGATCTGGGTTGCACATGAAGCTGTGCTACTTGATCTTCAAGTCCCTTTCAACTCGTTCTCTCCCCTCACTGATCATGTTTTATGAACATCTCGCATCTCTCTCCATAGTAGTCTCCAGCCACTCTCAAATGCTTGCATCTTTCTTCACAGGAGAGATGCTCCATCACCTTTCTTCATTCTAGTTGCCCTGCCTTTTTATCAATTACTATCAGTAGGACTGACTCATATAAAGCCTTCAAAGGGAAAATTAAGTGCCAAGAAAGACTACAGTGGTACCTCTGGTTGTGAATGGGATCTGTTCCGGAGGCCCGTTCGCAACATGAAAAGAGCACAACCCACGGTGGCGTGTCTGCGCGGGTTGTGATATGCCGCTTCTGTGCATGCACGTGGCGTCATTTTGTGCTTCTGCACATGCGCGAGCGGCAAAACCCGGAAGTAACCCTTTCCGGTACTTCTGGGTCGCCACAGGACGAACGTAACATGAAGCGAGTGTAACATGAGGTATGACTGTATCTCAATCAAAATTCTAAGTCTTCTTTTGATCCATCAATGTACCACCACCCTTTGCTAAGGCATCCAAAATGCTGAAGGAGGGTTCAAAAATCTCAATGGCCTGTATCCTAGAAATGTCACATGGGTGCTGCTTAGAAATTGGAAATGCCATTCTCCAACTCGAAGTAGCACACCCAGAACTCTCGAGGCATGTGAAAAGAAGACGCATGTGTCATTTCTGTCTTCCCAAAGCCGAGGTGTTAGGGAGTAGATTACAGAATCATATTTGACTCTGCAATTAGGTTTGAGATGCCATAATTAGATCAGATAGTTACCTTTCCATGTAAGTAGCTAACAGAGTAACAGGAGAAGGGACGGGGAGGCCAACTGTGATTAAACAACTGATGCCACCATAAATCACAAAGCCCATAAAGGAAACACAGCCTAAGGTGCCAGCATGCCAGAAAAAACATTGAGACAGAATGCGCTGATGTTCGAGTGCAACGCCATAGACGATAAAGCACCACCACTGCCTGTTTGTACAAAGAAGCATTCGGCCTGTCACTTTGGGCCCTAAGGGCCTCTGCTATCTATGCTGTCCCAAATGCCAAGAGCACATGAAAAAGGAGGGGCATACAAATGCTGAACGCTAAGCAAGGAAACAGCACATTAAGCCGGCTTATGGGAAATGCTAAGTCAAAGGTCAGATTCAATGGCGCTCACCAGTCCAGTCTGTGTAGTTCCTGAACACAGTGTGCCCTATTTGGAAAAAGGTACCTGGAGAGCAAATGGCTCCAGATTATGCAAGACCAGAAAGTCCAAGACACAGGCATTAAAAAAAACCCAAAAAACAAGATTCAGGGGCATCGTCTGTCTGAAGAGACCTTCTATAACTAAGCAGTATTGGCTGAAACCTCACTGGAAGGACAGATCGTGAAGCTGAGGCTCCAATACTTTGGCCACCTCATGAGAAGAGAAGACTCCCTGGAAAAGACCCTGCTGTTGGGAAAGATGGAGGGCACAAGGAGAAGGGGATGACGGAGGACGAGATGGTTGGACAATGCGGGAGGCAGTGAAAGACAGGAGTGCCTGGCATGCTCTGGTCCATGGGGTTACGAAGAGTCGGACATGACTAAACGACTAAACAACAACATTGGCTGAAGTCAGGGGCTGGACCCAGTGTTAGAAACTCAGATAGATCAGCTAGGCATCCAATGGCTGCTTAAACCAGGGTTATAGTCGCCAAAAAGGAACACCTGGTTGGTTGCCACTTTGGGGCCAGATGGTTTGGAAGTTGGATTTTTCAATACGACTTTTGGCTTCCTGAAATTCATTCAGATTATGCACATAAAATGTAACAGATAGATCTCTACAGGATGTGTTGAAAACAGGGGAGATCCAAGGATCCCCAGGCATGCGCCTCGAGTTGGTGATGTCAGGTGCCATTCTGACGCCCAGGCATCTTCACTTGGTCACAGGTTTAAGGGTCAGGTTTAAGGGTCAGGAACGCTCTGTCACAAGAGACTAGGGCCCTGAAGGACTTGACATCTTTCCGCAGGGCCTGCATGACAGAGCTGTTCCGCCTGGCCTTTGGTTTGGACTCGGTCTGACCCTTATGTTTCCCTCCCCTTATGGTCTTAATTTATCAGCTACTTTAAAATGAGGCTGCATTTTAAATTGCATTTTAACCTGTATTTTAAATTGGGGTGTTTCCCCCCCTCTTTTTCCCCTATTATGTTTTTGCTGTGATTTTATTGGTGTTAGCCGCCCTGAGCCCGGCTCTGGCCAGGGAGGACAGGGTATAAATAAAATTTATTATTATTATTATTAGTAGTAGTAGTATTAATTAATAAAATGGTTGATAGCCAGGTGCGAAATGTGCCTGATGTCTGGCAAATTCTGAACACTAACTGGACCCACACCTCAGCAACCTCAGCCACACCTCCTTAAGGTCCATCATTTTAGAAGCATGGGATAATAGTGAAATGAATGAATGAATAAATTAATGAATAGCAGTTTGGAGAAAAGGATGACAATTGGCATATTCAACCCATAATACTTTTCTATTCAGTACAGCCCCATGCCACTCACCAGCAACCTTGACAGTGGCAAGAGGCTTGGGTTTCTTTGGCCTCACAGCAACCTAGTGAGGTAGACCACAAACCATTTCCGTTTCACACCTGGGGAGCTACAGCTGAATGTGAGTGGCTGGCCAGCACAGCTGTGAGGAAGAGGTGGGAAGAGTCCACTTCCGTTTTAGATGACCGCCATTTACAGCTTTGAGTCCAAGCTCTTGCTTGCTGCTTGAAACTGGCTTGTTTTAGTGAACCACAGTTAAGACTAACCACAGTTTACCTGTGCCCGGGTGTCATAGCAAGAGGGATGAGTCTGTAACAAAAATTGAACCCCCCCTGCAGCAGAAGAAGACAGGGAGTGCACAAACCAGAGGCTCATCTGTGTAATCATTCACCATAGTTTAGTGTTGCAGCAAAAAGAATTTGTAAGTTGGCTTGGACCAGAGCCATTCAGAATACAGAGCCTCTGTAGGATGCTTTACACAATGTAATGCCAAATGATGTACATTATACACCTACGTTGTATACCAAGTTAAGCAATATAGGTTATGCAGCCACTCCTTTAGCTATAATACAAATCCTTTTAAAATTAGTGGTCACTGTGGAAACATATTGAGGGCAGCAGAATGATTTTTTTTCCCTTTTTGGAAGGCAGGGAGATGACTCCCCTGTATTTCAGACCACGTATGATTATTTTGCAGGAATGTCTTCACCTCTACCAATGGAATTTTAGATCAGAACCTTGTGCTCCTTTTGGTGAAGAATTTAATTCAATTTTTAAACCTGACTATGGCTCAACATAGGGATGCAGGTGGCAATGTGGGTTAAACCACAGAGCCTAGGACTTGCCAATCAGAACGTCGGCGGTTCGAATCCCCGCGACGAGGTGAGCTCCCGTTGCTCGGTCCCTGCTCCTGCCAACCTAGCAGTTCGAAAGTGTCAAAGTGCAAGTAGATAAATAGGTACTGCTCCAGAGGGAAGGTAAACGGTGTTTCTGTGCGCTGCTCTGGTTCGCCAGAAGCGACTTAGTCATGCTGGCCACATGACCCGGAAGCTGTACGCCGGCTCCCTCGGCCAATAAAGCGAGATGAGCGCCGCAACCCCAGAGTTGGCTACGACTGGACCTAATGGTCCGGGGTCCCTTTACCTTTATGACTCAACATAGCCTGGGTGGTGTTTGTGTGAGTTGTAATCAAGTCTGAATAGTTCTGTGCAATATTGAAAGCAGATATTATTTTACTGCAAGACCTGTAACAGTTTTCCAGAACACTAAGTTCAGTGATGAAAATGTGCAAATTCCTCTGCCTAACTTTCATAACACAACAAAGCTATCAATTTTCAGGGAGACTAAACCTGGTCTTTGTAACTTCCTCCACCAGTAACTTTTTCTCAACTTACTTTGCATAACCCACAGTCATCGTTCCATACTGAATACCATCATTTGCATCCAACAATTGCACTTCGCAGTTCATAGGGCTCCTTTGCTCCAAGAGGCCATATGTGGAAAATGTGGGCACTTAAATACCATGCCATATTATATTCTATGGCCTGCAGTATTATACATCGAGGTTGCCAAGGCAAGTGTTCAAAATTTGCCAGGCATGGTTCAAAATTCACCAGGCGCGTTTTGCAACTGGTGCAGGTCCAACTGCGACCATGTGGAGATCTCTGGATGCTAGATTCAGGTAGGTAGCCGTGTTGGTCTGACGCAGTCAAAATGAAAATATATAAAATGAAAATAAAAATATTGGTATCTGAAGAAGTGTGCATGCACGCGAAAGCTTATACCAGAACAAATTTAGTTGGTCTATAAAGTGCTACTGGACAATTATTATTATTTTGACTGCGTCAAACCAACACGGCTACCTACCTGGAATCTAGAATCATGAAAGGCACCACATTGAGCAGCATGAAATGGAAGTCCATCAGGTATCTGAAGAAGTATGCATGCACACAAAAGCTTATACCAGAACAAACTTAATTGGTCTATAAGGTGCTTCAGGATGCTAGGTTGGTGACTGATCGCCCCATCTGGCTGACCCCTCCAGCTTTCTTAAGCAGGTAAAAGCAGAATATCTTATTTATTGCATTTATATCCCACCTTTTTTTCAAATGAGTTTACAGTTCATTCCCCTCCTCAGTTAATTCATACAACTACCCTGTGAGGTAGCTTAAGGTAAAGGTAAAGGGACCATTAGGTCCATTCGTGGCCGACTCTGGTGTTGCAGAGCTCATCTCACTTTATTGGCCAAGGGAGCCGGCGTACAGCTTCCGGGTCATGTGGCCAGCATGACTAAGACGCTTCTGGCAAACCAGAGCAGCGCACGGAAACACCGTTTACCTTCCCGCCGGAGTGGTACCTATTTATCTACTTGCACTTTGATGTGCTTTTGAACTGCTAGGTTGGCAGGAGCAGGGACCGAGCAACTGGAGCTCACCCCGTCACGGGGATTCAAACCGCCAATCTTCTGATCGGCAAGTCCTAGGCTCTGTGGTTTAACCCACAGCGCCACCTGCGTGTAAGGCTCGCCTAATGAGCTTCATGACTGAGTGGGGATTTGAACCCTGATCTCTCAGGTCCTAGTCTGACACTCTAACCACTACACCACACTGGCTTCCTAGAATATTTCTGCTGTGAGGCAGCTATATAAATTGAGTAGGTAAATAAAAAGGGGGAAAGCAAAATGTCACTTAGAGAAGTGAAATATTTTCCTTGAAGCTTGAATTTGTTTTATTCTGGGTTGTTTTAATGTGTTGTAAACCACTCTGAGATTTGTTCTTTAAAATACAAAGCAGTATAGAAATGAAATGACTACAGTCATACCTCATGTTACATCCGCTTCATGTTACATTCTTTCAGGTTACCTCCCACGGCGACCCGGAAGTACTGGGAAGGGTTACTTCTGGGTTTCCCCGCTCGCGCATGGGCAGATGTGCAAAATGACATCACACGCATGCGCAGAAGCGGTGAATCACAGCCCACGCGTGCACAGATGCGCCGCTGTGGGTTGCGCTCTTTTCATGTTGCGAACGTGCCTCCGGAATGGATCCCGTTCACAACCAGAGGTACCGCTGTAATGATAATAATAAATTTCATTGGGGGGGGATGCACCTTGTTGTGGTGACCACAACCTAGGTTTAAGGTGCCATTTATGTCTGAGTTTCAAACACAGACCCAGGCTAACTCAAGAGACTGGTGTCAACAGGGAGATTGCAATGGCTGGGCATTTTTTAACAGATAAAGCCACCATTAACAGAAAGACAACTGTGCTTCCAGGCATGCAGACATTAATCAGCCATCGTCTCTTCATGGGGACCATGGTTCCAACCACAATAGATGCTCACACCTTCAGAGGGAGGGATGTGGAAGTGAAGGTTGTCTCGTTATAGACAGAGGCATCTCCTAAGCCAAACAGCGAGTCCAAAATCAAAGAGCAATTATGCATCCCTAAGCACAAGGTCAACGTTTAGCTGGCCCGAAGGGAGAAAGAAAACCAAGAAGAAGATTACATACGAGCAATTGATCCTACCAAGAGAGCAGAAAATACGCCCAAAGTGAGATTAGCAAAGAATGTGTAACATAAGCAAGCCTATCTGATGAGTGGCCCTACGCCGAAGAGCTGTACATAATATATCGCAGTGTGAAGCTCATAAGTTATGAGCCCTGCAACTTGATAATTGCTTCCAGATGAACCTCTCCTACTCGCATCCAGAAGTCAGGCAAGGCAGCATCAAGAAGCGGGGACTTTTCAGTGGTAGCGCCTTGCCTTTGGAATGCCTTCCTTCTAGCGTTACAAGCTCAGGTAAATAAGCTAGGCACCAAATGGGTCCTTAATCAGGGTTACGTTCACCCCAAATGGAATGTCTGGTTGCTATTTTGAAGCCAAGCGGCTCTAAAATCGTACGACTTTTTGCTTCCTCAAATTCATTCTGCTTGTGCAGATAAAATATCACAGGCAGAATTCTGCAGGATGTGTTGTTAGTGTGTGGGAACAGGCAAGATCCAAGGATCCCCAGGCATGCAGCTCCAGAGAGTGGAGATGTCAGTCACCCTGGCATCTTCACTTGGTCACAAGTGGCCAATATCCAGGTGCAAAATGCACCTGGCAAATTTCGGACACTGCTTCCCTCTGTCCATCTGGGCAAGTCCCCCTGCTTCATTGATTCTCAAACAGAGATCCTGCTTTTCTCTCTCTCAAACTTCCAACAAAGTTTTATGCCATTTTGAAACAGCATTCAAAGTCTGGCGCTATTTCCGTTTTCATTATTGACATCTTTATTTGGCTTTTGTTTTTATTTTATTTTTTTAAAAAGCCTGTTAGCCAACTTTGGAATCTACCAGATCAGAAGGCAAGTTATAAATACTGTAAGATAAATACTGCATATAATTCTACAGAGAACATTTATAAGTACTGAATAGTATTCAACGTGGCATTAAGGAGAACGTTCCGTCAGTGCAAAGATTTATCATCCATCAGCAAGCTTCTTCTGTTGTAACTTTTACACACCTGCTGAAAACATTTCTATTCCATCAGGCTTATGTGTGCAATTGAGACCACGTCTTTCCACACTAATTATCTGATTTTAACCTTTTTACATGGTGTTTACTGTTTGGCTGTATGTACAGATGCGGGTGGCACTGTGGGTTATACCACAGAGCCTAGGACTTGCCGATCAGAAGGTCGGTGGTTTGAATCCCCATGACTGGGTGAGCTCCCGTTGCTCGGTCCCCTGCTCCTGCCAACCTAGCAGTTCAAAAGCACCTCAAAGTGCAAGTAGATAAATAGGTACCACTCCGGCAGGAAGGTAAACGGCGTTTCCGTGAGCTGCTCTGCTTTGCCAGAAGCGGCTTAGTCATGCTGGCCACATGACCCAGAAGCTGTATGCCGGCTCCCTCGGCCAATAAAGCGAGATGAGGGCCGCAACCCCAGAGTCGGTCATGATTGGACCTGATGGTCAGGGGTCCCCTTTACCCTTTATCTTGTGGTTGTTATGTACAGGAACCCCAGCCAGATGGGTAGGATATAAATAATAAAATTACTATTTTTTTTTCTTGTTTTGAACCACTGGGATATTTTATATATGAATTAGAGGTATATGAATTTTTTAAATAACTGAATAATAAATGGTCCTCCTCTCTCCTCCCCTTGTGTGCCCCCTAAATATAGCCTAAGGGTTCTTCCAATGCAGATTTTGGGGTGACATGGAGCACATACACAGGGAGAGGAAGTGAGGAATCACATTGCCCTACCACACCATATTTTCAAAGCTCATTCAACACACATTTAAAACACATGGTCCCCCCCCGGGGGGGGAAGAATCCTAGGAACTGTAGTTTGTTAGGGGTGCTGGGAAGTATAGTTCTGTGAGAAGGAAATGACACTTCTAAATATTCTTTGGAGTAAGTCATGTGCCTGAAAGATGTACCGTGGTACCTCGGGTTACAGACGCTTCAGGTTACAGACTCTGCTAACCCAGAAATAGTACCTCAGGTTAAGAACTTTGCTTCAGGATGAGAACAGAAATCGTGTGGCAGCGGCGCAGTGGCAGCGGGAGGCTTCATTAGCTAAAGTGGGACCTCAGGTTAAGAACAGTTTCAGGTTAAGAACGGACCTCCGGAACGAATTAAGTTATTAACCAGAGGTACCACTGTATTTCAATGTGCTTTAAATGTACAACATGTACAGGCAACTCCCCATTTACGCAGGGGTTATGTTCCTAGGCAGCAGGCTTTTATCGCATATATATCTGAAACACCCTTGGAAAAGCTTACAAACACCTTCTAAACCTCTGGAAACCCCTGAGAAACCAGCAACACTTACGAGACACTAAACTCCACCACAATCACTCCCTCCAAACCTCCTTGCTCCAAACTCCAACTTTCCACAGGGCTCAACGGTCAGAGCAAGGGCTCCTGGAATTGCACTTGCAAAGGCTCGTGGGATTGCTAAGCACTGTTTTCATGCCTTTTCCCCCTTTCTGGGCTCTTTTAGGACTGTTTGGCCATTTTTAAAGTCGCTTCCAAGTTCGGCGCAGCCACACATCAACTGGACATGCGTAAATTGGTTGTAAAATGTAAAATGTAAAATGAAGGCAGTGAGAGATTTTACTTTCTTGGGCTCCATGATCACTGCAGAATGAATGAAAATGTTTATTCGGCTTTACGCCCATCATGAAGATCACTGCAGATGGTGACAGCAGTCACGAAATTAAAAGACGCCTGCTCCTTGGGAGAAAAGCGATGACAAACCTAGACAGCATCCTAAAAAGCAGAGACATCACATTGTCAACAAAGGTCCATATAGTTAAAGCTATGGTTTTCCCAGTAGTGATGTATGGAAGTAAGAGCTGGACCATAAAGAAGGCTGATTGCCGAAGAATGGATGCTTTTGAATTATGGTGCTGGAGGAGACTCTTGAGAGTCCCATGGACTGCAAGAAGATCAAACCTATCCATTCTGAAGGAAATCAGCCCTGAGTGCTCACTGGAAGGACAGATCCTGAAGGTGAGATGCCAATACTTTGGCCACCTCATGAGAAGAGAAGACTCCCTGGAAAAGACCCTGATGTTGGGAAAGATGGAGGGCACAAGGAGAAGGGGACGACAGAGGACGAGATGGTTGGACAGTGTTCTCGAAGCTACCAGCATAAGTTTGACCAAATCACGGGAGGCAGTGGAAGACAGGAGTGCCTGGCATGCTCTGGTCCATGGGGTCACGAAGAGTTGGACACGACTAAACGACTAAACAACAACAACAAAATTGGTTGTTGCCTGTACTCCACAGCCAATTACCGGTAGTCATTTCCTAGTTTCATGAATTGAAATGGGAAGGCCCCCACTGTTTATATGCGGCTCAGAAAAAAGAGATCTACTCATAAGACTTGTCAGATTTCTGGGTTCTGTGGGAAAAGTTCTGATTTATTCCAATTTTCCCCACAGACTGCCATCATTGCTTAGGGGCTATAGCACTCTATGCAAATATTTCAGCCAGGGAAATATGTGCAAAACAAAACAAAACAGAAATTAAATATAAATGTTGCACCAAGAGAACCTGGGTTTTTATAAGTTGCAAAAACAAGGCTGATTTGCATATGCCTGTTCTGCATAATTTATACCACTTTTGGAAGCCCTACAAAGGGACAAATAAAGGTCTTTGAGGCTCTACGTCCTATTCACTGGAAATATTGCCCAGTCCTCCTGGGGTTTCTGACATTACAACAGACATTTCTCTTTCCCGTCCATTTTCACAGGCGTGATATTGTATTCTTACATTGTCGTTACTCGCCCTGGGACCTTAAGGTGGGAAAGAAATCTGGTAATAATGAATCTGCAGGTTGCAACCTGGCAACGGTCTCCGTAAAGGGCAGACACTCGCACTGCTGTTTGTTTTTAAATGGAAGCTGAGAGTCTCGGGGTAGTAAACTTACATCCACATCAAATTCCCCCCCTGGTGTAATTACCAGGTGCACACAGCCCTGCAAATTAAGATTTTGCAGGAATCTCCCTTTCCCGCCGCCCCCCATACTTCGGTGACCTGAAATGCCTCATCAACTGAATTATCTGCCGCATTACTGCAGGCTATTTATACAACGCTTCCAAATGCCTTCATATTGTTATGATTCACTGTTACTACTGGAGTCCCCATGCTAACCAGGCACTGTACACAAACCAAAAGAAAATACACAGGCCCTGCCCTCAAGTACGCTCTGGAGGTCCAAGAAAGCAGGAACAGAAGGGAATGGAGGCAAACGCTCACAAATCGCGTCTCTGCCCAAAATGGATTGTCCATGTTCCCACTGTGCTGAGGGCAAGAGTAGCAGGATGGGAATGAATTAAAGAAGCTTGCTCAATGAATCTGCAGCGGAAGCTGTGCCAGACCTAGGTGTTGTTATCCCTTTAACGGGTCCTCCTCCTCTCCCTTTAATACAGTGGTTCCCAACCTTTTTTTGGCGATGCCCAACCTAAGCATCTCTAAAATCCCGACCTATAATTCTTATTGCCTGTTGTCTTTGTCCATGGAGTTTTCTTGGCAGGAATACTGCAGTGGCTTGCCAGTTCCTGCTCCAGGTGGATCACATTTGGTCAAAACTCTCCACTATGACCTGCCCATCTTGGGTGGCCCTGCACGGCATAGCTCATAGCTTCTCTGAGTTATACAAGCCCCTTCGCCACGGCAAGGCAGTGATCTGGGTCATGAAAAGTTGGACACGACTAAACGACTAAACAACAACATACCGTATTTTTTGCTCTATAAGACTCACTTTTTCCCTCCTAAAAAGTAAGGGTTAATGTGTGTGCGTCTTATGGAGCGAATGCAGGCTGTGCAGCTATCCCAGAAGCCAGAACAGCAAGAGGGATTGCTGCTTTCACTGCGCAGTGATCCCTCTTGCTGTTCTGGCTTCTGAGATTCAGAATATTTTTTTTCTTGTTTTCCTCCTCCAAAAACTAGGTGCGTCTTGTGGTCTGGTGCATCTTATAGTGAAAAATACGGTAATTCTTATTATTCAAAAAGTGAACTCCTATTCACGTGGAGGAAGCCTAAAAGGCCATTAACTGTTAATAACTCATTCTCGAATTGCCCCCCTTAAAAATCAAATTGCCCCCCTGTGGGGTATGTGCCCCCCGTTGAGAACAACAACTTTAATGTCAGCCTGAAGGGCAAAGTAGGCTCAACGACAGCAGCCATTTTGTTTAGCCATCTGTCTGCCACACATTCATGGATAAATCAGGTCTGGATTTTAAAGGGGGCATGTCTCAATCCCTCCCTACCTTATCATCACCCCAATACTCAGGTACCCAAATCCTTGCTTCAGTTCCAGACGTTAGCACTGCTGGATGTGAAGATCCTGAGATGACAGGAAGCAATGAAACAAGACGGTGGAGGCTGGTCCCATCTGATGTTAAAACACACCTGCTTCATACAAATGGGGCGATTGTGTGATTAAGCATGTGCGTCCAGTCTGACCCCAACATGCAAGATTTTAAGCCAGAAGCTCTTCCCACCAATTGCACAGGAAAAGCCTCACCTGCACCAGGTTGCCACAAAGGCCACAAGAGCAAAAGGTGGCAGAGTAGATTTGGCCCTGCTCACCAAGCCCTCTTACAGGTGAAGACAGGGGTGGTCACTGCAGAGGGCTAGTCTCGGCCATCCTTTGCCAAAAGGGGAGTCCTCCAGATGTTTCAGACCACAACGGTTGGGCTTGATGGGAGTTGTAGTCCAAAACAACTGCAAGACTAAGTTGGCGAAAGATGTTCTCAGTACTATTTTTCTAGAAAAAGAGGTGCCAGAACTCACCATGAACACCTCCCTTGTTCTCTTATAATGGCAATGGCGCCCACCTGAGAAGTGCCGGAACTGAATTCCGGTGAGTTCTGACTGGGGAAAAAACAAACCCTGGATATTCTAGACCTTTCTCAATCTTGGCCCCCTAGGTGTTGTAGGACTACAATTCCCATCATTCTTAGCCAGCACGGCCAGTGGTCAAGGACGATGATGGGAGTTGTAGTCCAAAGGCTGCTTTAACCTGAAATTGGGGAGGGAGGGTCTAAGTTCACCCAGCTTCTTCAAGTTTATTTTATTTTAAATGAGTAAAACAGTAGAAAATACAGTGGTACCTCGGGTTACATACGCTTCAAGTTACAGACTCCGCTAACCCAGAAATAGTACCTTGGGTTAAGAACTTTGCTTCAGGATGAGAACAGAAATCGCGCAGCGGCGGCACGGCAGCAGCAAGAGACCCCATTAGCTAAAGTGGTGCTTCAGGTTAAGAACAGTTTCAAGTTAAGAACGGACTTCTGGAACGAATCAAGCTCTTAACCCGAGGTACCACTGTACACAAAGGCCATATTCAGGGGTGGGGTGGTGGAAATTGTCTTCAAGATCCAAATGCCTAGACAAACTAGAATGTCTTGTGTAGGAACATGCGTTATACAGAGTCAGACCATTGGGCCTTTTAGCTGATCCATCTTCAAGGCCCTTGATACAGCCTTCAAGTTTATCTCTTAGTTATTCTTTGCATTTATATCCCATCTTTTCCTCCAAGGAACTCAAAGTACCGTATTTTTCGCTCTATAACACGCACCTGACCATAACACGCACATCGTTTTTAGAGGAGGAAAACAAGGGAAAAAACATTCTGAATGAAACAGTGGATGTATCATTTTTGTGCTTCATGCTGTGGCCACAGACATGTGATCTGATGGTGAATTTGGGGTGACCCAATGCAAAAATCCTGAGAATTCATGTGGATCCATGCTTTGTAACCACGTTTTTGCACCATTGCAGCCCCAGGCAACAGTGGGTGCATGATTTTTTGGGTGCAGGCTGTAGCCATGGACATGCTATGTGATCTGATGGTGAATTTGGGGTGACCCAATGCAAAGATCCTGAGAATCCCTGTGGATCCATGCTTTGTAACCACATTTTTGCACCATTGCAGCCCCAGGCAACAGTGGGTGCGTGATTTTTTGGGTGAGGCTGTAGCCATGGACATGCTATGTGATCTGATGGTGAATTTGGGGTGACCCAATGCAAAGATCCTGAGGATACATGTGGATCCATGCTTTTTAACCACGTTTTGCACCATTGCAGCCCCAGGCAACAGTGGGTGCGTGATTTTTGGGGGGCAGGCTGTAGCCATGGACATGCTATGTGATCTGATGGTGAATTTGGGGTGACCCAATGCAAAGATCCTGAGGATCCATGTTGATCTATGCTTTGTAACCACATTTTAAGTGGGGAGCGAAGGAAAAACAAAGAAGGGACATGAGAGGGGTGTGCAGAGAAGCAGCTGGCTAAGAATGCAGGAGAGGGATTTAACCGGGAAGGAGGAAAGAAAGGCAAAAGTTTCCCCCCACCCAAGCCAGCCAGCCATATCTCTCTCTCTCTCTCTCTCTCTCTCTCCCCCTCCCCCCTTCTCTCTCTCTCTCCCTCCCCCCCCTCTCCCTCTCCCTCCCCCACTCTCTCTCCCTCCCCCCTCTCTCCCCCAGCAGTAACGGAGCACAGAGACGACACTTTCCCCTCTGCTTGCCTGGAGGGGAGGGGCTTCCCCTGCTCTTTGTTCCGTTTGAGCAAACACAGCAACGAAACAGAGCAGGGTGGGCAGTAAGACCCTGAGGCAGAATGCAGGAAAGCAGCCGCTTCCTCTTTTCAGGTTTCCCTGAAGTGCGGTTTGATTTTTGCCTGATTTTTTGGCTCCAGGGACCACACATTCGCTCTATAACACGCACAGACATTTCCCCTTCCTTTTTAGGAGAAAAAATCTGCGTGTAATAGAGGGAAAAATACGGTACTACATGGTTCTGTTCAGCGTTCAAAATTCACCAGGAACATTTTGCACCTGGCTTTCGACCACTTGTGACCGAGTGAAGATGCCCTGGCACCAGGATGCCACCTGACACCTCCGCCATCTGCCTGGGGATCCTTGGACCTTACCTGTTTTCACACACTAGCAACATATCCTGGGGAATTCTATCTGTTATATTTTATCTGCACCATCAGAACGAATTTTAGGAACCAAAAAGTCGTATTGAAAAACACAACTTTTGAGCTGTCTGGCCCCCAAATGCCAAGCAGGTGTTCCGTTTTGGCGACAGCAACGCCGGTTTGAGGAGGTAATTGGTGCCTAGCTGATATATCTGAGTTTCTAATACTGGTTCCATTTAGGAGGAGGGTGGTGCTGTGGGTTAAACCACAGAGCCTAGGGCTTGCCAATCAGAAGGTCAGTGGTTCAAATCCCCGCGACGGGTGAGCTCCCGTTGCTCATTCCCTGCTCCTGCCAACCTGGCAGTTCAAAAGCACGTCAAAGTGCAAGTAGATAAATAGGTACCACTCCGGCGGGAAGGTAAACAGTGTTTCCGTGCACTGCTCTGGTTTGCCAGAAGTGGCTTAGTCATGCTGGCCACATGACCCGGAAGCTGTACACTGGCTCCCTCGGCCAATAAAGCGAGATGAGCGCTGCAACCCCAGAGTCGACCACGACTGGACCTAATGGTCAGGGGTCCCTTTACCTTTTTCATAGCTCAGTGGTAGAGCAACTGCTTTGCAGAAGGTCCCAGGTTCAGAACTCGACATCTCTAGGTTGGGCTGGGAAGGTCCCTATCTGAAACCTTGGAGAGGCACTCTGAGTCAGCACAGACAATCCTGAGCTAAATGGACCAGTGATCTGTTTCAGTATAAGGCATCTTTTGATTTTCCCGTGCCCCTAATTTGTATAGAATGTGGTAGGAATGTTGAAGGCCAATACTGGGCTTCAAATGCCACCAGGCTTTATCCCGGACACAGGAGCCCTCCGAGTATTTTTGCAAATTTAAAGAAAAGGACTCTATCTATTGAACAGCCAGCTAGTTTCAGGTTCTGCAACATTCCAGCTTCAAGCTTAAACCCAGGGCAGGGCTCTATACATGAAGTCTACAGCATTTAAAATCAGCGCTGAGAAACCTGGTATACTCCCTGTGTGACCAAGGGGAAGCCATTCCTGTTTTGCCCTCAAGCTGCCCCGTCTGTAAAATGGGGACAAAGACAATGAGCCACACAGGGTGGTCCAAATGACCGGCTCGGTTATCCCCTTCCCCAACAAAACCTCCCCAGTACTCCTTTAATGCTATCAAAAAATCCAACAGCAATAGCTTTCCCACTTCACTGTGCTGGGAGGAGCTTCTCCTGCTGAATTTCTGCCTGCTGCAGCAGCAGCTGTAAAAAGGCACTGGAGCTTTGCAAGAAATAGGTGGGGGAAATGAACTGTCAAAGCCAAGGCAGATTTGAAATAGAAATACGTAATGTCCAAAAGGAAAACATAACACAAAGTAACAGATTCAAAACAAAAACCAAAGAGGAAAGGGAGAGAAACTTTGTATCATCCGATGCTCAGAAAAAAGGAAGGCAGTTCTCTTAGGGTCAGACAGATATAAAGCTTTGCAGGGAAACTTACAGTACAATGGTACCTCGGGTTAAGTACTTAATTTGTTCCGGAGGTCCGTTCCTAACCTGAAACTGTGCTTAACCTGAAGCACCACTTTAGCCGCCGCACCACCAGAGCCCGATTTCTGTTCTTATCCTGAAGCAAAGTTCTTAACCTGAAGCACTATTTCTGGGTTAGCGGAGTGTGTAACCTGAAGCGTATGTAACCTGAAGCGTCTCTAACCCGAGGTACCACTGTACAGTGGATGCTCAGGTTGCGAACGTGATCCATGCAGGAAGCATGTTCGCAACTAGCAGTGCCCGCAACCCACAGTGCCGCATCTGTGCACGTGCGGGTTGCGATTCAGTGCTTCTGTGCATGCACAAAGTGAAATTTAGCTCTTCTGCGGATGCACAAGTGCCGAAACCCAGAAGTAACCCATTCCGGTACTTCCGGGTTCGTCATGGTGCACAACCCAAAATCGCGCAACCTGAAGCATCTGTAACCCGAGGTATGACTGTACACTGAATTCAGATTATCACAAAGTTTAGACAATCGATATGTCCTCCTTTATACTTCTATTGGTTGAGAGTATAAAAACCCTCCTTCTGACAGAAGGTCTGAGCACTTGGTTATTTCTGAATTCCTTCAGCGAGTTGAACCCAGCTCCAAAAGCTTTTCAGGCCCTTTGCATCAGATTGGCAGGGCGTGACTTTAAATACATGTTTCTCTTAATAAAAAAAAAAAAAACCATTGCCACCGAGGTTCCTAGGACTGAATGCACTCTTGAAGCTGGCCAGAGTTGCAAGCTCTTGGCCACCCTGCAAAATCCTCCTGTCAGTATGGGAGGGATCGAGTTACTTCCCTCCCCACCCCCCAGCAAGAAGATGAGCAGGATCAACAGTCGGCTTGCTTGGAACATCCTTTCCAACTCCACAGATGTACATATAAGGCAATGGCACACTGGGTGCCCCCACCCCGGAGCGGGCTGGCCGGCATCGCTCCCTTGCATCACCACTTTGACCGCACTGCCGGGCTGCTGACATCTTAGAGTTAATGAAACACCTCTGCTTTCAATATAAAGTAAGAGGCGAAAGGGCGGGGCGGGAGGCGAAAATATGGTCCGCATATGCTTTCTCTCCCTTCCGCTTGGTTACATGCCACCAACTTCCGACAGGGCTCTGTCTAGACCACCGTTTGCTTCCATAAGTCAAGAGAGGAAGGATAACCAAAAATCTGTCCTCTTCCCCCTCTTCTCAAGCTCTCAGCTAATGTTCAGAGACCTTTCCTAGAAAGCTCACTTCCTACCAGTCTTGAGGATTTCCTGCATCCTCTTCATCTATTGGCCAATTCCGTTCCACCTCCATGAAAAGGCACCCATGGGGGAATCCATGGCGGGGAGAGGGAGAACTGCTACATCAGAAAGCAAACTCTAGGAAGTTTCTGCAGGAGCAGAGAGTTGCTAGGAGAAGCAGGGAGAGATACAGTGGACACTCGGGTTGCAAACGTGATCCATGTGGGATGCACATTCGCAACCCACATCTGTGCATGTGCGGGTTGCGATTTGGCACTTCTGCACATGCGCAAAGCATGATTTAGCACTTCTGCACATGTGCGACCGCCGAAACCCGGAAGTAACCCGTTCCAGTACTTCCAGGTTTCAGCGGTCCGTAACCCAAAAAAAATGCAACCTGAAGCAGCTATAACCCGAGGTACGACTGCACAGTGGTACCTTGGGTTAGAGACGCTTCAGGTTACAGACTCCGCTAACCCAGAAATAGTACCTCGAATTAAGAACTTTGCTTCAGGATGAGAACAGAAATCACACAGCAGAGGTGTGGCGGCAGCGGGAAGCCCCATTAGCTAAAGTGGTACCTCAGGTTAAGAACAGTTTCAGGTTAAGAACGGACCTCCAGAACGAATTAAGTTCTTAACCCGAGGTACCACTGTACTCAGCTCTCGTGTTTAAGAGGCCTTCTGCTAGGATTCTTACTTCCTCAGAATAAATAGTATTTTGCCCCCAGTATGAATCCATCCTTGGTAGCTTTCTAGGGAAGAGAAACAGAAACTAGCTCTCAACTTCCCACCCAACCACCCATTCTCTTGCATTATGGAGCCTAGAGGCTCCAAAACATGAAACACATGAACACTTGCACTCCGCTGCCACTGCAGTCTCTCCTCCAGGCACTAAGGAAATAGGCCTGGAGCAAAAGAGATGCTTCTGATGACCCATGCCATAGAAACCACCACAGAAGAACTGATCTGGTGGAGGAGGAACCTTTTCAAGGCCATGCAAGTCTGAATCCACTCACCCTCCCAGCCACTGGCTCCTCCCAGATCCCATCCACCACCCCTTCACACCCAGACACCCTCACACACACCCAACACCAAAAGCCATCCACCCCGTGCAAAGGAAAACCTCACTACTGCAGCTCTGATGGGGTTTTCCTACAAAAGCTGTTCTCCCCACTCTTCCATCTGCTTCGGTTTGGAAGTGGGAGTCTTAGATTCGGCAGTGGGGGAGGGAAGGGCATGGGTGAGGACTTGGGTTTGTTTTCTTCACTGCTGGGGAGGTCTGGGCACTCTAACAGACTGGCAAAGTTGACAGGGTTTTTCCAACCCCCACAAACAGGTCCAAACTCAATCTGTTGCCTCCAACACATCCAGAGAAGGCACACAGAAAAAGCCAGTTCGCATGCGAAATCATCGCAACAATGCGAACTAGATTTCCTAAACCACAACTTTAGTGGGTGGCCGAGATACAATTTTGGGGAGGTTGCAATGTTCTGAGGTTGAGAGAGAAACCCCATTCAAACAACACGGAAAGAAACCCTCCCCTTCTCTCCATCTTCTGGACACAACATAACCTGTATGGTGTTTCTATGATGCCCCACACCACTCCCCAAATACATCACAATGTTGCGTTACAAAGGAGCCATCCCTCCACCAAACACAAAAGTATATATTCCAGTTTATTACTTGGTATCAAGCCTCGCAGCATTTGCTATCAGGCTATTTCAACCTTTTATTTATTTTTATTTTTTTCAAAGCAGGCAGCATTCTGCTGCTGTTTGCAAAAGAAAAGGCATGAGAAGAGAGGGAAGGGAGGAAACCAGAGGCTAAGATCACCTCCTGCCATCGCCCCCACATGTGCTACAAGAAAGCTCTTTCGCTTTCTTAATGCCTTCAACTTCCAGCATTTTCTCTCCCCTCTTGCAAAATAAATAAATAGCTTTGGAAGGAAAAAGCAAAGCAAGTGTTTGCAGGAATCAGAAGCAGAGCTCGGGGATTTGGAGGGGAAGACGCAGACACTGTGTTTTCGGTGTGTGTTGTTAAAAAACAACAACCAACTAAGGCATGGGAGGGTAGCTGAAGGGTAATCCTGGATTTATTAGTAGCCGATCTATTAACGAGGTTGACTCTGACACAAACAGGGAGGGGGGCGGGAGAGAGAGAAAAGAAAACCTGCATTGTTAATTATCCAGCCCCTGCTACACGGACAAACACACAGAGCGAGCAGGGCTTGTTTATGCGCCGCAAACCGTAGCAGTTGCCAGAGTGTCCTTTTGCCAATGTCAAAATAGCACTCGGAGAGCCTCGCAAAAGGCTTGGCCGGAGAAGGGGTGGGGGTTGGGAGCCAAAGTATAATGCAAACCGCGCAAACATGAAACGGTGTGGCCGTAGTGCACTGTGCAATACCCCCCAAATTCTGAAGCATGTTCTTTCTTTCTTTCTCGCTCTCTTTTTTAAAAAAACCAGCGCTGCCATCTCATTCTCCTCGACAGCCACGCTTTCCTGGCGCGAAGCTCCTTACTCTCGCAAGATCCACGCTGGAAGCTGCAAGCGAGAGGGAATGCCGTCTTGCCACCCGCTCCGCACACCTCAGACACACCAAGTCTGCCACCTCCCAGCCAACCACCAGCAAAACCCCATAAACAGGCAGGTTACTACGGGTAGGTGGGTCGTGGAGGAAGGAATTTAACAGCCCAGTCCTATACGCATGCTTACTCCCAGGCCTGCCCCTTTGCAACCCGATCCTGGCTCCTGTTTTGCTCGCAGGTCAGCCTACTCGCGAGCAAGTGCCCTGCAGGCGGTGCGCTAGCTTTGCTTGCTCCCAAGTAAGCCTGCAACAGCCCTGCAACCGGATCCCTCCCGCAGGAAGTCCTGCTGCGTCCTCGGCCCCCAAGTAAAGCGCGCGGGGAAATTGACAGCCGCGCAAGCGCCACGAGCTGGGCAGCTTTCCTCGGCAGTAAACCGACTGGATCGGGGCCTGTTCCCAAGCCAGCGCCTGCAGGGGCCCGATCCGACGCCTGTTCTCTCTAAATTCAGCAGAGGGTGGTGGTGGTGGGAGGGGGACTCACTGCCATCCCAAGTCACAGTGAGCTAGCTTAAGGGAAAGGAGGGGAGTCTGCTCCGCAGGCTTACCTGGGAGTAAGCCCCCTTGAGCACTGCCTGTGCCTGGGGTGACTGGTTGGGGGCTTAATTCCGAGTAAACACGCCTAGCCTCGGGCCGCATGCGTCCTTGGGCAAACTCCTTCCAGTACCCAAATCACGTCCCCCCACTTTCCCTCGCACCCCTTAAAAAAACCAAAAACACATCAAACCCACGCAGATCCGCAACTAATATCTGCATATAATACTCACACTCGCAATACGAGTGACTTTTGAGCAGCGTCAAGAAGCAGCGGGGAAATCCCCCTTTTCCCGCGCCTCCAAAAAAAGAGCTCAACTTTTCGTCCTCCTGACACCCATCCGCCAGCCTTCTGGAACCCCCTACAGACACCCCCTTCCCCCCAAAAGCTCCCCAGCCCTCCCCCCAAGCACCCACCCATAGCTCATGAGGACTCACCCATTATCTTCTCGGAAAGCCAAGCGCCCGGCTTCGCTAAGCTCCCCAAAGTCCGTCGTGGGAGCAGCGCGCGCCTTGCCTCTCCTTTCTCCGCGAGGATTCTTTTCAGCCGACCGCGATGCGTGTAGAGGGGAGGTTGGGGAGGCGTGTGAACGGAGCAGGGAGGGGCGGGTTTCCAGATCCCAGACCCCTAAGTCCCTTTTTTTGCACCCCTCCAAAAAAATTGTTTTTTAAAAATAAATAAATAAAAGCAAAGCAAAGCACCCTTCCCCGCCCCCTAAGGTATTATTGCTCCTTCGGCTGCCGCTTCTGTTTGGCGATTTTGGCGCAGGGGCGCCATGGCGCGCGGGGAACTGTCAGATGGGGGGGCGGGAGGGGGGAGGCGGAGGGGCGGGTTCGCGGGGGCTTCTCGGCGGAGACCCCCACTCAGGAAAGAGGGAGGGAGGAGAGGTAAGGAAGGAAGGAGGGAGGGAGAGAAAAAGGAAAGGGAGGCGATTGCACACGGTGGAGAAACAAGGGAGATGGAAACAGATTTTCTCCTCTCTCTTTTTTTTCCTCCCAAGGAGGTGAAAAATGGCGCCTCTCGAACAATTTCTCTTTTTTTCAAAACAAATCACGCATGCAAAAACAAAAAAAGATATATATATATTTTAAAAAGCCGAGGGAGGTTTAAAAAAATTGCTACGGGCTTTTTTTAAAAAGGGGGGGTGGCAGTAGAGGGGAGGGAAGAAAAGAAGGAGAAAGACTGGGGAGGGGAGGAGAAAGGGAGAGGGAAGGAATTGCTCTTCTCGTTGTGAAGAAGGGAAATCAATGCACTGGCGTAAAATCCCCGTCGACGCGAGGCGAGCTGCCGCTTGGGGTCCCCCCCCCCGCTCTCTTTCTCTCTCCGGTGGGTCCGCGGGAGGGCAAATCCGGGGGCGCGAGCGGGACCCCAGCCTGCGCCCGGCTGCTCCCGCTCGCGGCTCCAAGGGCGACCTGCCTGGCTCCCTTTCGCTCGCTTCCTCTCGAGCTCTGGCTCGGCGAGCCCTCGAGGGCTGCTGGAGAAACGGTTTCTGCCGATCACCGCAGTTTCATCCGAGCCGGAGAGGAAAAGCCTGCGCCGCCGCCGCCGACACTGTCGCCTCCTCGGTGCGTCGTTGCTGCTGCTGCTGCTGCCGCCGCTGCCGGTGGCTTGTGCAGGTCTCTGGCTTGCTCCATAGCTCCCCCCTCCGTCGCTTTTCCCTTCCCTTCCAGCGCCCCCGGTGGCCAAGCGCGGGAGAAAGAGAGAGAATCGTAGAATCAAAGAACGGTCGGAAGGGACCCATCAGGATCATCTTGTCCAGCCCATTGCAGTGCAATGCAAGAATATGCAGGTGTCCCATAAGGGAATCGAACCTGCAACCTTGGTGTTATCCACACGGTGTTCTAACCTACTGAGCCATAACACACACACACACACATTCTTTATTTATTCGATTTATATATCACCCTTTATCTGAAGATCCCGATGCACTATACAACATTAAAAACACATTTTGCATAGCATAATAACAAAAAACTTAATAATAATAATAATAATAATAATAATAATTTATTTGTACCCTGCCCATCTGGCTGGGTTTCCCCAGCCACTCTGGGCTGCTTCCAACAAAGATTAAAAATATATCAAAATGTCACACATTAAAACTTCCCTGAACAGGGCTGCCTTCAGATGTTTTCTAAATGCCAGGTAGTTGTTTATCTCTTTGACATCTGATGGGAGGGCGTTCCACAGGGTGGGCACCACTACCGATAAGGCCCTCTGCCTGGTTCCCTGTAACCTCACTTCTCGCAGTGAGGGAACGGCCAAAAGGCCCTCGGCACTGGACCTCAGCATCCGGGCAGAACAATGGGGGTGGAGACGCTCCTTCAGGTATACAGGACCGAGGCCATTTAGGGCTTTAAAGGTCAACACCAACACTTTGAATTGTGCTCAGAAACAGTTAAGTCCAGTCGCAAACGACTCTGGGGTTGCGGCGCTCATCTCGCTTTACTGACCAAGGGAGCCGACATTTGTCCACAGACAGTTTTTCCGGCTCATGTGGCCAGCATGACTAAGCTGCTTCTGGCGAACCAGAGCAGCGCACGGAAACGCCGTTTACCTTCCCGCCAGAGCACTACCTATTTATCTCCTTGCATTCTGACATGCTTTTGAACTGCTAGGTTGGCAGGAGCAGGGACCAAGCAATGGGAGCTCACCCCATCATGGGGATTCGAACTGCCGACCTTCTGATCGGCAAGCCCTAGGCTCTGTGGTATAACCCACAGCATTAAAAAACACACACCAACCACTCCTTGTGAACCACTTCCCCTTTCTTCCTGCACAAGGCAGCCCTGCCCTCTGGCTGCTCCTCAGAGTCAGCACATCACACAAGACCTCAGTGGTAGCATCCTTTCCTCTTCCTCCTCACCTGGTCTCCAGTAGCCACTACAAGCTGCCCAAGGAAGGACGCCAGCAGTAGCAGCCCTGGAGAGGCCAAGGAGTGACAACAGGATATTATGTTGCAGTTGCCACAGCCACCGCAGTTCAGGACAAGTGCTGGCTCATCCTCCTCCCCAAGTTTGGTGGTAGCAGCACTGGCGGGGGAAATAGGGACTTTCCAGGACCAAATCAGAAGCTGGGATGGTAATTCTGGGACTGTCCCTGGAAAACAGGGACACTTGGAGGGTATGTGAGACCAGGGATGGTCTTGCTGGACTCCATAAGCAATGGTCCGGGAGGATGGAAGTTGTCTTAAACACTACACAACATCTAGAGGGCCACAGATTGCCTGTTCCTTCCATAAATGATAAGATAGGTGGACCCAATGGTCAGAGACAACATTGTACATTCATTTGTGACATGCTTGTTAATCCAGATGGATGGCTCCTAGCACAAATAAAGCATGGTTCTTCTGCAATAAGCTATGAGCACAGCTGCAGTTCGTCTTCTACGCTGTCAGGGGATGTTTCACTTATTCTATATATTCATCCTCCTATGGTCCCTGCACATCAGTGGGTGTTACAGGCCTGCTGTAGGTAAGTCTGGAGATGGTACATGTCACCCGAAAGGCTATTTTAAAATATATAATAAATCTGGATGATTTTTTTTTAAAAAAATCATTTATTTATTTAGTGCTAAGCGCTTATTCATTTAAATATGATTTCCCATTGCAACCCATGAAATGTCAAAAAACAAAGTGTTTTAGTGTTTGTTTTGGATTGGAAGTGTTTAATTAGGGGGGAAAACACCTTGCTAAAATGGTGGTGACTGGGAAAAGTTGTTTTTTTAAAGTGTTATAACACTTTCATTTAAGCAGTATTTTGCTAATATTTCACATTTTGGAAAAAAAAATGGATCAAAAGTGTAGATTGGAAGTGTTTAATGGGGGCGGGGAAACCACTTTGCTGAAACGGCAATGACAAAAACCAGCATTATAGTATAACACACTTTCATTTATGCAGAATTTTACCAAGATTTTACGTTCTTTTTAATATATCTGGAAAATATCCAGAAAAAACATTTAGCACTAATTATACTAAGATATAAGGCCACATACGGCTTAGGATCAGGTTTTCCAAATATCACAACAGGAAAGGTTCTTTTTCAGGCCATACAAAATTCTAGAAGTGACTTGGAGCAGGGCTTTGTACGTGGTTGCCCCTGTTCGGTAGAACAGTAACCTTGTCTGAGATGCAACAGGTGCCCAAAATCTTTCAGAAAACAACTGAAGACATTTTTCTTTTGACAAGCTTCTCCAGCCAGATGAAAAGGTCTCTGCCTTAGATATAAATTTTGCATTGTACTGCTTTATAACTACTTTTAGCAGTTTTTAAGACGTGTTTGTAAATCACCTTGGCAAACATGTATAAAACAATTCATAAATCAATAAACAATAATTGCAATGATCATTAAAAGATCAACTAGGTAATATTAATGGGACTGCGAAATTGTGCCTACCATTAAGGTTATCGTGAAAGTGAGAGGTTTGTCTGCTTGGACCATCACTGCCCACATCCAAACCAAGTCTCTTGAAAAAGATGGGAAAGTAGAATCAGGGTTCTGCGTCCATGGCAGATGACCATTCAACCTCTACTTGAAAACCTCCAAAGGAGAGTCCACCATCTCCTGAGGGAGTCTGTTCCACTGTCGAACTGCTCTTACCATCAGAAAGTTTTTCCTGATGTTTAGTCAGTATCTCATTTCTTGTGTAACTTCAAGCCATTAGTTCAGTTCCTACCTGCCCCCAGAGCAAGAGAAAACAAGCTTGTTCTATCTTCCATACCACAGCCCTTGAGATATTTGAAGGTGGCTAGCATATCTCCCCTCAGTGTCCTCATTTCCAGGCTAAACATATCCAATTCCCTCAACCGTTCCTCATAAGGCTTGGTTTCCAGAACCTTGATAATCAATTCTAATCCTTCTAACCTCCTTTGGGGTAGGTTTGCAGGTATGGCAGAAGGAGATATGATGTGCCCATGCGATGCCCACCTGGTGGAAACTCTAGCTCACATGGTCCTTAAATGTAAAATGTATGATGATCTCCGCCAACAATTTCTAGACCATCTGTGTATTCCAACATGGAAACCAGAGACAGAGGTTATACGCTTCTTATTACAGGGGAGAGACCAGGAGCTACAGGATCATAGCTGTCAACTTTTCCCTTTTCCTGCGAGGAATCCTATTTGGAATAAGGGAATTTCCCTTTTAAAAAGGGAAACGTTGACAGCTATGTACAGGATCCTGCCCTTGCTGGAGACCCACAGAGATGAAATAAATCGCTCGCCTCTTCTTCCCTTTGGTAAATGACTGTACTGTTGAAATGGTGACGAGATCGCACTGGCCTATTTATTCTGAATGTTTGTATGTGATGCCAATAAAGGTTTGATGATGGCGATAATAATCTTGGTCACCCTCCTCTGCACATGTTCCAGCTTGTCTATATCCTTCTTAAATGGTGGTGCCCAAAAATTGGACACAGTGTTCCAGGTGTGGTACTTCCCTTGATTTGGATACTATACTTCTGTTGATGCAGCTAAGGATATTGACAGCCAAGGCCAATGGCAGTTATGGAAACTGGACTACTTTTTCATCCGTCATCAAAAATGAAACATTATAATAAGAACCCTACAAAATTCATGGAACAGACCTGGTAAAACAGCAGCAAAGAACTTGGGCAGCAAATCATCATAATCTGTCAAATGCCTAGAGAAGAGATAGTTTTCCACTAGAAGTTGAATGACCATTAGTGTCGGTGCCAGATGGACCTTAATAGGGAGAGCATTCCACAAGCAAGGAGCCACAACTGAAAAGGTCCTGTTATCCAAACATCCACACCTTGTTATCCAAACATCCACACAGCTGCACCCTCTGACCCATGGAAAATCAAATTACAGTAGTCCATGCTTGAGATTACCAATGGATGCATCCCCACGGCCAAGTCATGTTGGGCTGAGAGACAGGGCCACCAGAACATGTCTGTGGCAATAAACCATGGGAATTCTCCACATTTGTGCATCTATTTCCTACTTTTTTATGTTTCTGCCTTTTCTGTTGGTACTCACAGTCTTTCATGTCCCATTTGTTGTTTATATCTGAGCCACTTTCAGTAGCTAAGGAACTGACAAAGTTGATTGGTGGAGGCTGGAACTTCTTGCAGTGTAAAT
This sequence comes from Podarcis siculus, assembly GCA_034642415.1. Classification (NCBI taxonomy): domain Eukaryota; kingdom Metazoa; phylum Chordata; class Lepidosauria; order Squamata; family Lacertidae; genus Podarcis; species Podarcis siculus. Next base: position 7,380,861 of record JAXCMG010000039.1, on the reverse strand, counting down.
GATTTTCTGTTTGCATAACATCAACAGAAGGATTGATTAATAACCAAATTAATTCCCAGGCTCATGCGTCTTGCTTAAGATCAGATTTGGATATATTTAAGGTATGTAAGCAACCCTATAATCATTTGTACGAACATATGAGGCTGCCATTTAGTGAAACAAGTAATTTTCCTGCATGTGACGCCTAACTGTCAAAGTGGGAACTGACACCATTGACATGCATGGCTGCTGAAGCTTAATCTGCTCTCACTATGGTGTTTGGCATAAGGAAGGAGGCAGGCCCATTCAGATGTGCAAGCCACCAAGTGATAGATGCTAGTGTGAAAGCCCACCCACACCAACTGGCAGAGTAGGTTCCCAGCTGTGCCTATTTCAATACTATGGTGTAGGTCTGGCAGAGGAAATATCAAATTCAGCAACCCTCAGATTTAGGAAACCTGAAAAACAAAACTGGGATCATAGACTCATAGAACTGTAGTGTTGGTTGGGATCCCAATGGTCATCTAATCCAACCCCCTGCAATGCAGGAATCTCAAAGTATCCATGAGAGATGGCCATCCAGCCTCTGTTTAGAAACCTCCAAGGAAGGTGTAGGGGAGGATATTAATAGACAGGATAATAAACTGTTTTTATATGCAATAACGGCAGCATGAGTACTATTGGCACAGAAATGGAAACAAGAAGAATTACCGACCAAAGAGGAATAGCAGACGAAATTAATGGACTATGCAGAATTAGATAAGATGACAGGATTTGAAACCTGTGGGATCAGAGATTCTCAGAGGACTGGAGCAAATATGTGAACTATCTGAAAAGCAATTGTAATCAACAGATTACGCTAGTAGGATTGCAAGAAGTTTTGTAAGGAGGACTATGTGAAATATTGCAGAGAAAAGTATGAAGAGAACTATTAGTGAAGGGCTATTAAAAGTAATGGGAACGCGGATGGCGCTCTGGGTAAAACCTCAGCGCCTAGGACTTGCCGATCACATGGTCGGCGGTTCAAATCCCCGCGGCGGGGTGCGCTCCAGTCGTTCGGTCCCAGCGCCTGCCAACCTAGCAGTTTGAAAGCACCCCCGGGTGCAAGTAGATAAATAGGGACTGCTTACCAGCGGGAAGGTAAACGGCGTTCCGTGTGCTGCGCTGGCTCGCCAGATGCAGCTTGTCACGCTGGCCACGTGACCCGGAAGTGTCTGCGGACAGTGCTGGTTCCCGGCCTCTAGAGTGAGATGAGCACCCAACCCTAGAGTCTGGCAAGACTGGCCCGTACGGGCAGGGGTACCTTTACCTTTATTAAAAGTAATAGTGAAATTAATGAAACGCAGATTAAGTGATAAAGATTGAAAAATCTTCAGATGTGGTTGATGGAAGTCCAAAACACTGAATAAGATGAGAAAATATGTTGTATGTTTTTTTTGGAAATTTCATGTAAAAATTAATAAAAATATATTAGAAAAAAGAAACCTTCAAGGAAGGAGAATCCACAACCTCCCAAAGGAGACCGCTCCTACAGCTCTGACCGTCAGAAAGTTCTTCCTGATGTTGAGTCGGAATCTCCTTTCTTGCAACTTGAAGCCATTGGTTTGAGTCCTACCCTCCAAAGCAAGAGAAAACAAGCTTGTTCCCTCTTCCATGGGACAGCCATTGAGATCTCTGCTGCATCAGGCCAGAATCCCATCTAGTCCAGCATTCTGTTCTCACAGCGGCCAACCAGGTGCCTATGGGAAGTTTCCCAAGCAGAACCTCAGTGCAGCAGAACTCTCTCCAGCTGTGGTTCCCAGCAAAAGATATTCAGAGGAATACTGCTTCTGACAGCAATGGCAGAACATACATAACCATCGTGGGTGGTAGACACTGAGAACCTTCTCCTCCATGAATTTGTCTAATTCTCTTTTAAAGACATCCCAGTTGGTGGCTGTCCCATAGAAAACATGGTGTGACTAGCTGTTTCTAATCTACTGTGCATCAGAACTGCAAACCCTGCCTGTTGTTCTCCACACTCGGGAGACACACAGCACTTTCTGGGAAAGCTGCAGCCAGTCTCCCTCAAATGGTTAACAGCAAATGCTGACTGACATTTACTCAACACCTTTCACCCCCAAATTCCCAATGCACCTGACAAATTGTACAAACTGATTACAAACTGATTGGGAACCCAGAGCAGGATCTGCAGCTGACGGCGGCATAATGGTACGTCTTTAACGGAGCCTGATTAGCGTCTTCAGCTCTTTCTTATTCAGAATCATTGATCTGTCCTTGTTTTATACAATGGCCATCTTCTTTCTTGTCACCGAAATGCAAATTCCTTTCAAGATGAAAACAAAACAATCAGGTTGCACCAGGGACTCCTCCCTCCAAGTGTGTGAAACAGGAAACATAGTCCTGCATGTCCAGGAGACCTAGGGCATGGCAGAGCAGTGAATTCAAAATATTCCCTATGTATGGACCGGATGTTACAGCACAGTGTCTAGAGCTTGAATGTCAAAGGGTTATAGCTCAGTGGTAGAACATCTGCTCTGCATGCAGAAGGTCTCAAGTTCAATCCATGGCATTTAGTTAGGGCTGTGATTGGCCCCTGCCTGAAACTCTGGAAATCTGGTCAGTTTAGACAGTACTGAGCTAGGTGTACCAATGGTTTGACTTGGGCTGGGTCTATATTGATCTTATAGAATGCTATATTTTGTTGTTGTTTAGTCGTGTCCGACTCTTCGTGACCCCATGGACCAGAGCACACCAGGCACTTCTGTCTTCCACTGCCTCCCGCAGTTTGGTCAAACTCATGCTGGTAGCTTCGAGAACACTGTCCAACCATCTTGTCCTCTGTTGTCCCCTTCTCCTTGTGCCCTCCATCTTTCCCAACATCAGGATCTTTTCCAGCTAGTCTTCTCTTCTCCTGAGGTGGCCAAACTATTGGAGCCTCAGCTTCAGTATCTGTCCTTCCAGTGAGCACTCAGGGCTGATTTCCTTCAGAATGGATAGGTTTGATCTTCTTGCAATCCACGGGACTCTCAAGAGTCTCCTCCAGCACCATAATTCAAAAGCATCAATTATTCAGCGACCAGCCTTCTTTATGGTCCAGCTCTCACTTCCATACATCACTACTGGGAAAACCATAGCTTTAAGTATATGGACCTTTGTTGGTAAGTTGATGGCTCTGCTTTTTAGGATGCTGTCTAGGTTTGTCATTGATTTTCTCCCAAGAAGCAGGTGTCTTTTAATTTCGCCGCTGCTGTCACCATCTGCAGTGATCATGGAACCCAAGAAAGTAAAATCATTCACTGCCTCCATTTCTTCCCCTTCTATTTGCCAGGAAGTGATGGGCCCAGTGGCCATGATCTTTGTTTTTTTGATGTGGAGCTTCAAACCATATTTTGCACTCTCCTCTTTCACGCTCATTAAAAGGTTCTTTAATTCTTTAATAAACACTATATTTAATAACGTTTAAAACGTATAATGCAGTTTTCCATTGCCGTCTGGTGTCACGGTTTAATAATGCACTTTCAACGTTATAATGGACGAGTGTAGATCCACCCTTGGTATCAAACAGATTCCTTTGTTCACAACAAAGGAATTGACTAAGTTTAGAATGGGTAGTGTTTAAGACAAAAGACAACCAACTTACTGAGGCTGGGAGGGCTGATTCCCGTCAGCCAAGCAGCACTGGTCTGGAGACATCATTGCCCCATCACACCAGCAATTTGGCTAGGGCAAGTTTCCCCTCTTCAGAGGTATTTAGAGGCATCCTGACACTGGTGGTGGAGGTAGAACATGGCTAGTACCCATTGATAGTCTTATCTTCCATTTGATAGCCTTACAATCCAAATATTGTGGGATAATTCAGCTTCATATAACCAACATATAACCAATAACTCTAATTAATACAGGGAGGGGCTAACACCATGGAGTAAGCTGTCCTGCCAGGTTTAGCTAGGTCACACATCCTCACCTTGGGAGGATGGGTTACCTAAGCCTTTGTTCTCTCTTTTCCCCCTACAATGCAAACCCTTCCAGTAAGGATGTTTGAGCTAGATGCTCCAAGCTTAGACCACATGGCTTTCGCAAGCCAACTTTGTGTTTCTAATCAAATGATTTAGGAACTCAGTATTTTTAGAACTAAGTTGTACTGCCTGTCTTTTTCTGTTGCCATATGGAAAAGCACATGAATCTGACCTTTGAAGAGTTTGTAAGTAGACCATTTTTCATTTAGGAAATGTGTGGTCTCAAAGCGGGAAACTTTGGAAAGAACTTAGAAGGGGGTATCTATATTTCCCTCTATTTCCATGCTTTGCTGCATTTTTTTATTTTATTTTAAATCTCTGCTGGGACTCTCTCCCTAAAGAGTACTTGCCCCAAACCTGGATCTAGGTATCCAGGGAATTCTCCTTTTATGCTTTAATCAGATTACTAATATGCCAACAAATCTGGCCTGGGATGTATATGAGAAAGCCCAGGGTAAAGCCAGATGCAGCTCTTAGGACACCAGTTTACTATTCCTGGTTAAACAAATGGAAACGCAGAAATAAGATTGCATTTGATGCACACGTGTAAT
>JAXCMG010000039.1:7358401-7376302 GCA_034642415.1 Podarcis siculus | reverse complement strand
CATTATCTTGGACAATTCCTCTAAGCCTGAGAAAGGAAAAAGGGGGATGAGTTCTGCAAGCTGCCAGTTAACATTGGAACCCTTCAAGTACAAAACACTAAAGCATCAACCCTCTCCTAAAAATGCTAATAATTTGCCTCAGATGTGTGATCACAGATGCCTTAGAGCAGGGCTGTTTTGTAGTCCCTTGTAGTATTCTCCCCCCCCCCCTAAAAAGCTTGTAGCGATCAGGCTGAGCGGTGTAGCCCTGCCTCCTTGACGTCTCCATTGATTTTGCTGGATCCAGTACAAAGAAGAAGGATTAGAGATGCTCTTCTGAACGTTTATAAGTCACAATCTGCGGGAATGGAAGTAATAAAACCAATTCTATGGAGGGAGAAAAATCAAATGGGACGAAGATGAGAAACCAGCTCTGCTGTCTTCTCCGCAATGATGCAAAACATTCAGAATTCCTGTTTAATCCTGGAGATGTGCTTGAGCTGCCAAATTCCAAAAATGAACCCCCCAAATCCCAGGCAGCCGGGGTAGGGTATTTAACATTTTCAAGTGCAAGCGATAGTTCAGTGATAGTACATATGCTTTCTCTGAGGACAGAAAAAGGATGATCTGCTAGGGCTACTGGAGCAAAGCCTTCCCAATGAGAACGTCAAGCTATTTTTTTAGGACTTCCCCCCCCCACCGCCACATCTCAAAGCCACACCTTTCCTACCCCTCACACATTTTATAATCTGCAAATATTTCTACTATTGTACTGTTCTTGGCCAGTCAGGTTTCAGTGGCACTCAGTCAATAATAATCCAGAAATATTATTGCAAAGAGGTCTCTCGCAAGTGTCTCTGGGCAGAAAACAACAACAAACAACAATGCCAACATGTGACTGACATTTGAAATGTAGGAGGACTGCGACTTTTCCAGCCCCAGCCCCTCATAACTCGATCTGCTGTTAGGGATAACCAACAGTCATAGTATGGCCTAGTAGGGTTGCCTTGAAGGGCAGTTCAAGCACGCTCAGATCTGTTTCCTTGAAGGCTACACATCAACACACATTCTTTGTAGCTAGCTAGGAGAAGGTTGCTAGTTTGAGCAGCTTGGGGTTTTTTTAAATTAATGTTTGTTAAGCAAGAGCAATGGTGGAGAGGAGTGTATCTGTATCGTTCTATAATAATCTTTTTCTTATTTACTCATTTGCACTTATTTTTGTCAATGGAGAGAGAGACTGGGAGGAGAAATGGTGGTGAGCTGGTCCCATGGGTTACCTGAGAGGCGAGGTCCAAGTCAGGTCCGTGGTCAAAGGTGCAATGTGGAGGCAGTCCGTAGTAGCTGAAGCTGGGTGCAGGGCAGGGAGTTGGATGAAGTCAAGAACAGGCTTGCAAGCAGGGAGGCAGGGCGAGTCAGGAGCTCAGGCAGGAAAGCAGGACAGGGTTCAGGCAGGAACTAGCAACCAACAATGTTGCTCCCGCAACTTGGGACCGGGGCTGGCTGGCTTTTATCTGCCCCGAGGCATAGGGCGGCCTCAATCCTCTGGTAACTCGCCTCTCCTGGCCTGGAGGCGAGCATCCTCCTGCGGGAACTTAGTTCCCTCCGCCTCTCTGCCCTGAGCCTCTGCAGCTCAGGAGAGGCTGGAGGATTACCCAGAGGCAACCTCAGCTTCCTCTGACGGGGCTGAGAGTGGAGCACCTGCAGGCAATGGGTCCTCCATCACCTCAGGAGCCAGAGCAGACTCAGCTGATGCCTGCACCTGAGGACCCAGCACAGGTGAGGACCCTTCGGGCTCATGTCCCAGCCCTGGCTCAGCTGGTTCTGGAGGTGGGGAATCCTGTGCAGGCTGGGTTCCCTCAGGTTCAGCATCCAAGTCCAAATCCCAGGCCATCATAGGTGGGTGGCTTCTGTGTGTGTTTCAACTCTCAAAACTTGTGTGCCATTGAACTAAAGTGTTTGTGTGCATCCCAAGGTTTGAGAGAAGTAACGAGGCCTTGCATTCGTTTTTTCTTTAGGTTTTAAAAATGTGTGTTTGGCTTGTTGGTGACTGTGAGAACATGATGCTGGATTAGATGGGACTTTGGCCTGATCTGGCAGGCTCTTCGACTGTGGTAGTTGTAAAATATACTGTTTATACAAAGAATGCCAGTAGCCTTGTTGTTGTTTAGTCGTTTAGTCGTGTCCAGCTCTTCGTGTCCCCATGGACCAGAGCATGCCAGGCACTCCTGTCTTCCACTGCCTCCCACAGTTTGGTCAAACTCATGCTGGTAGCTTCGAGAACACTATCCAACTATCTTGTCCTCCATTGTCCCCTTCTCCTTGGGCCCTCCATCTTTCCCAACATCAGGGTCTTTTCCAGGGAGTCTTCTCTTCTCATGAGGTGGCCAAAGTTTTGGAGCCTCAGCTTCACGATCTGTCCTTCCAGTGAACACTCATGGCTAATTTCCTTCCGAATGGATCGTTTTGATCTTCTTGCAGTCCATGGGACTCTCAAGAATCTCCTCCAGCACCATAATTCAAAAGCATCAATTCTTCGGCGATCAGCCTTCCTTATCACTTCATTAAATACAGGGGTTCCTCACTGGTGAGACAGGTAAACTCTGTGCATGCTGACGTTATTTATTTCTGAGGCTTATATTCCCTAATCATGTCTCCTGAGGGTTGCCAAATTTTGAAGAGCAAAAAACCCTGACCCATTTGCTGACTTCTGCTTTTAACTATGGACCACTATGACGACTCTACCCATGAAAAAGAGGACATGTCCTGAAAAAAGAGGACATATGGCAACCTATACTGCTCAGATTTGTGAGAGGACGTTGCGGTTTGGAAGGAGGATTTGGTGATGCTTAGTAGTTAAACCCTTTAGGCTGCATCAAACTTAGATTGGGTAGAATATTGCCTGCACATGTTCCTTCTCAGTAAGCCAATTGGCAAGAGCATCCTTGTCTGAATACCTTTAAAAACAAGCATACCAGAGGATCTGGAGGCTTAACTTAAAAATATTCCTCTCTGTCGCTGGCTCATCATGTGCTGTTGGGAACATGACTGCTGCATCCTTCCTCCCAGTCGAAGGAATAGCCAACAAGCCATGATTTACAGCAGAAATGAAATGATAGTCAAGGAACACTTTAGAGATTAGCAAATATATTATTCCATGAACATTCATAGATTACCAAGAATGATGTAACTGATGAAGTCACAGTCATTGCCCCACCCACATTTACCTGAAACCTGCTCCCCCAAATGGCATAGTAGCAGAAATATTATTATATTATATTATATTATATTATATTATATTATATTATATTATTATATTTTATAATTAGTACCTTGGTTTACAACCATAATCTGTTCCAGAGGTCCGTTTGTAAACCAAAACAGGTTGTAACTCAAGGTGCGCTTTTGCCAATGGGGCCTCCAAAAAATTTTTGTTCGTAATCCAAAAATGAATGGGTTGTAATTCAAAAAAAGGTTGCAAACCGGGACACACACTTCCAGGTTTGGTGTGTTTGTAATCCAAAACATATGCAAACCAAGATGTATGCAAACCAAGGTACCACTGTATAACAACATAACAACATAACATAAAACATAACATAACATAACATAAAACATAACATAACACAACATAACATAAAACATAACAACATACTGACCTATACCCGCAGGTCTCCGGTCTGTTCACAGCTATAGCAAATGAGATAGGAAATTTGGGCAACGTTGGGGTTGGTCCCAATAAGTTTTTTTGCCAAAAATGCAGGACACAATCATGGCAGCATATAGTCCGGCCCCCCACAAGGTCTGAGGGACAGTGGACCGGCCCCCTGCTGAAAATGTTTGCTGACCCCTGGCCTAGACTGTGCAATTTCTTGCCTGAATAAAGGTCTCGTTCTTACTCACAAGAAAGAGCCATAGTCTGTGTGCTCTTATATAAGACATGAGGGATGACTAGCTCTGTCCTTAGACTGGAGATGCCTAATCGATTGATGGATACCCTATCCTTGGGTGACCAGAAAGAATACTCAGAAAGAAAAATGCAATGAGGGAATGCAGGCGCATGCATCTGGATTTATACCCCTTTTATATCTACGCGGGTGCCGCTGTGGGTTAAACCACAGAGCCTAGGGCTTGCCAATCGGAAGGTCGGCGGTTCGAATCCCCGCGACGGGGTGAGCTCCCGTTGCTTGGTCCCTGCTCCTGCCCACCTAGCAGTTCGAAAGCACATCAAAGTGCAAGGAGATAAATAGGTACCGCTCTGGCGGGAAGGTAAACGGCATTTCCGTGCGCTGCTCTGGTTCGCCAGAAGCGGCTTAGTCATGCTGGCCACATGACCCAGAAGCTGTATGCCAGCTCCCTTGGCCAGTAAAGTGAGATGAGCGCCACAACCCCAGAGTCGTCCACTACTGGACCTAACGGTCAGGGGTCCCTTTACCTTTATATCCACATTATAACTAATATTATGAAAACTATTGATTTAGTTATAATTCAAAGACTGTACAGTAGACCTCCCCTGCCCCTTAGCCCGTTCTGACTGTCCTAAGCCAGAACTTCCTCACTTGCTGAACGGCTTAAAGCGACACCAGAATTTTCTGCCAGGCATAGGAAATCTGTTGCTCTGTGTTGAAGGCTGCATCATCATACAAACGCAATTGCATTGCCTGAAAAATAAATGTGATGATAGGTATTTTGGAGTTGCTGTGGATAAGATTAATTGGAGTGGGACGAAATGGTGTTTTAACTTTAGAACTTTATTCTCCCTAGGTGAGAGATGGGGAGAGGGTGTTTGTATAGACTCATGTGAGAGATGGGAAGCAAACGATTGGTTGTTTTGGCTTTTCGCCTATTGGATTTGTACATAATTATTGATTAATGAATGTTTGTATGTTCTGCTGAAGTGTGAATGGAGTGGATAGAGCATTTTGATGGGGGGGGGGAGAGAGTATGATTATTGAATGGGGGGTTATAACAATATGCTTCCTGAATCCCTGATTTGTATTATTACTCACAATAACATTTTTTGGGGGGTAATACCATGTGATTTCTGTTAGGTATGTGTTGTAATTATGTTGTACTCTGGTGCTGCATTTTGCTGTATTTCTGCTTTGTATCCGATTCAGTTTTGTTCTCATTTTATTTATGCACTTAGGTATATCAATTAGAGATTTATTTCTCAATTACGTTACTTAAAATATGGAATATTATCATTATCATTAAGGTTGTTATTAGCAGTAGCATCCGCTGTACTGAATGCAGAAATCTGCATTTTGATATAAACCACTTTGAGATTTTTTGAAGTGTAAAGTGGTATACAAGTTAAATAAATAAAAGCTCCACTTCGTTCCATCTGTTGTCTTTCTAAAGGCTTGTAATCCACTGTAATTACTTCTGTCTTGGGTATCTTTCCACCTGCTCCTCATTCTTTGCATGTGCTTTGTACACGTCAGCCATTGTCATATTTTGCACACATGAGCAATGTTTGCACAGCCGGGATTTAGCCCTCAATGGTTTCGGGTCAGTATGTCAGAGTACCAAAAAATGGCTGCAAAACTTTATTCTTCAAGGGAGCACTGCAGAATACCAGATGCAGCACAAGCTTCTTCCGTGGCTATATACAAAATTATTCTGGGCCCTGAGATTTTTTTAAAGCTTTATTATTTAGGAAAAGAAGGAATAAAAGAATATAGTCTGTTTTGTAGCCCTTTATGGCATAGTTTCAAAGTAGTTGGATGTTAACTGCTTGCATAAAGCACTTTTTGAAAGGCCATTTTCAAGGTGTATCTTGCTGGAGAGAACACAGTATTCTGGCTTCTCTCTGTGTGTGTGTGTTTGTGTGTGTGTGTTTTTCTGGCTGGCACTATGCGGACAACTCCATTCAATGAAGAAACTAAATCCACATGTGCAAAGGAAACGCCATGGCTGATAGGAATACATGTATTGTTTCTTTGTGCAGCCAAAGCCATTACAAACAACAACAACACAAAATACATAAAGCAGAATAAAACACACTATGTAGTTCAAATAACTATTAAAACCAAGCATTCTGTCAGGTAAGAGTTTGCTCCACTAAACAATTTAATTTATCATGCCCAGAAAAAATTCTCCTTAAAATTGCTGCATCAAAAGGCCACTATTTCAGAGGTGTAAAATGTTAATTAGATACCCAACTGAACCCTCAACTGGGAGATTTAAATCTTTGAACAAAGTTGCTCCTGAATCCTTGTAGGTTAAGCAGTGGGGTGAATCTTCAGGCACTTTCCCTCCATAAGGAATCTGGTAAAAGCGTCCTTCAACTATAGCAGAGAGCAGAACCACAGAGCTGTAATGGGTGCGTGTGTGTATTATTTTCATTTATATACATTACAACAATTATTTTGCCAAATTTTAACATTTTCAATTTTGACTCCCTTCCCCCTCCTTCTGCAGTTCCTTCCATTTATTTTTATCATTTTCTGCATACTGCAAATTATCTTAACTTATTCTTTTATTCGTCTATTCTGATATATATCTCATATACATATATCCTGCCAATGTTTTAATCTGTTTACAATTTGCTTGTAAATACTCAATGAACCACTTCCATTCATTCCTAAAGAGTTTGTTACCTTGATTTCTTATTCTTCTGGTATGTTTTGCCATTTCTGCATACTCCATTCGTTTCTGTATCCAATCTTCATTTGTCAAGACCTCTTCATCTTTCCACTTTGGGGCGAATAACATTATTGCGGCTGTAGTAGTAGTAATAATAAAATAATTTATTACTTATACCCCGCCCATCTGGCTGGGTTTCCCCAGCCACTCTGGGCGGCTTCCAACTGAATATTAAAAACAGTACAGCGTCAGACATTAAAAACTTCCCTCAACAGGGCCACCTTCAGTTGTCTTTTAAAAGTAAAATAGTTGTTTATTGCCTTGACATCTGCTGGGAGGGCTTGATGGTACCTGAGATGGAGGAGCAGGTTTCAATCTTTAAAATGGATTCCATTTTGAATCCAGATGGCAGACTAAACCTTTTGAAACTGTTCTGGGAAATGATATATAACGAATTGAATAAAATGTTTAAAATAACTTTTATTTTTAAAAAACCAGAAGCCTTTTTATTAGGAATTGTAGATACTGAGATCCCAAAGGAGCAGAAAAGACTTTTCATGTATGCAAAGACAGCCGCACGGATCTTACTAGCCCAGAGACGAAAAGAAGACAAAGTCCTTACCAGAGAAGAATGTCAAACTAAGCTGTTGGATTATGCCGAAATGGCAAAACTGACCAGAAAGCTCAGGAACCAAGAGGACGAAAACTTTAATAAAGAATGGGACAATTTTATAATTTACCTGAGAGACCACTGTAAGCAGATGAAAACATTAGCAGGATTGCTAATAACAGTTGCAATGTAGTAAATACTATGGATAAAATGGAAAGACAAAAAATTTGGATGCACATTTACTTGCAAGCCAGCCTGTTGAGTTTAAAAGGAGTTCTTTACTCATAAGTGTAGCTGTATCTCCTGCCTTAGGCTGCCAACTTTATAAGCAACACATTCCAAAAAGTTGCATTTTTAATTATCCAGGTGTGTGGAATTTTTGTGCGGTGTTTATTTTAGCATGGCCCTTTGAGTATTCTGCCCCCGCCCCGCCGCCTTGACCTTAATAAGTTTTGATTTATTATTATTTTTATTTTACTCTTCCCATGGCAAAGCGCTTTCATGTCATGCCAGTGTTGCTATTTCTCGGAACGAGTTTCATCTTGATCCATAAACAAATTGATGCCAAGAATAATGTCGCTTGAAAGACAATGCATCTTTATTTCTGCCGGAGGCAGTCAGGAACCCTGTTTGAGCAACTGCGGGAATTAAAGAGCTTAAGAGCACTCCCCTCGTTTCTAACAGTTCCTCCTGACACTCTCAAACCAGCTGTTCAGAGTTCCAACTGGGGCCATAAATCCTGATTATGGACTGAGGTTCCTTTGGGCATCGCGTTCTCCAAAGTCCACTCACTCTCTCTGGTGGGTGCCATCGTGGGCTGGCGTTTTCCGCAGTCCGATGTGGGAAGTCCCAGGGATTGTTTCCCAGGCAGCAAAGGAAGCCTCTTGGCTCAGGCTGCTGCCTGGGTAATTGGTCCTGCCTGCCTGCATAATTAGCGAATCGCAAGCAGGCATGGGCCACGAAGGGGCGGGCTTAGCTCACCCACACAGGATATAACTGTTAGAATTCCTGCTCTGTGATTGCAGTCATGGGATTGTTGTCTATCACATGACGGTGCATGTTTTGACTCCACAGAGTGGGAAGTGATGGAGACAGGATGTTTGTATTACTGTGATCTGAGAGGTGGGACTATTGTCCTTTGTCCTTTTTTTCTCTTTGCTGTCTGATGCTAGAGAGAGAGGGAGCCATGTTGCAGTGCTCGGTGTGTGTTTATATGTAAAGGAAGTAGATTAGCCAAAATGCTGAGTTGCTGAGGTCTGTTATGCAAGCTGCGTAAACGGCGTTTCCGTGCGCTGCTCTGGTTCGCCAGAAGCGGCTTAGTCATGCTGGCCATATGACCCGGAAGTTCCCTTGGCCAATAAAGCGAGATGAGCACCGCAACCCCAGAGTTGGCCACGACTGGACCTAATGGTCAGGGGTCCCTTTACCTTTACCTTAAACTTGCCAAAATGTATAAGACAAGAACTAATGAGTGCTGGAAATGCAAAGAAAAGGAAGGGATCTATTACCACATGTGGTGGACTTGTAAAGAGGTAAAGGCTTTCTGGGAAATGATGTATAATGAGTTAAAGAAAATGTTTAAAATACTTTTGTTTAAAAAAATCCAGAAGCCCTTTTATTAGGTATAGTGGGTGAAGAGATACCAAGGAAAGATAAAGGACTGTTTGTGTATGCAACAATTGCGGCAAGAATTCTCGTAGCCCCAAAATGGAAACAACAAGAAGCACTAACGAAAGTAGAGTGGCAGATGAAGATGATGGACTTTGCAGAACTGGTGGAGCTGACAGGAAAAATCTGAAACCAGCAAGATTAAGCATTCCAAAAGTACTGGAGTAAATTTATATGCTATCTGAAAGATTATTCTAAGCAATTAACATCACTAGCAGGGTTGTTTGAAGACTTATACAGTGGTACCTCGTGTTAAGAACTTAATTCGTTCTGGAGGTCTATTCTTAACTTGAAACTGTTCTTAACCTGAGGTACCACTTTAGCTAACGGGGCCTCTGTAATTAGAATTGGAAAACGTACAAAATGCAATGATATAAAGGTTAATTTTGAAAGCCATGAGGTGGGAGGGAAGGAAGTTGACAGGCTCTAAAGAGCCAGGGACATAAAGTGGAGTGTTATTATGTGAATGTATATTATAAAATGGAAAATAAATAAAATTCCCATCATCCCTGATCATTGGCCATGCCTGCTGGTACTCACCCTTGCCATAGACCAGATGGGAGGACATTGTGTTGGTCTTGATGTTGCTGAACTACAACTCTCAACTAGCATGGCAAATTTCCTCTCACCAGCATACCCTCCAACGTTTCTCTGATGAAAATAGGGATGCCCTATTCAATAATAAGAATAAGAATAAGAATAAGAATACCCAGTCCATCTGACTGGTTTCCCCAGCCACTCTGGGCGACTTCTAACATATATAAAAACATAATAAAACAATAAATGATCAAAGATTTCCTGATACAGAGCCATCTTCAGATGGCTCTGGGGTTGGATAACTCCATACCCTCCAAAATCCTTCAGATGAAAATAGAGACGTCCTAAGGAAAAGTGGAAAGGGACACGGGTGGCGCTGTGGGTTAAACCACAGAGCCTAGGACTTGCCGCTCAGAAGGTCAGCGGTTTGAATCCCTGCGACAGGGTGAGCTTCCATTGCTCGGTCCCTGCTCCTGCCAACTTAGCAGTTCGAAAGCACGTCAAAGTGCAAGTAGATAAATAGGTACCACCCTGGCGGGAAGGTAAACGGCGTTTCCGTGCGCTGCTCTGGTTCACCAGAAGTGGCTTAGTCATTCTGGCCACATGACCTGGAAGCTGTGCGCCGGCTCCCTCGGCCAATAAAGTGAGATGAGCGCAGCAACCCCAGAGTTGGCCACAGCTGGACCTAATGGTCAGGGGTCCCTTTACCTTTACTTTAAGGAAAAGTGGGGCATTCCGGGATCAAATCAGAAACTGGGGCGGCTTCTGTAAATCGGGGACTACCCCCAGAAAACAGGGATACTTGGAGGTTCTGCACCTGATAGAGACTCATTCCAAGATAGGGATTGCTGGTTAAATACTTTTGTCGTAGGTGAAGATACCAGATTTAAAAGGCTCTGTTGAGACCAACATTTTAAAGGATGTTGTGTCCGAAAGATCTCAATGTGAGTCGTGGTTTTAAAGCCAAGTACTTCAGTTTAATCAGGAAGTGGATTAAGCTTGTTTTCCTCTCCTCTCAAAATAAGATGATCTTCTTCATGCCAAGTTTGGATCAAAAGACCCATAGTTTACTACCCCTAAAGTGTTGTTTCCTCAGTGGAGGCTGATGGTTTATTTAATAAACAGCTGCGCCAGGAAAACTTTATTAGCTCAGCTTCAAATTTTCCCAGTTGCACTGACTAAATTCCACACCTAAGATACCAATAAAAAAGGAATATTAACTCCTGTTTGTTTAGTTACATTCTGTGCATGGGTAAGTGAAATATAGCAACGGGCTTTCTTTCCCATCATATACAATATCAGAAGGCAACAGAACTAACTGCATTCTGTACAAGAAATAGGTTTGTTTGTTTTTTACCTCACATTAACATATTATTAGGGGACGGGGGTGGCGCTGTGGGTAAAACCTCAGTGCCTAGGACTTGCCGATCGCCAGGTCGGCGGTTCAAATCCCCGCGGCGGGGTGCGCTCCCATTGCTCGGTCCCAGCGCCTGCCAACCTAGCAGTTCGAAAGCACTCCTAAGTACAAGTAGATAAATAGGGACCGCTTACTAGCGGGAAGGCAAACGGCATTTCCGTGTGCTGCGCTGGCTCGCCAGATGCAGCTTGTCATGCTGGCCACGTGACCTGGAAGTGTCTTCGGACAGCGCTGGCCCCCGGCCTCTTAAGTGAGATGGGCGCACAACCCTAGAGTCGGACATGACTGGCCCGTACATAATAATATGTTACCTTTAACATATTATTGCAGAAGATAAATAGGGTGCATTTTACTGTAACCCCTTTGCTTGAGAAGACTTAAGCAAGAGATTGCTCCAAGTTTTCAGTTCTGAAAGGCTTTTTTTTTTTAACCAGGAAAACATAGGCAAGGGAGCTGTGGAATGTGGGACTCCAAGAAAGCTGCTGTTTACTCCTTTTGTATGTTGCAAAAGTCCAGAACTGCCCTATACTGAGTCAGATCATTGATATATCTAGGTCACACCATCTGATAGTGGCGCCCCAAGGTTTCAGAAAGAGGCAATTCCCGGTCCATTCTGGAGACACCAGAGGTGGACTGGTATTTTACTAGTATTATTGCATTTGAATGGCTGCAATGCAGAATTATGTCTGTAGCATATGCAGAAATCAGAGTAAGGCTGCATTGCAATACTTCCATCACCCCAAACCAATGCCTTTCAAATCTTCTAGTCTAGGGATTGCCATCCATCTGGAATTTCCAGGACACAGCTGGAATTTGGCCGCCTGTTACATTGTTCGGGCGGAAATCGCTTTTAATGTCTGGCGAAACCCCATGTCAGAAGTGTAGATTTTGGCGAATCTCCTTAAAAATAGCTCAAAAACTTTTGTGCGTATGATTTGCAAAGAAAGTTCAACAACTTTGGCCAACAACAACAAAACAACTCAACAACCTTTGTGTCTGAATTTTCACTTTTTGAAATATGGCAACCCTATCTAGTCTACAACCTGCCTCAGTCTGCATGACCATGATGGGAGTCGTAGTTCAAAACATCTAGAAGAAACATCTAATAATAAATAAAAAATATTAAATTTGCTCTGAACTAATTTTAAGATGTATTTTAATTAATTGATAGTCTGTTTTTTATGTTCTTATGTTCTTTGTATACTGTGTTAGTTTTATGATGTTAGCCGCCCTGAGCCCGGCTCCAGTCAGGGAGGGCGGGGTACAAATAAAAAATTATTATTATTATTATTAAGGCAACAGGTTGGGTAAGGTTGAGAACATGTGACACCATGATGAAAACAGCTGTGTTGGCAATCCATCTACTACTGATCTGGGTTCAAGGTTTCTGTATTAATTTACAAACAACATAGTCTCAGGATACCTTCTCGGCCTTCTCGGTGATGGCACCTAATCTGTGGAATGCCCTCTCATCAGATGTCAAAGAATAAACAACTACCTGACTTTTAGAAGACATCTGAAGGCAGCCCTGTTTAGGGAAGCTTTTAATGACTAATGTTTTAATGTATTTTTAGTTCTTTGTTGGAAGCCGCCCACAGTTGCTGGGGAAACCCCGCCAGAAGTGTGGGGTATAAATAATAGATTATTATTATTATTATTATTATTATTATTATTATTATTACCACATCAGGGATCTCCTGAACCCTTATAGCCCAGTTTGATCACTGAGACCATCTGCAGGAGTGCTGCTGGTCATTCCCTGAGTTGGTGAGGCTCGTTTGACAACAATGAGAATCCAAGCATTTAGTGTGATTGGCCCAGTCCTGTGGAACTCTCTGCCAATAGAGATTCAGCAGCCGCCTTCTGTGCCAGCTTTTACATGCCTGCTGAAAATGTTCTATTCCACCGGGTCTATGCAGGCAGTTAAGCATATATCACCCACAATGGTTTATTAATGCTTGTTTTAAATTGTTTTGCTTTAATTCTTCTAAATTTTTAAAAATGCCTTTATCGTACGGTTTTTATATTTTTAACGTTGTCATCTGCTTTGATATGTTTTGTGATTTAGTGGTATATGAGTACTTTTATAATTAAATAAATTCTGGGTTATGCTGTCTATGGTTTACAAATTCGGACTGCAAAATTGTGCACAGGATTCAGGTTGGAGAACAACTGATGCGCTATGTTTTATAATTCCCCATTGAACCTTTTAAAACAAGGACAAATGATAACCAAAATGCTGAAAGGGGGGAAAAAGAAAAAGCTTGGAAAGGAATTGGATGAACAAATGAATTCACTGATGTACCATATGAAAGGAAAACTTTCATTCTGACTTTCTTGTTTCCACTGTGGAAACAAGATATTGAGTTCACTTGGGTGCCTAAGGAAAAGGACACGCTTTGGACAAGTTAAATTTTCTTAGTTATTCACTCCTGGCAAGTTGCATCTGCCTTCTGAGGTCATGTTCTGCAGCTGCCAGCAAAAGGGAGTCTCTCTCCCTCCACCCTTTCCCTCCATTAAGTCAATCTATTCACTCTAACGAATTTTGGAGTTGGGGTTGTGCAAAAAAGGACTAAGAGCTTTGAAGTCTGGCCCTACAAATTGATTTATGCATGTCCTTAGATGTAGCCTTGATGCTTCCTATCATCCATAAAGACGGCACTCCTGGGCTGTCACACTCTTGTGGTCTAGCACCATCTAGCCACTTTTTGCGGGTAACACACCCCATCGCCATAGAACAGCTTCCTAGCGTGTCACAATGACCTTTTGAAGTTGTGCCATACATTGATATGGTATGCTCATGGTGTCACCCTGATTCCATAATCAGGAGTGGCCTCCAAGACCATATATCCTGAAGACCTACATTGGCTCCCAGTATGTTTCCGAGCACAATTCAAAGTGTTGGTGCTGACCTTTAAAGCCCTAAATGGCCTCGGTCCAGTATACCTGAAGGAGCGTCTCCACCCCCATCGTTCTGCCCGGATACTGAGGTCCAGCTCCGAGGGCCTTCTGGCGGTTCCCTCCCTGTGAGAAGCAAAGTTACAGAGGACCAGGCAGAGGGCCTTCTTGGTAGTGGCGCCCACTCTGTTGAACACCCTCCTTTCAGATGTCAAGGAAATAAACAACTACCTGTGTTGGCCTGGGACTTGGGCTCAGACTCGGAACCAGAAGAGTCTCAGTCTGGACTGGATCCTTTGCCTCAGGCATCATCTGAACCAAGTCTGGGGCCTGATCCTGAAGAGTCCCAGTCTGCACAGGTTCCCCTGCAACAAATACCAGCTAGGCCGAGTCAGGGGCCTGAGCGTGCCCTGGCTGCAGATGTGGGGATTACTTTGTTGCCGCCAGCTGGGCCATCACTTACAGCTGCTCCACTACTGGTTTGGTCAGGGGAGGCTGAGGCAGCCCCTGGGTCTAGTAACCCACCGACTCTCCTGAGCTGCAGAGACTAAGGTCTGAGAGAAGGAGAGACCTGAGTACTTGCAGGAGGAGTGCTCACCTTCGGGCGAGACAGGGAGGTGAGTCGCCGGGGGATCAGGACTGGCTGCTACCCTGAGAGAGATAAAAGGCTGTCGGAGCCCGCCCCAGGTTGCAGGAGCAACATTGCTGTATGCTAGATCCTGCCTGAGATCCTGTACCTGTCCTTGCCTGGTTTCCTGCCTCATGTCCTGCCTTGGCCCTGTCAGACTGACTCCTAGCGGAACCTTCAGATTCTGGACCAGTCCTGGACTGCGTTTCCAGCACAATACCTGACTTTAAAAAGACATCTGAAGGCGGTCCTGTTTAGGGAAGTTTTCAATGGTTGATGTTTTATTGTGTTTTTATTACTCTGGGAAACCCAGCCAGATGGGCGGTGTATAAATATATTCATCATCACCATCATCATGTGGTTCTCCCTATTGTGAAGAAGGATACATTTTTTCTCTCCCTCTCTTGTATAGTACTACACCTCAGGACCATCCAATGAAGCTGAATGATGGAAGATTTAGGACAGAGGAAAGCATCCCAGTGTCCGTAGTTAGGGAATTTGATCCCAAGAGATGCAATGGTGGTCAACAACTTCAATGGCTTTAAAGGAGGAGGAGGAGGAGGAGGAAGAGAAGGAGGAGTTTGGATTTGATATCCCACTTTATCACTACCCAAAGGAGTCTCAAAGCGGCTAACATTCTCCTTTCCCTTCCTCCCCAACAACAAACACTCTGTGAGGTGAGTGAGGCTGAGAGACTTCAAAGAAGTGTGACTAGCCAAAGGAGTGGAGGAGTGGAGATATGAACCCGGTTCATCAGATTATGAGTTCACCGATCTTAACCACTGCACCACACTGGCTCTCAAACGATGAATCAAAGTCATGGAGGAAAAGACTACCAGTGGCTACGAATCCTGATGGCTATGTTCTGCTTCCAATGTCAGAGGCAATATGTCTCTGAATACCAGTTGCTGAGAGTCTGAAGTTGGGAGAGCGCCATTGCCCTCAGGATCTGCTTTCAGGCATCCCATAGGCATCTGATTGGCCACCACTTCTTCCCATATAAACCACCCCAGTCTCTTTGTTCATCATCTGACGCCCCTGTTCATGTGCCTCCTCCAGAAGAGGTCCGGAGGGTGGCAACACAAGAAGAGCCTTCTTTGCAGTGGCTCCCTGTTTGTGGAATACTCTCCCCAAGGAGGTCCATTGGGCTCCAGGCAAAAATGTTCCTCTTTTGTTTTGCTTGTTTACTTGTGTTTTTATTATCCTGTATTATATTCTGTGAACTTCCTTGAGATCTTATGATGAAGGGCAGGATAGAAAAATAAATAAAATAAAGTAAAAATCAAAATCAAAATCCAGCAGGGCTCTTTTGAGGCCTTATAGAAAATTTCTGTACAAGTCAAGTCAAGTCAAGTAACCTTTATTGGCATCACATAATACATTCATAATACATTTAAAATAGATAGGCCAGTGCAATCTCATTGCTACCCCAACGGCACAGTCACCCGCCAAAGGGCAGAAGAGGTGAGCAATCTGCCTCATCTCTGAGGGTTTCCAGGAAGAGCAGGATCCTGTAGCATACTTCGGCTACAAAAAAATCAAATAGAGGAACTTAGCTACTGTCTTGGTGAGCTCCTGGTCTCTCCCCTGTAATAAGAAGTGCATAACCTCCATCTCTGGTTTCCATGTTGGAATACATAGATGGTCTAGAAATTGTTGGCGGACATCATCATACATTTTACATTTAAGGACCGTGTGAGCTAGAGTTTCCACCAGGTGGGCATCGCATGGGCAGATCCTATCTCCTTCTGTCAAACCCACAAAGAAGGTTAGAAGGATTGGAATTGAACCTAGCCAGTGAAAAGGCCCTTCTTTCTTGCGGATTAAACAAAAATTGTAAATAATTAAGATTAAATTCCTGCACCCAAGAGTCTCGAAAATAAAGAGGGGAGCATGTTTTTTTTCGCAGCTGAGATTAGTTCCTGGCAATCTATGTCCCACAGCCTAGTTTTCAACATGGTCTTGGCGACTGGGAGAGCCACAGCGCCCAGGAGATCCTCTGAAAGCCCCAGTTGCCGTATCTTTGTACAAAACAGTTGTAGCCCTGGGGAAGGGAAGGAGTCAGACAAAACTTAACTGAGTAAAGCAACTTTGTCTGCTGAAAAACAAATGCTTAGCCAGCATAAAAGAAAACTCGCCCATGCAACTGTCTCTAGCTTATGTTGGCCTCCCTCTAAACACAGGGCTGTGTACTGTACAGTATCTGAAAGTTAGCAGCAAGGATCCTCATTGATCCGTGCTGAAGAGTGCTCCACAGCATAGAACCAGCATAATTGAAGCCAGGTGGGGTTCTGAGACACAATCAATTGTGGGTGGCAATTACCGGTGTGCCTCCAAATTATCTCAATGATCAAACTGGGGTAGAAGGGCTCAGGAGGTCCTTAAAGTATCCTGAATCCAAGTTGTTCAGGGCTTTGTACATAAATGTCAGAAACTTGAACCTGGCGTGGTAGGATATGGGCAGTCTGTGCAGATGTTCAAACAGAGGTTTTGCATGCTATTGGCCACCTGTCCCCATTAGCAGTCCAGCTGGTGCATTCTGAGTTAGATGGAGCTTCTGGACCAGGCTCAAGGACAGCCCCAAAGAGAGTGAACTTCAGTAATCCAGCCTCAAGGCCAGCCCCGAGTCTCCAAACTACATCTCTTCTCAGTTCTGTTTTAGATTCTTGCCCCTGCTTCCTTACAGTCATGTAAATTAAGTGCTGGAACGTTGGTTGGGTCTCTCCCCTTGTCTTCTGAGCTCTAGAAGACCTAACCTTTCCCTCCCTTAAAGAAGGCTGTCTTCTTGCTTGTCTTTCTTGGGATGCCAGGAAGATTAATATCCAAGAGATAAAAAAAAAAATACACCCCCACCTCATTCTGGGGTCTCTGATCACAAGGAGGTTTACAGCTCCAAATCTTTATCTTGCGATTTCAAAAACACAGGAATGCCGCCGCGGTCTATTTGCACTCTTGGGTCAGGGGTGACTTTCCCACCTCCCACACTACACTGAGAGATGAAATGTCATGAAATATGACAATACTGATAAGTCAAGGCTGAGTCAACGCTGTTCCATAAATATGTTTAGAGTCTGTGAAGTGTCGCGGTCAAAAGAGGGGTGGGGGTAAAACATGCTTTGAAAACAACTTAAATGGATGTTAAGGCTACTTTATTTTAATACTTCTTTCAAAAAAATTGATTTTCCATATTAAAATTTATATTCACATAAGAACATACTATATAAAAACTTGGGTTTCCAGATGTTGTTGGACTACAAATCCCATCATCTGTAGCCAGCAGGAGCAGCAGTCAGCGATGGTGGGATATGGTAGTACAATGCCATCTTAGCACCAATCCCCGGTTTTTGAGTCTTCTTCCCTTGGGGGTCCTTCAGCTGGTGCCTCTCACCACTCCTCTGTGTCCAGCCAGTCCATGACATCAAGGGAACCATATATTGTGGAAGGACCATAGCTCAGTGGTAGAGCATTTGCCTGTGCGCAGAAGGTCCCAGCTTCAATGCGTAGCATCCCCAGGTAGGGATAATAATAAATAATAATAATAATAATAATAATAATAATAATAATAATAATAATAAT
>JAXCMG010000039.1:7331297-7358391 GCA_034642415.1 Podarcis siculus | reverse complement strand
ATAATAATAATAATAATAATAATAATAATAATAATAATAATAATAATTTTTTATTTGTATCCCACTCTCCCCAGCCTAAGCCAGGCTCAGAGCAGCTAACAGTAAAAGTAACACAGTTTACATAAAATCACAATCAATTAATTGAAATACATTCTAAAATCAATTCATTCTAAAATCAATTCAGAATCAAATTAATGGCAACCATTGGGCTAGAATTCTATGAGGATTACCAAAGGAGGGGGTCAGACTGTGCCTTGGCCAAAGGCCTGGTGGAACAACTCTGTCTTGCAGGCCCTGTGGAAAGATGTCAAGTCCCACAGGGCCCTAGTCTCTTGTGGCAGAGCATTCCACCAGATCGGGGCCACAGCCGAAAAAGCCCTGACTCTGGTTGAGGCCAGCCTAACCTCCCTGTGGCCTGGGACCTCCAAGATATTTTTCTTTGAAGACCGTAAGGTCCTCCATGGGACATACCAGGAGAGGCGGTCCTGTTGGTACGAGGGTCCTAAGTCTCCCCTACCTAAGATCACGCAGAGCCATTGCCACTCTGTGTAGTCAATACAATATGGTCCAACTCTTGTGGACATCAATCATGCAAGAAATATGTATTAGAAGTCAACCCAGAACTGGTCCTACTAAACATCTTCCAAGATAATAATGCTCACTCACATCATGAAGACCTCATAACCCACCTACTTCCAGCAGCCAGAAGCATCGTAGCCAGACATTGGAGAGACCTGTCAGAAGGAAGCATGGACCAATGGTATCAAATAGTATGGGAAGCAGCCCTATTAGAAAAACCAATAAAAGCAGAGTTAAAGCTATGGTTTTCCCAGTAGTGATGTATGGAAGTGAGAGCTGGACCATAAAGAAGGCTGATCACCAAAGAATTGATGCTTTTGAATTATGGTGCTGGAGGAGACTCTTGAGAGTCCCATGGACTGCAAGAAGATCAAACCTCTCCATTCTGAAGGAAATCAGCCCTGAGTGCTCACTGGAAAGACAGATCCTGAAGCTGAGGCTCCAATACTTTGGCCACCTCATGAGAAGAGAAGACTCCCTGGAAAAGACCCTGATGTTGGGAAAGATTGAGGACACAAGGAGAAGGGGACGACAGAGGACGAGATGGTTGGACAGTGTTCTTGAAGCTACCAACGTGAGTTTGACCAAACTGCGGGAGGCAGTGGAAGACAGGAGTGCCTGCTGTGCTCTGGTTCATGGGGTCACAAAGAGTCGGACACGACTAAACGACTAAACGACAACAAAACCAATGAACTGAAATTGACACAGGGACAAATAGAAGAAGACGCGTTCACCCCGGTATGGCTCCCCTTTATCACATACACAGCCCAACAAGACAACGGCAAGAATCCCCCGACAGCGTACGAATCAATCTGGCTAACCTGATTCAAAAATACACACTCACACCCCACCCACACAGAAAAACAATTCTCACTACAGTCCACCAAAGACAACCAACCACACCCTCTCTCACCTCCAAGGAAATACAGAAAGTGAATAGTAAGAGAACCCTTACCCTTTTCTTCCTTTCTTCTTCTTCTTCTTCCTAATTGTTTAAACCAATTCATCATTGTGCATTGACCGCTAAGAATAAAACATGCGTTGTAGATATTTTCCCACATTTATTGTGCTGTTTTTGTGATATACATATGACATGAGAAAACTTGTTATACTTATTCGTGTAACATTATTCTTGTTTATAAAACCCAGTAAATAAAGAAAAATACAATATGAACCAGAAGTCAGCCTCAGTTTAAGGCAGCTCCCTCAGTTTGCCCTGGGGGAATCCAAATGATCAATATCTAGGATGAACCCCTAGTCTTTGAATCAACCAGTTTGCATTTCAAGGCAATTTGCATGCCCCCCCCCCCCAGATCAGAAGACCTTAATTACTGTGTTCTTACATCCCTTTTACGGGCATAATAGGGTGTGGGTTTTTTTGCAAATTATTCAGTGCTTTTCATTATCCAGAGGTCTACTGGGCATCTACAGGTATAACAATCATTCTTGAAAAGTGTGTGCACACGCACGTTCAGATCTACCAGAAAGTAGCAAGAAAAGGGCCGGTGTGCTGTAGCATTAATCCTACCATCTGTCCAATATTTCAGGACTGCTCAAATTCCAGTCCTCCCCTTTCTCCGGCGTATGACCCCCTACTTTGGCATGCTATGGAATCCAGCGCTGGGTAATTAGGGCGGCTTATGATTTGCAACCTGTCCACTGGTGCCAGGAAGTGAAAGCCGGCCTTTTTTCCCAGGGAGTCGAACCAACCTGGATCTAGTCTAAACAAGGCGATGTGTTTCAGCCTAATAAGGGACCGAAAGGGAGGGGGTTGGGGGGGTGTTTCCTCTATTAAAATCCTGACGATGACAAGCCTTGTCAAGTGTAGATGGTAGCCTGTCAAAGTTGCACGGAGAAGTCGGGAACTCATTCTTCAAGAAATGGAAAGAGTTATTCCTCCCCCCCTCCCACTTTAAATCTACATTTAAGTTGGACCCCAGGAGAATCTAAAAGTCTGTTTTCAATCAGACTGGGGAGGAAATATTTCAAGGGATTTCCCTCCCTCCCACAGCTGCAGCACAGAGTTCTTTTATT
This sequence comes from Podarcis siculus, assembly GCA_034642415.1. NCBI lineage: Eukaryota > Metazoa > Chordata > Lepidosauria > Squamata > Lacertidae > Podarcis > Podarcis siculus. The sequence continues at coordinate 7,355,778 of JAXCMG010000039.1, read as the reverse complement.
TTATTCTTTTAAAAAAGTTGTCGAGAGACTTTGCAGACTTCAGCTTTTGGGGAAAACTATGTGCATTAGGAAGTTTGTGGGTTCTGTGAGAATGCAGCACAATGGACACACATGCGCTGGTTGCGCACTGTGGGAGAACACTGATAGGAAGAAGCAGCCTGTTTCAGTCAAGAAGCCCCTCTTGCAGAAAACAACTGACCGAGGTGCTTTTGATGGCCTTGATATCCAAATTTCCCCTGGGTTATGGAGATCCCAGTTCACCAGGACTGGCTCAAGACATTTTGCTGCTTGATGCGGGACAGGATTCCCCCTCTCCCATAGTTCCATGTTCAGAAGACACTTGCATTGGCGATGGGATCCTACTTAAGCGTTGCTGAGGGTGGAGATGCATTCTGCACCCCGTTAGAGAGCAGCAAGCTAAACTTACGGGGTGTCATGTGGGAACAGGGCTTTTTTCAAATCCTCTCTTTTCATTGATTCTGCAATAAAGAGTTGTGTATATGTAGCCCAAGTCCATTTTTAAACTCGGAATCCGGAAACGTTAAGAGTTGCAGCGAATTTTTTCCTGGAGTGAAATTCCAAGGCAACTTGTGGTTTCTGATTAGGTAAAATGCCCATTGGATTTTTCAGAAGGGCATGGCAGGAATAAGGCGGGTGCCCAGATCCCAGTTGCTGAACCCACACACACACACACACACCCACACACACCCTTTAACACCCTTACCTGGCCCCACGCCCGGGTTCTCTTTCCATCATCCTCTCCCTTCCAGCATCCCCTGCCTTCCTCTGTCTGTCATCCCTAAGTCACATGAGAAATTTCTCCCCACCCAGCACAGAAGCTGGCTTGTTTGCTGGCATCTTATGTGGCTCAAGCTTTCACCCCAGAATGTTCCTGAACATTCCATGACATCACAGCAGCTCACCCAGTTATTGGAACGGGAAACTTGAACACAAGCAGGCAAGATGCTAGATAAGGCTAGGATTTATTCATTTTTTGCCAACTCTATTGGAGATTCTCACTTATCTCTAATTAATTGCATCCAGCCATTCCTTAAATGCGGGTATCTAAAGGTAAACACACTGCAAGCTCTCTGGGTGTAGCAACCTAGGGGTAAAAACATGATCTGTGCGTAACGCTTCCTATCCCTTCTATTTGTCCCATATGCCACGTTGCTAATGAATAATGAGTTTTTAATAACTAAATTTATAACTTCGGGCAAGTAATCTTTCAAAACGTTAAACAGCATAAAAGACTAATTAAGCCACTCGGTGGAATTCTGTTCTGACAGCTGCCTACCTGCCTCTTACACGAGGCTGCACTTCAAAAAGTGCTAATTTCAGTCAGATGTCTTCATTTCCTCCACATTTCCAAACCCCTCTGGCCTCTGTGGCTAGCAGCTTTTGCTTCTTCTAGTAGCCTGGCATTGGTAATTGTCTGTAGGCCAAGCCTGAAAAGCAAATGGGATGCCCAGCCTGCCAGGGGGTGTGGGGTTGTGCCTCTGTGATACTAGAACATCTGCTCTGGATGTTCAACTCTGGTTCAACTCTCAGTAGTGGCCCTGACTGACTCCAGCTACAAAAGCTGAGGTTGCTGAAGAGGCCAGAGGCCAGGGGCACCAACTATAGGTGGCTCTGGGTGCCTGAGCACCCATACTGTGGGGCCCCCAACACAATGTCCAGTGCCTCAGAAAGCACTGGACGTCATGTCTGAGGCCTTGGAACAGGCATGTCCAAAGTCTGTTACAGGGGCCTAATCCGGCCCGCCGGTCATTTTAATCCGGCCCCCATGGCAGTCTATCTCTTGGAGTAAAATCCTAAAAAAGCTCTACAACTTCAATCTTAAAACCAAGTTGAATCCTAAAAAAAGGTCAACAACTTTCTGGTCGGCCCTCACGCATGCTCACTTCATCAAATCTGGCCATCTTTGAGAAAGGACCAGCCCTGCTGGAAGGTCTCAGAACCTGATTTCTGGTGCCACCGGAAGTCAGGTTCTGAAGCCAGGGGGTGGGTGGGCATGACGTCACATCACACCCATGGGCACTCATAATCTGGGGCCCAAGTCGGCTCCCCTGCCAGAGACTATCTTGGCTGCGAGTCCTGAAAGACCTGCTCCCTGCCTTGCAGAGCTTCCACCACCTGGCCTGGGAGGGTGGGGTCCAGACTGACTCCAGCTGCAAAAACTGAGGCTGATGAACAGATTCTTGGGCTCTTTTTTTTTAATGCACAAAGATTCATTGTGAACTCTAGAATTGCACTCAATAAACTGACATGCTGCTGTTTTTCCACATTTTTTCCTGTCTTATTTCTGCTCAATGAACAGATTTGTTCAGCAAGGTTTTTCCCTCTTATTTTCCTTTCCGCAATCAATAGGACCGTAAATTATGAATTTAGCAAAAGCTGCAGGAGTCTGCGTAGTCCTTTCCTCGGACATGGATACCCTCGAAATCAATTGTTCTTACTTCCAGCCAAGCACGGCTGTTATTGTGATATCAGTTTGAAAGTTGAAAGCTTCTGATGAGGGATCCTGCCCCACTAAGAACTATTTTGTTTCTCCTTCCCCAGTTTCTATCCTAGATCCCCAACAAATTTGGCAAAAGTTCAAGGTGAATGGAGTGGCCGCTTATACATCACAAAAGCAAGCAAAGGAAAGAGGGCACTGATTCACATTTCAATTTATGTGTGTGAATGTAGAAATACACATTTAGAAATAATTACTGTAATTTAAAAGGGACGCGGGTGGCACTGTGGGTTAAACCACAGAGCCTAGGACTTGCCGATCAGAAGGTCGGCAGTTCAAATACCCACAATGGAGTGAGCTCCCGTTGCTCAGTCCCTGCTCCTGCCAACCTAGCAGTTTGAAAGCACGTCAAAGTGCAAGTAGATAAATAGGTACCACTCCGGCGGGAAGGTAAACAGCGTTTCCATGCGCTGCTCTGGTTGACCAGAAGCGGCTTAGTCATGCTGGCCACATGACCAGCTGTACGCTATCACAGCTGTACGCCAACTCCCTTGGCCAATAAAGCAAGATGAGCACCACAACCCCAGAGTCGGCCACGACTGGCCCTAATGGTCAGGGGTCCCTTTACCTTTACCTTACTGTAATTTAAATAGAAACACAGTCCATCTCACCTTAGTGGGGAGGACTGTGGCCAGGTGTCCTGTTTGTGCTTGCTTAGGGCTCATCCAAACTTCATTTTGTGCCAAATCTTTAGGCACAGGTCCAAGTTTTCCAGGTCTGAGCAGGTCATTTTTTGCCCCAGGGCTTTCTCTGGGAAAACCAGTGTTTTGCCACAGTTGGAGCAAACTGCAGTCAGGTTTTCCACGGAAACTTCAAGGCCCCTCCAGCCCTCCCTTCTCATAGTTCTTCCTCTTTAAATGACCTTTGGAGCCATACAGCCCTTCCAATAGAGCAGGCACGTCTAATAGGCAGATCACTGGACGTCTGTGGTAGATCACTGTCAGATCACTGCCCCCCCCCAAGAAGCTCAACAACTGTGGCTCCCCTAAACAAAGCTCAACACTTTTGCCCTGCACCCCCAAAAAGGGGGTAGATCACAGTCTCTTGGGAGTTGGCCACCCCAGCAATAGAGGATGCCTTCAAATAGAGGACTGGCCACTGTAAATCAGGACACATGGTCACATTAAAAATGAAACATTTATGAAAACTTTTCTTGGTGGGTGTGGGTGTTCATATAGCCCTGTGCACCTGATGAGTGACTTTTTAATACTGAAATCACCAGACTTGTTGGCATCTGTTTGTCTCAGGGGACAATGGAGGAGTGTGCCTTTGAGGGGTGAAGCCAAACTAGAAGGTTGCAGCATCTGCTGTGGCTATAGAGAGACCAATGCGGGAAAAACAAAACAAAAAAAATTCCTTCCAGTAGCACCTTAGAGACCAACTAAGTTATTGGTATGAGCTTTTGTGTGCATGTGCACTTCAGATACCAACACGGCTACCCACCTGAAACAGTACAGGAGACACATGTTTTATTGCATCTGAGGCAGATGAAGGCATCCAGTTTTGCTGCTGCAGATGCACCAAGGCATTTATTCTCTCTGAGCTCCTCCCAGTGGTCATTCCTGCTCTGGTCACTGCTTGTCAGGGACTGGGCAGAGGAGGAATGCTGGAGATTGCCCCCCCCCCCAGCCTGACCCTTCCAGAGGAGAAGAAGAAAGTTCAGAATTAAAACAGGGGTTTGAGGGAGATCACAGCTCAGAGGGGGAAAAGCTGGGAAATAACAGGAGAGGAGGAAGAAGGGGGGGCAGCTGATGGACACTGTCTTTAGAAAGCATTCCAGAACCCCCCTCTCCCAGAACCTGGCAGGCATTGAAAGTAGGAGAGCAGAGAGCTCAGAGGCAGAGGGCACTTCTCAGCACCCATAGTGATGACGCATGAAGGGAGAGGGGATGGAGACTCACTTGGAGCAACACCATTCTTCTGAGAGGCCACATTCCCAAGCCTCTCTCCATGAATACTGAATAAAAGCAGATGGTAAGGACTTTCCTTTGTCTTGTCCATTCCTGGCAACCTGCCTTGGGGGTTGGTTCCTCTGCTGCTTGACACTGTTATGGAAGCACAACCTCACTGTCTGTTGTGGTCCGGTTCACAGGCGATCGAAGTCCTGGCAGGGGACGTCAGGACCAGGGGCAAGATGGTGGGGTGGGAGCAGGAACAGGGGTCCAGAAGCCAGGATTCAGGAAGCCAAGGGTCCAAGGGTCAGGAAGCAAGGAGTCAAGGGTCCAAGGATCAAGAAGCAGGGAGTCAAGAAGCCGAGGTTGAAGGATTAGGAAGCAAGAAGCCAAACACAGCAAGGCAGGAAGCATGTTGCTGTGGCAAAGAGCTGAAGGGAAATGCTGACCTTATATTCCTTCCCAGCTCTTGCCACCAGGTGATGTGAGTTACCAATCAGCCTCACCTGTGAGGCCGCGCCTTGCCTCTTCAGAGCAAACTTAGGAAGGCCCCAGTCCTGGCGCTGTGGGTTAAACCACAGAGCCTAGGACTTGCCGATCAGAAGGTCGGCGGTTCAAATCCCCACGATGGGGTGAGCTCCCATTGCTCGGTCCCTGCACCTGCTATCCTAGCATTTCGAAAGCACATCAAAGTGCAAGTAGATAAATAGGTACCACTCCGGCAGGAAGGTAAACAGCGTTTCCGTGCGCTGCTCTGGTTTGCCAGAAATGACTTAGTCATGCTGGCCACATGAGCTGTACGCCAGCTCCCTCGGCCAATAAAGCGAGATGAGAGCCACAACCCCAGAGTCGGCCACGACTGGACCTATTGGTCCTATTGGTCACAGGGCCTGGCTCCTCCACGCACACCTGACACTGTCTGTCTCCAAGCACAGGACTTAAGTGGTGGCTAATTTGCCTCCTTGATCTCAGCGGGATCCAACTATCTAAGGGCGGTATACAGCTAATGGTATCCCAGCAGTGCAACAGTTTCTGCATGTGAAATGGGATTCCCCAACCTTTCCTTGCAGATACCATTTCCACCCTCCCCAAATCTGCTCAAGAGGATATGGAGAACTCCTAGAACAGGTTTAAGTAGAAGGAGGAGGGGAGGAAAGTCCTGTTGCAAGAGCAAAAATCCTTATGCTGATGCGACTGTGATTTAGCCCTGCTTTAAGGTAAAGGTAAAGGGACCCCTGACCATTACCGTAGGTCCAGTCGTGGCTGACTCTGGGGTTGCGGCTCTCATCTCGCTTTATTGGCCGAGGGAGCTGGCGTACAGCTTCCGGGTCATGTGGCCAGCAGGACTAAGTCATTTCTGGCAAACCAGAGCAGCTCACGGAAACGCTGTTTACCTTCCTGCCGGAGTGGTACCTATTTATCTACTTGCACTTTGATGTGCTTTTGAAATGCTAGGATAGCAGGTGCAGGGACCGAGCAATGGGAGCTCACCCCATCGTGGGGATTTGAACCGCCGACCTTCTGATCGGCAAGTCCTAGGCTCTGTGGTTTAACCCACAGCACCACCCACGTCCCATAGCCCTACTTTAGATACAACCAAAACCTGGACCCAACCTTCTCTCTTACTCCTGAAAAAGATGGCACACAGAGCAGGGCCTCTGATGTTGCTCTGAAAGAGAAGACCGGATGATCTTCTGCATTATATTTTCCAATTTGCACCTGATAGGGATGTTGTGCAAATTCAGGTGTTTGCCTGGCCAGCTGTGAAAAAGACCTAGCTAGAAGAGAGGTAACTTTTAAAAATGGAGATTAGAAGCTGGATGGGTAAGAGTAAGTCAAATCACAGGAGATAACAAACAGGAAAAAGGAACCAGAAGTTGTGGTTTCTTTGGTATGGGCGAGAACATATAGGAAAGAGGTGTGGGTCACCATACTTAGCTCTCCTGAAGTCTAGAGGACAAAGGCAATTTCATAACTTTGGAGCACATATTGAAATTTGAAATAAGGTCTATAAACAATGTGAAATTCTATTCAGCTGACCAGCCAGCCATGTAAACGAATTAAAGAACGTGTTCTAAATCATGGGAAAGTGCGCTGAAATTATAAGCAAGCCACTTAGCATTCCCTTCCACTTCTCTTCCTGGAAACATTTGCCCTGGAGATAGTGGCTCCAGCGGGTGACTGGAGGGTAGAATTAGCGCCATGGCTCTGAGACTGACAGGGAACTCATGGAGAAGCCTGGTGGAGCTTGGCAACAGAGATACCACATGGTATTTTCTCTCCCCTTCGTCTTAAGTATGCTTTTATTGCTCTCAGTTGAACAAAGCAGATGCTCAGTTTGTTACATGGTATTCGGACAATATGGTATTCGGAATGCAGCTTGACTTGCTTCCATGAGTCACCTGAGAAGAGCGAACTTTCATATTTTTTACGTATTTTTGTTTAGGGAAGCTTTTAATATTTAATAGGTTATTTATTTTAGTGTTCTATTGGAAGCTGCCCAGAGTAGCTGGGGAAACCCAGCCAGATGGGCGGGGTATAAAGCCACTTCCGAACTAGAGAGGAGGTGGGGTTGCGGGCTTCAAGCCCCTCCCCACACTCACTGGGGCTGTTTTGCAGCCCCTGCAATACTAAGGGAATCCTCGGCCGTGTCATTTCCCCAGCCAGCCAATCGGCTGGCCTGGGGGCGTGGCCCACCCTATTTAGGGCCGGCGCGGCCAAGGACCGCCCTCTTTGGATCACTGCACTACAGCTGACTGGGTTACGCCCCCGAGCGGTGACCCGGGGGGAGTTCCTAGTTGACGTGCATCAGCAGGACTTCCCCTACTGGTGGTTAACCTGGTGGCGGACTCTGGGGTTGCTGCGCTCATCTCGCTTTATTGGCCGAGGGAGCTGGCATACACCTTCCGGGTCATGTGGCCAGCATGACTAAGCCGCTTCTGGCAAACCAGAGCAGCACACGGAAACGCCATTTACCTTCCCGCCAGAGCGGTACCTATTTATCTACTTGCACTTTGACGTGCTTTCAAACTGCTAGGTTGGCAGGAGCACGGACCGAGCAACGGGAGCTCACCCTGTCATGGGGATTCGAACCACCAACCTTCTGATCAGCAAGTCCTAGGCTCTGTGGTTTAACCCACAGCGCCACCTGCGTCCCTCTTATTGCAGTAGTATTTCACAAATCATGCAATTGCACAGAATGGGTAGGAGGAGCGTAAGATCCTGGTGTTTGGAGTAGCAGGTTGCCAGCATCAAATGTACCTTTGAGGCAACTACGGTAGCATTCCTAACCAAGCAAGTTCTATTAGAGTGACGTATTTCACAGAGTGTTGAACAACACAGTCAATTTCACAGAATGGAGAAGAAGCACAACATTCTGGTGTTGGGAGCAGAAAGTTGACACCGTTAAAGGTAGCTCCGAGGCTACTCTGATAGCATTCGGGTAAGATTAGGTTAGTCAGTAATTTTCTCCCCCGCCCTGGACTGTCCTGTAATTGCTGTGATTCGTCCTACTGGTGAACTCACGCTACCGGTATTTTATGGTTCTCTGGTTTGGTATCACCGACGGTGGTAATTCTACAGAAGCAGCTCTGGTTGCAACCACTATTGATTATCCAAACAGGATAGATTTGTTTCAGTTAGTGGGGACTCTGCTTGTTCCATCGCCAAGATTAGAGAGCAATTCCGTGTTCAGGGTAAAATGCAACGACGGGAAGGTTAGTGGAACATCGCGAGGAGTTGGACCCATATAGGGAGCAATTGCGGGAGGAAATGGCCTGGATTTATTGTCTACATTAAAGATACTGTAGGTCCCAGGGATACCGAGAGTGTCATGGAGACACGGCTAATAGGCTTTTTTTTATTAGATTATTGTCAGTCTCCTGCACCTGCTTCCAAAATGGGGAAAGTGCAGTTAGTTTGCTCACAAAAACCCCTGGAGCAGAGAAGCATCAAAGAACGCTTTTCTTTTTTCTTTTTTAAGCCAACAACCCTCAACTTACTGGAGAAAAGCACATCACTCTTAACAACTTGACGCACACTGGGGGAAGTTTGCTGCTGACACAAGAGTAGGGGGACATAGAGGACACAAGCTTTAAGAGGAATGAACTGCACAAGACTCCAGTCAGTAAAATAAAATAAAATGCACAGGTTCATCATTTTGTCGTTCGTGCGACCGAAATAAAGATCATATTGACGGCCTTCTTTCATTGGTGAATTTCCTGAAAAGTTTAGGGCCTGTATTCATGTAGCTTGTCTCCAGCAGAAACCCATTTGCGGGTTGATGGACAGCAGGGGTGCCAGCTTGTGAGGGCGATGGGGTGGGCGACGTCACATGCGTGCCATTGCACATGATGTTGCACATAAGCAGCGTCCCAACGTCGTGCGCACAATGTCAGGACTTCGTGAGGAGCGTCGTGGGGAGCTGAACATGGCAGCAACAATGGCCGGCAGCTCTGCCTCCGCCACCACTCTGAACTTTTCTGTTTGGAACATTCTGGATCCTACAGATTGGATCCTGGATCCATCATTTTGTAATTCGAGGACCCGCCACCCGCTTGAGGATAATAAATGACACATGGACACAGAATATTAGGTTAATGGGCTAAAAAAGGCCACAACTTTATTGATTGCAGCATGTGAGAAGTATTGGCTTAGGCATTGGATGCAACAACGGAGCGTGACTCCACCCCCTCAGGAAGGGGTGAGTCTAACAAGGGTTAACCACCACTAGGAGGAGCCTGTTAATGCAAATACAACTGTAAGCTCCCCCTGATGTCATTGGGGGTCGTGCCATGGCCCTAGCCACCAGCAGGGGCGTCGGACAGGATCCAGGACCGCCGGATTCCTTTAATGGAATACCCATAAAGTGGAGGAGTAGGCGATGGCCACACCCTGCCCCCCAATACACAAACATATTCCAATGCCTAACCGCCAATACCTAAAAGTTGTGACGATTTGCTATGAGGTAGGCGAAAAACCAAGTGGCTGGTGCCAATTTGCCAGTTGGATAAAAATTCCTACCAGGACCAACCATAGGTCCATAGCAAGGTCAAGAACCAAGCAATGAACTAAAGGGAGGGTGGGTGGGTGATCCGACAAAAACCATCAGCGCAATGAGGAGGAAGCGCTGCCATGGCTGCCTTTTGAGTGGCTAAACCCCGCCCCCAGGCCTCCCCCGGGATTGGATGGCTGCCAGGGGGTGTGGCGCGGCAACCGGGGCAACAGAGCAGGGGCTGGAACGCCCCCTGCTAAAGGCAGGAAACAGTTCCTCCCCTGTGGGAGGAGCAGAGGCTTTCTCAAGCTTCCCTCTTAGTCCACAGCAGGGCCTGCCTACCCATGAGGAAGTGACGGCGACTGCCTCAGGTGGCAGTATCCACAGGGATAGGGTTGCCATGTTTCAAGAAGTGAAAGCCCAGAGGTTTTTTTGGCAAAATTGTTAATCTTTTTCTTTTTGGGGGTGGCGGCAAAGTTATTGAGCTTTTTTCCCTCCAAAGCTTTCTGAGCTATTTTTAAGGAAATTCACCCCAAAACACTTCCGGACTTCCCCAAACATCTTTACCCATTTTTTGAAATTCTGACTGGACGCTATTTCCGATGGACAAATCCCAGATATGTCCAGGAAATCCCAGATGTATGGCAGCCCTACATAGGGATAGTAGAGGCAACCTCCAGGAAATGTCTCACGTGCTGCTGCTGCTGAATGCTCCTAGGAGGCCGGATCTGCAATGCTGCCTCTATTGCAACCTCTCAGTGAGCGTTAGAGAACTGCAACCCAAATACCCCGCCCCTAACTCAGAACCAATCTTGCAAAAGCTGTGCTTTCGGAAAGCCCTCTGCAATTTCCTAGCCAGCAGCCACCGCAACCTGACACTGCCGATGCAAGCGTGTGTTTACTTGACTGTGGGTTTATTTTCATGCACTTATGGCCAGATAGGCTTTGACAACCTCCCGCTAAGACTTTTCCCCGCGTAAAGGATCACAGATGCTTCCGGTTGCCCTGACCCTCCCCGATGATCATACGCGGCGTTTAAAAACATGTGCACGGCCCAACTGAACTTGAGCAAACCACTTTAGGCGACGCTCTCTACTTGAAAGGCCGGGCTGGAGTGGCGCTGATGAGAATACTCTTCCCCCTGGCTGAATTTGGCAGGCATGCTGCCACTCAGCACTTGGGAAGCCTGAATTTTTGCTCCATAATACCAGCTGCAGTTCATCATCTGAGGTGTCACCCTTCATCCCTCTCCCTTCCTCCTTCTCCTTTTTTTTTTTTTTTGAAAACTCATTTTTCATCCCTTTCAAAAAATAATGTATTGCCCATCAAACGTTTCAGCACTATCTCCACCATGTGTTTTGCTAGGCATGCAATTTCCTCCAGTGCGGAAAGGGCTGAATCGGTTTGGGGTGGGGGAAGACAAGGGGCGATACTGGTATTTTTCAATATCAACTGTGCAGAACGCTTTATCGCTCCGGTAAATTATTCTGTCTAATCTTTCTGTCACATCAAAGGTGAGGTGATAAATTCACTAGGGGGTATTTAGCAGTGATGGTGATGGGGGTGCGTCTGAATTGAGATGCCTCCGAAGTCTTTCTGGCCCCTGCAAAAAAACATCGCTTTTACTGCCTACCACAGGAAAAAGAAAAAAAAGGGCAGAAAGAAAGAAGGGGGGAGACACATTGCGATTGATTTTCCAATTCCACACACCCCGGGGTGTAAATGTGATTAGCGGTAATTGGAGAAGTTCAACAACTGTTAATTTCGCCTCTCTTTGTTGTGTTCCCTCTTTTAAAATATTAACGAAACGCGTATGTAGGCTAGGACGAAGTTGAACAAAGGATACATATTTTACCAGAGCAGTGGGACCCTGATGCGAATGTCTGAAATAAATGTGACACAGGCTTCCTCTTTTGAGAGAGAGAAATAGATGTCAAAGAACTAATAAGCACCTGACGAATATTAGAGGCAGGCAGCAGGATCACAAGCCTCATATACCGTACTTGTCACCAGGCTCTACCGCTTCAGACTGAAGTGGGGAAGGGACAAAGACCCCATGCCTGAAATTCTTCCCCCTTGGGGGGAAAAATGGTAAGTATGCATGCAGAACCAGCGAGTCACATTAGATCGTCCTCCTTGATCTGCTCTTTGGAAAATAGCAGTAATAATTGGTGGGCTGGCTCTGGGCTGCTTACCTGACCTCTTGGCTCATCTAGTCTAGCATCCTGTCTTGCCAGTGGCCAAGGTAGATAAAGGAGGAGCAGTTTGGATTTGATATCTTGCTTTATCACTACCCGAAGGAGTCTCAAAGCGGCTAACATTCTCCTTTCCCTTCCTCCCCCACAACAAACACTCTGTGAGGTGAGTGGGGCTGAGAGACTTCAAAGAAGTGTGACTAGCCCAAGGTCACCCAGCAGCTGCATGTGGAGGAGCAGGGAATCAAACCTGGTTCACCAGATTACGAGTCTACTCGAGTCTACTGCTCTTAACCACTGCACCACGCTGGCTCTCTGAGATAAAGGTAAAGGTAAAGTACCCCATGATAGTTAAGTCCAGTCAAAGGTGACTATGGGGTTGTGACGCTCATCTCGCTTTCAGGCCAAGGGAGCTGGCGTTTGTCCACAGGCAGCTTTCTGGGTCATGTGGCCAGCAGGACTAAACTGCTTCTGGTGCAACGGGACACCGTGACGGAAGCCAGAGTGCATGGAAATGCCGTTTACCTTCCCGCCGCAGCAGTACCTAGTTATCTACTTGCACTGGTGTGCTTTTGGACTGCTAGGTTGGCAGGAGCTGGGACGGAGCAACAGGAGCTCATCCCATCGTGGGGATTTGAACCGCCGACCTTCTGATCAGCAAGCCCAAGAGGCTCAGTGGTTTAGACCACAGCGCCACCCATGTCAGTGGGCAAGCAGATATCTCTGGGAAGCCAGCAAGCAGGACCCAAGCACAACAGCATCCTCCAACATGTGACTCCTATCAACTGGTATTCAGAAGCATCACTGCCTCCAACAGTGAAAGCAGAAGAGTCACCATGCCTAGTAGCCATTGACAGCTTTATTCTCCATGAATTTGCCCAGTCCTCTCTTAAAGCAACCCAAGGTGGTGGATATGGTGTTTTTTCTAATTAACTTTTTTTATTGGTTTTACATAATTTTATACATTATAATTTTAACCATTTCAAACCATAAAAAATAAAAAGGTTCTTTTGAACCTTCGGACCTCCTCCCCTCCCTCCATGGGTTCCATTTCCAAAGAAAATATGTTCTTTCTCTTTTTCTGCACCTTTTACCATTATCTATCTGTTATATAAGGGGGACGCGAGTGGCGCTGTGGGTTAAACCACAGAGCCTAGGATTTGCCGATCAGAAGGTCGGCGGTTAGAATCCCCATGATGGTGTGAGCTCCCGTTGCTCGGTCCCTTCTCCTGCAAGTTCAAAAGCACATCAAAGTGCAAGTAGATAAATAGGTACCGCTCTGGCGGGAAGGTAAACGGCCTTTCTGTGTGCTGCTCTGGTTCACCAGAAGTGGCTTAGTCATGCTGGCCACATGACCCGGAAACTATATGCCGGCTCCCTCGGCCAATAAAGTGAGATGAGCGCCGCAACCCCAGAGTCGGCCATGACTGGACCTAATGGTCAGGGGTCCCTTTACCTTTACCTTTATCTGTTATATAATCGTAGTTTCCGAAGTTCATTTCACATTATAAGTGTCATTATATCCCTGCCAATGATTTTAACTGTTTACAGTGGTCTTTTAAGTAGCAGTAGTAGTAGTAGTAGTAGTAATAATAATAATAATAATAATTTATTTATACCCCCCCCCATCTGGCTGGTTTTCCCCAGCAACTCTGGGCGGCTCCCAACAGAATATTAAAATACAATAGTCTGTTAATCATTAAAAGCTTCCCTAAACAGGGCTGATTTCAGATGTCTTCTAAAAGTCTGGTAGTTGTTTTTCTTTTTGACATCTGGTGGGAGGGTGTTCCACAGGACGGGTGCCACTACCGAGAAGGCCCTCTGCCTGGTTCCCTGTAGCTTTGCTTTTTGCAGTGAGGGAACCACCAGAAGGCCCTCGGAGCTGGACCTCAGCATCCGGGCAGAACAATGGGGTTGGAGATGCTCCTTCAGATATACTGGGCTGAGGCCGTTTAGGGCTTTTAAGGTCAGCACCAACACTTTGAATTGTGCTCGGAAATGTACTGGGAGCCAATGTAGGTCTTTCAAGACCGGTGTTATGTGGTCTTGGCGGCCACTCCCAGTCACCAGTCTAGCTACCACATTCTGGATTAGTTGTAGTATGTTAAAAAATTATTCCAGTCGTTTATAAATACTTGATCTTCCTGGTTTCTGATCTTTCCCATCAGTCTCGCCATCTCTGCATATTCCATTAACTTGGTCTGCCATTCTTCTCTGGTCCTTCCAGGATTTCTCTCTCCTTCCATCTCTGGGCTAAGCACATTCTCGCTGCCATCGCTGCATACATGAACAGTCTCTTATCTTCTTTTGGTATCTCTTATACCTAACAAAAAGGCTTCTGGTAAGGTGGTGGATATGGTTAGAGCTGGCATATATTTATTTAGGGACTTATACACCACTTTTTTTAAAAAAAGAAGCCATCACAAAGTGGGTTACAAAATTAAAGTACAGTGGTGCCTCGCAAGACGAAATTAATTCGTTCCGCGAGTTTCTTCGTCTTGCGGATTTTTCGTCTTGCGAAGCACGGCTATTAACAGCTTAGCGGCTTAGCGGCTATTAACGGCTTAGTGGCTTAGCGGCTTTAAGAAAAAGGAAACAAACTCGTCTTGCGAAGCAAGGCCATAGGGAAATTCATCTTGCAGAACGACTCAAAAAATGGAAAACTCTTTTGTCTTGCAAGTTTTTCGTCTTGCGAGGCATTCGTCTTGCGAGGTACCACTGTAGCCGAATACAGCGAAAAGCAGTTTTAAGAATTCAGTATCACAGACAACAATGTAAAAAAACTGACCAACCAGTTCTTCATCATTCTTGAAAGGCTTGAAGAAATAATATTTTTTTAAGCATGCAGCAAAAAGCACAGATCATCGACGCCTGTCTAATTTATAGGCGAAATGTGTTACTGTCCATATCCTTCTAAGAGTGACCAGGTTCAGTCTAGAGGAGATTGTGAATTTAATAGCTGCTTGGGCCTGATTTCTGCAACAGGGGAGATTTCGGCAAGCTATTAAATTAGGTTAGCTTATTTGTATTATTTTACACAACGTTGTATAAACTGATTTTTTTTTTTGCTCTTATTGATATTATGATAAGTAGTTCCTAATATGTTTTGAATCATTACGTTCATTTAATATGTGGTGAGGCGCTTGTGGGAAAATGGCGTGCAAAGGTCTAAGATGATTAGGATGTGTACTTTCCCCCTCCATCCTAGAGCTATGATGGGAGAAGCTGCAATAGGAAAATATTTGCTCTCTGCATGCTTGCTAAATGAACAGGTTCCCTGTTTCTGCATTTGAGTTCTTCATGCAAGGTTGCTCCTCAAATAAAGCACTCTCCTCATTCTAGATTCACCACTTTAGGATCTCACATTTTTCAGGAACCCACATTCTCGTCTTGGCACCTTCTACCTCATTCTGGTATTCACCCACCTCCCTGAAAAGCCCACCTTGGCTTCACTACTAAAGATTTCCCTTGAAGGTATTTGCAGTGTTTTCTCTGCAGCAGAAATGAGGATCAGAGAAGTGTGGGTGGGTTCATTTCCCTTTTCCAGTAAAACCTGACACTTGGAGCTCTTTGATAATTAATCTTTCCAAGCTGTTTCGCAGGGTAAGTGGTGTATCCCCCCCTCCTTCTCTGAAGAGAGAGAGAGAGAATGAAAATGACTTTTTTTCTCGAAAAAAGAAGTGCTTAAAACGACATTTTCCAGTTAGAATATTTCCTTCATGTGAAATGTTCCACACACCTCTACTGCCTGCTTTCATGAAGGAAAAAATAACAATGACTCTACTCTTCATTAAAAGCTTTCCTGGGACACACACACACACACACACACACACACACAAAGTCTTGAATCCCATTTGGATAAAATCCAGCATTTATATCCTCATATATCTAGGCTATTTCCAGTCTGATGTAAAAACACGACACACTTTCAGGTTCCTTTCCTGCCAGTCTCTCTCTCTCTCTTTTTTTATTATGACGGCAAAATTGATGGGCTGTGTGTATTTAACTTTATAGTTAGCTTGCGCTGCTAACTGTGGAGCTTTGAAGAAGTTTCGTTCCCCCAGGGACTCAGAACACAAACATTACCCCAGTTCCTGAATCTAGGCTACTGTGAGTTAGAACCGCACCACATGGAGGAATATCACCTCCGATAATTGCATTGCTGTTTGCGCTGCAAACACGACTCTCTTGCCAGCAATAATAAAAACAAATGAGCTTTAATGACAAAGGCTCCCTGCGTGTTAATTTGGTGCTGCATAATAGTGTGTCTTGTCAGGCGCAGCTGGAGAGATACAGAGAAGTGCAGGAAGAGGACAGTCTCTCTCTCTCTCTCTCTCTCTCTCTCTCTCTCTCTCTCACACACACACACACACACACACACACATCTCCCCTGCAGGCATTGATTTTCAAGAATCACAGTGCAACAGGGGCTGAAGGAGACTTAGAGGCCATTTAGTCTGCCAAACAGAGATGAGATTACAGTGGTACCTCAGGTTACAGACGCTTCAGGTTACAGACTCTGCTAACCCAGAAATACAGTGGTACTTTGGGTTAAGTACTGAATTCGTTCCGGAGGTCCGTTCTTACCCTGAAACTGTTCTTAACCTGAAGCACCACTTTAGCTAATGGGGCCTCCTGCTGCCGCCGTGCTGCTGGAGAACAATTTCTGTTCTCATCCTGAAGCAAAGTTTTTAACCCGAGGTACTATTTCTGGGTTAGCGGAGTCTGGAACCTGAAGCATATGTAACCTGAAGCGTATATAACCCGCGGTACCACTGTAGTACCTCGGGTTAAGAACTTTGCTTCAAGATGAGAATAGAAATTGTGTGGCGGCGGTGTGGCAGCAGCGGAAGGCCCCATTAGCTAAAGTGGTACCTCAGGTTAAGAACAATTTCAGGTTAAGAACGGACCTCCAGAACGAATTAAGCTCTTAACCCGAGGTACCACTGTACCAGTAAGTGGTTGGGTGACCAGTAAGACCAGTAAGTGGTTGGGTGACGGTTGAAATAAGGTGGTCATCCAAGTTCTCATGGGAACTCACTGTGTGACTTTGGGCTGGCCCCTGTCTCTCTCAGACTACACTACCTCACCGTGTTGTTGTCAGGATAAGACGAGGAAAAGGAGACCTGTGGGTGGCCATCTGTCATGGATGCTTTCGCTGAGATCCCTGCATCACAGGGAGGGTTGGACTAGATGACCCAGGACCCCTTTCAGCTATACAATTCCATGATTCTACGATGATGCAAAAGGTGTGCATTTCACTTGACAGGGCTGAGGTCTGGTTGTCCTCATGGACCAGCCTCCATTGCCAGTCCAGTGCCAAAATCTGCCCCCAGTTTCTCAGAAGTCTTGTTGAAGCAACTGAGCACTGGTTTTCTTCATAGGAAAGCCATTGGGCAAGCGTCTCCTTGTGTTGGGACCTCTCCACCACCCAATGTCCTGATTGCCTGCAGGTCCTTTGCACAGTGAGGCAATTGTGCTTTGGCTTTCTTTCTTTTTAATGCTTTATTGGTTTTGAAAACTGTACAACAGAAATGATCAATAAAAGTTGCTACCAAAATAAAAATAAACATTCATTCCTTGGCTGGTACTTGTTTTGTATATCATCCTGAAACTCAATTTAACATGACCTCCGATCTTCCCATTGTGTTCCGAGTCAAATTCCTTAAATACGCACTTATTTTCACCCTATTATTTAAGTTATCTAAAGATTTTTCAAGTTGTCCCATTTACCCACAGAAGCTCAGTCAAGACCTGGCAACGGATTGATATTTTGACAATTTTCTTTTACATAGACTCTTTATATATTCCACTCTCTGGCAATTTTTTCCTCTGTAACGTCTCATAGCCTTGCTCATAGCCTCGCTAACTCTGCATATTCTCTTAGTTTGTTTTGCCAGTCTGCTTTGGATGGGATGGTTTCTCCCTTCCAACCTTTTGCAATTAAAATTCTGGATTTGGCCTTTCAATACAGACAAACAGGCTCAAAGAATGTCCCTCCTCCAGTCCATTCTCCTTTGCATGAGTGACATGTGCCTAGGGCTTTAATGGGAATCCATACCATAATGGAGCAGCCCTTGATAAACAGAGTCAGTGGGGACTCAGCTACATTACTCAAAAAGCAGCGTTTAAAATGCATTATGAGCATGCAACACCAGGTGGCGCTGTAGAGCACAAAACATTTCTATGTGATTTTACATAGATTTTTTTTCTTTTGTTATAATGATTTTATTTATGACTTATTTATAGCGGTTTCCCCCCTGTGCGTAGATCCGCCCTATGTTGCAATGACTTAAGAACAAACCCTAAGAGGCGTATGCATGTGGGGGTGGGTAGGGATATAGGTGGAAATGGATTTAGTTTGCGTTTAAAAACAAACCTACTTAATCTGCACTTTCTGAACCAATATAAGAACTGAAACCCAGCTATCCTTTGGAATTCGTGTGTCTCTGAATTTTGCAATTCATCTCTCCAGCCAAATAATGTATACCAAAATGAATACAATAGGGTAAAGCGTGCACACAAATGTACATATTAGTAAAAGCAACATACATTATATTAAGGGAAATTGCTTTGCAACTTTTTGTACATTAAAGGTAAAGGTAAAGGTACCCCTGCCCGTACGGGCCAGTCTTGACAGACTCTGGGGTTGGTGCGCCCATCTCACTCTATAGGCCGGGGGCCAGCGCTGTCCGGAGACACTTCCGGGTCACGTGGCCAGCGTGACATCGCTGCTCTGGCGAGCCAGAGCCGCACACGGAAACGCCGTTTACCTTCCCGCTAGAAAGCAGTCCCTATTTATCTACTTGCACCCGGGGGTGCTTTTGAACTGCTAGGTTGGCAGGCGCTGGGACCGAGCAACGGGAGCGCACCCCGCCGCGGGGATTCGAACCGCCGACCTTTCGATCGGCAAGCCCTAGGAGCTGAGGCTTTTACCCACAGCGCCACCCGCGTCCCTTTTGTACATTAGGCACCCCAAATGTGTATACAGTAGTACCTTGGTTCTCGAATTTAATCCATTCTGGGAGTCCGTTCGACTCCCGAAACAGTTCGAAAACCAAGGCGTGTCTTCTGATTGGCTGCAGGAGCTTCCTTCACCCAACTGGAAGCCATGGAAGCTGCATCAGGTGTTTGGCTTCCCCAAAAAGTTTGCAAACAGGAACACTTACTTCCGGGTTTGCAGCGTTCGGGTTCCTATTTGTTCGGGAGCCAAGCCGTTCAACTACCAAGGTACCACTGTATTTGGAGGGATTTGCCCTCAAATGCTGACAAATTTTCACGAGGACTGAAACTGATGCAGAAAAGTGAGAAACCAATAGAATCTGAAACTGGCAGACTGAGCCAGTCAGACAAAAGCCTTCCAGCCTTCCTCGTTCCGTCAACAGTTCTGTGACATTTTTGAAGCTGTAACATTGTGGGAAATTCTCAGACCTGACTTGTTTTGTTTCTCTCTTCCTGTTTGACTTCAAATGCGGTTACTTCATAGCAGCTTGTTTTTACGACTGGGGCGCAGGGCATATTTTTCTAGCCGATTAAGAAAAAGTGAAGCGAGCGAGCGAGCGAGAGAGAGAGAGATAAAGACCTTTGCCCCCATTTGGCTCTCTGCTCTGTTTCCCGTTTCAGAAAGAGAGCTGGCAAAATTCACAGCAATATGTAACAGATGCCTTCCTGTCCACCCCCTTCCAATCATTGCTCTTTGAGACCTGAAATTCTCAGCCTGTGTGTGTGTGTGTGTGTGTGTGTGTGTGTGTGTGTGTTCCATGGATGTAACATAGCAGGGAGTGTTGAAGCTGAACTAACTGCTGAACCTTGAAACGGCAGTGGGACCCTCTTCCTTGGAGGAAGAAAGAGAATTTATTTCAGCTGAAAGGGTTGTGTTGTGACCTAGAATAAAAACAACAACACAGGAATTGTAGGGTTTCGATGCCTGTTGCCGGTCAAAGAGATTTGCCCCCTACTAGGATAATGGACAGCTAAACATAAGGGCAGTAGTGACTGGTGCCCATTGAGACTAATAGGGTGGAAGGAAGGGAGTCCAACAGAAGATGGCGCTGCAGAGCCAGCCTTTTCTGGCTTGGACTCCCACCTCCTCTTTGCTGAGTCTTACGAGACTGAGGAAAAGGAGGAGGAGGCTGGTAAGGAATGCCACCCCCTAGATTGGTTGTAAGTAAGAAGGCAGGCAGGTGGGGGCTGCCTAGATGTTGACAGAGGTTGGTGGAGCAGTGCCCCCCTTATTACTTGTTTATTTATTACATTTATATGCAACTTTTCCTCAAGCTGGTGTACACAGTTCAGTCTCATTTAATCCCAAACCTTATGAAGCAGCCTCCACTGCCTTAGACCTCATTCCCACTGGTGAGATTTGAACTTAGTTCATAAATGCTATGAACTAAGTGAATGAGATAGGTTGCATACATACAGATAATAATAATAATGGACGGCTCCCAACAGAATTTTAAAAACAAGATAAAATATCAAACATTAAAAACTTCCCTAAACAGGGTTGCCTTCAGATGTCTTCTAAAAGTCAGGTAGTTCTTTATTTCCTTGACATCTGATGGGAGGGTGTTCCAACAGGATGGGCGCCACTACCGAAAAGGCCCTCTGCCTGGTTCTCTGCAAGCTCACTTCTCAGAGGTGGATCTGAGTGCTGAACGATGGGGGGGTGAAGATGCTCCTTCAGGTATACTGGGCTGAGGCCGTTTAATTTTATTTGGATTTCATCTTCCCACAATTCAAATCATGTGCTTGTGACGTATAACAAAAGTATTCCTGAGCAACAAAACATTAAAACTCCACAACCGAACTGAGCAACTTCTACGTAAATCTGAAGATCTAAAATAAAGATTAAAAAAACAAATAACAAGAGCAACAACATCAGCAACCTGCCCCAGCAACCCCCCACAAACAAATGATTCTTCTCAGATGAGCTACTAGAAATGCTTGTGAGACAGCTGTTCCCCTGCCTACTGAAAATTCTTTCCCACCTTTCGTTTCCTCTTCTGCAAAAATAGCATCACACAATTTCTCTCTGTGCCTTTACCTCCCCTTAGAAGTTCATAGATGCTCTGTGGTCAATGAAACCCAATAGGCTGGATGAGACTGTGAAGTGAAGCTGGTGTTTACTAGATGATGTCACCAGCCAGCCATTTCACCAAAAGAGGGTCTGTGTTTCCTTAATTATGTGCCGAATGATTCTTGGGGGAAGGCAGATGTTTGCATGGATGGGGTGTGTGTGTGTGTTGTGGGGGGTGACGAGGAGAAGGTGTGACCTGCCTCCCTGAAACCTGTGTGTTCCTTTGCAGGGACACTGTAGCAAATGCATCTACGGAAAAATGGAAGAGAGGCAAGATTATAGTTTAAAAGACGGAAGGGGAAGGGGGTCACTGTGAAAGGCTTGGCTAAAGCTCAGAAATCAACCACCTGGATAATGAAAATTTAGAACCTGATTCAAACTCCTAACGGAGCCTGTTATAGCTCTGCACAGCTGTGCAAAGTCCTGAAATGGTTAAAAGAGAGAGAAAATATTTCCTGGTTTAAAATCCATCCAGGGACAACAGAAAGCAAGTGACATTGGGCCCACGAGGGAAGGAATAGTCCTGCTTTACTTACCTTGGCCAGACCATGCCTGGAGAAATGTGGCCAGTTCTGGGCGCCACAATTTAAGAAGGATGTTGACAAGCTGGAACATAGCAGAAACGGGCAACCAAGATGGTCAAGGGTGTGAAAGCCAGACCTGATGATGAATGGTTGAGAGAGTTGGGTATGTTTAGCCTGGAAAAGAGGAGGCTGAGACGAGATGTGATAGCCATCTTCAAATATGTAAGGTGGAGCAAGCTTGTTTTCTCCTGCTCTGAAGGGTAGGTGTTAGAATTCCTGCTCTGTGATTGCAGTCATGGGATTTTTGTCTATCACATGACGGTATATGTTTTGACTCCACAGAGTGGGAAGTGACGGAGACAGGATGTTTGTGTTACTGTGTTCCGTGAAGTGGGACTATTGTCCTTTGTTCTTTTTCTCTTTGCTGTCTGATGCTAGAGAGAGAGGGAGCCATGTTGCAGTGCTCCATGTGTGTTTATATGTAAATAAAGCAGATTAGCCAAAATGTTGAGTTGCTGAGGTCTGTTATGCAAGGTGCACCAACTCTGCGGATCCCTAAGTGTGCCGATGTCTGTTGGCATTGGTCGCTGTGATGTTCGGGCTGAAGAAAGCTTTTGAAGCTCCCGAACAGTCAACCAGGAGGGAGAGAACATGCCACTCGGGCATGTGCCTCTGCCAGGGTCCTACTCGAGTGTCGGGTGAGCTCCTGACCGTAGGACCCGAACCAATGAGTTCATCAAGAAATAATAATAATAAACTTTTGTTTTTATCCTGCCCTCCCCGGCCAAAACCAGGCTCAAGGCAGCTAACATCAAATATATAACATTGGTATAAAATCAAACAGTAATTAAACTACCTCCTAAAAACAGGCAGAATCAAATTAAAATCCAATTGGATAGCTAACTAATTTGGAGGTTCCAACTAAACATCAGGAAGAACTTTCTAATGCTAAGAACTGTTTGATAGTGGGACAGACCGCCTCGGGAGGTGATGGACTCTCCTTCCTTGGTGGTCTTTAAGCAGGGGTTGGATGGCCATCTATCATGGATGCTACAGCTGAGATCCTCACATTGCATGGGGCTGGACTAGATGACCCTTGGGGTTCCTTCCAATGCTACAATTCTATGATTCTGTGTTTAAAGAATTGCCAGTTTTCTGAATTGCCAGGAAGGGTGAATAAAACACACACACACACACACACACACACACCACAGCCACCTTGAGGAGCCTTGAGACAGAAATTTCCCAGGAGCAAAAGCACTTCTCTAACCACTGAACAAGACTGCTTCTCGTGTATCAACTTGGCAATACCTTTCTGGGATTGTAATGCCCTGTTCTGAATGCAAGGCAGTCTGGTGAGGCAGAATGCAGTTCCAAAGCTTGCAGCACTTTGGACTTTTTAGTTTAGAGAAAACACGACATAATAGAAGATAATAATATTTTGAGTAGAGAAAGTAGATAGAGAAAAGTCTCTCTCTCATAATGCTAGAACCCATGCATATCAAATGAAGCTGCACATTGGAAGAGTCAGATAAAAAAAAAAAAGATTCACACAGTGCATAGTTAAATTATGGGCAAATTCATGGAGGAGAGGACTACTGCAACCACTACTATGCTATAAGATCCACTATCCTGTAATATTACATATGAGCCTGTTCTACTGATAAAGCCCAGGATGGCGAAACAAGGCTAATATTCCGGAAATCCTTGTCTTAGACTCTGTGAAAGGATTCTGTGGAACTGTAACAACCTTTCATGTGGATTATTGGACTCTTTGAACAGACAGGTGGAAGAGATACTTTTACATGTATGGACCTTATTGCACGAACTGACTAGAGAATGAATTGATCCACTGGGTCTTCTGCTTTTTCCGTTGAACTTTATGAGACTTTCGTCGAAATCTGCAATTGATACAATGAATATTATACCTTATTTATTCAAAAGTACGTCTTGTGTGTTTATTGTTTATGGAGAGGGCTACTAGCCATGATTGCTATGCTCTGTCCCTATGGTTGGAGGCAGTAGTGCTTGCAAGTCAAATGTTTTGGCTCCTGAACACCACAAACCCGGAAGTGACTGTTCCGGTTTGCGAACTACTTTGGGAAGCCGAAGGGTGCTCGTGTAATCTTACTGTATACAAGTTGTACTAGTGACAATAAAGTATTTCAATTCAATTTCAATTTACTAGCCATGATTCCTTTGCTATGCCCCCATGGTTGGAGGCAGTAGCGCTTCTGAATACAGTCATACTTTGGATCCCGTACGCTTTGCAAGTCGAATGTTCTGGCTCCTGAACACCACAAACCCAGAAGTGACTGTTCCAGTTTGGGAAGCTGAAGGTCCAGCGGGGCTGCTGTGGCTTCCGATTGGATGCAGGGGCTTCATGCACCCAATCAGAAGCCATGCTTTGGTGTCTGAAAGTTTTGGAAGTCGAACGGACTTCCGGAACGGATACCGTTCGACTTCCAAGGTATGACTGCACCAGTTTCTGGAAGCTACGGGAGAGGGGGTGGCTCTTGTGCTTGGGTCTTTCTTGCAGGCTTTCCATAGGGATCTGGTTGGCCACTGTGAGAACAGGATGCTGGGGCAGATGGACCGTTGGCCTGATCCATGAGACTCTCCTCCTCTTCTTAGCTGCATTATATCTTCCTGAGTCTTGGTGTAGATCTCCTTCTGCAAAAGGCCTTGTTCCAATTACCCAGAATGCTCAGGCCGCTGGCACTCAGTTTTCCTTGCTACACCCAAGAGTTTTCTGCAGTTGAAAAGCAATGAAAATGTTTGGAGGATATGACCTCCTTGAGGTCTGGCTGGGTGGAGGCTGCCTCTCTTTCTAAAACTGCTGTGTTTTTCCAAATGGCCAGGCTGGCCCCTTTAGCAAAATGCGACAGCGGATGAATCATACATTCCAAACAGCAAACACATAAAATTATAGAAGCTGAAGCCTAACGTTGCTTTTATTTGTTTAAGTTGCAAGTATGTGTGTTTTAACTTCTGTTTTTCTTCTCCGGGGTTTAAATGCCTTCAAACATCTTGTGGCGGAAAATAAAAATAGAGAAAAAATGAGGGGGGGGGCGGCTTCTGAAATTCCTTTCCTCAGATTTGTTCCTCTCATTTTTGGAGTTCTGATTTATTTGGTCGTTGGCTTGAACTGGAACGGATGCCCAGGAAATACTCGATTCTCCCTTTTTATTCATGGATCTGGTACATATTAACATAGGGAGGTGGCAAAGGCTGTGTACACACTCTCCCTTTAAAACACATTCAAAGCTCATTCTTTCCCTCA
>JAXCMG010000039.1:7268633-7330897 GCA_034642415.1 Podarcis siculus | reverse complement strand
ATCTGAAGTATCTGAAGAAGTGTGCATGCACACGAAAGCTCATACCAAGAACTAACTTAGTTGGTCTTTAAGGTGCTACTGGAAGGGAAAAATTTTGTTTTGTTTTGACTATGGCAGACCAACACGGCTACCTATCTGTAACTCAAAAGACAGTGTATGAGTGGTTTAAGTGTTTCCATAAAGGGTGGCAAACCATCGAAGATGAACCTCAGTTTGGCAAACCGTCGATGAGCAGAACAAATGTCGACAGAATTTGTGAGTTGCATATTCTGTGTGAAATTGTTACTGAGGCTACTGAGTTGTCCCACCCTCCATATTCTCCCGATCTGGCCCCAATGGATTTCTTTCTTTTTCCAAAACTGAAATCTGCACTGAAAGGGCACAGATTTTCCAACATTCCACTCATCCAAGCTGCTGTGAGAAGGGAACTGAAAGCAATACAAAAAGAGGACTTCTTCAGAAGTTTCCAACAGTTCTACGAACTTTGTCAATGGTGCATTGTATCAGAGGGGGCCTACTTTGAAGGCCTGTAAGGTATGTATGTTTGAATATTTCTTGCTATCCAATTTCTGTGACCATTCACCAAACTTTCTGTTCACACCTTGTATGTCTGTGTGCAGGTCTCGGTGTTACATATTTAAACAATTTATACCCCACTTTTCACCAAGACTCAATAATGCTTACAGATACCCCACAAGGGTCCTGGAAAAACCAGGACATCCCAATTTTTCCTGCAAGAGATTGGCAGCTGTTTTGACTGCCGCAATATTTCATGATTTTGCACTGTGATCTCACACCAAAAAGTGAATTTTTCATACCCTGATCTCATGGCAACTCAAAATATGAGTTTTTGGATACTGTGACAGCACGCCCCCCCCCAAATGTGTCTTTTGGGCTCTGTGATCTCACGTGGGTCACATGACTTGTGTGGGAGCATGGACAGGAAGGTTTTGGGACTCAGCATGTTAGAAGGTAAAGGTAAATGGACCCCTGACCATTAGGTCCAGTTGTGGCCGACTCTGGGGTTGTGGTGCTCATCTTGCTTTATTGGCTGAGGGAGCCGCCGTACAGTTTCCGGGTCATGTGGCCAGCATGACCAAGCCACTTCTGGTGAACTAGAGCACTGCACAGAAACGCCTTTTACCTTCCTGCAGGAGTGGTACCTATTTATCTACTTGCACTTTGATGAGCTTTCAAACTGCTAGGTTGGCAGGAGCTGGGACTGAGCAACGGGAGCTCACCCCATCCCGTTGTGAGCTCGTACTGCCAAACTTCTGATTGGCAAGTCCTAGGCTCTGTGGTTTAACCCACAGCACCACCCACATCCCTTGGAAGCAGGTTGGGTCCCCTCAATGTTAAGGGGGGCTGGGGCATCACGTGTGTGTGTGATGTCCTCCAGAACTCATGGCCTCCTCCAGACAACAAGATGATGTGTGTGTGTTGCACACTGGGCCCCCTCAATCTTGGGAACAACCTGGTGCTGTGCTGGGGGTTGAATCAGGGACCTTATTTGCACAAAGCAAGTGTTTGGCCACCTTCCCTGATCACGACCTCATCCAAATATAGCGTTACACAGTCCTCATTCAAACTTGCTCCCTGACACTTTGTAGGAAAGTCGGTTTCTTCTCAATGCTTGTATGAACAGCAGGTGTACCGGCAAAGTTTTATCCTATTCAGAAAGGCGAGAGCTTCCACCGCAATTATATTGCGAAGAGTAGCCAATTACTTCATCTCCCCAGATTGCTGCCGTAATGCTGTCACATACCTAAGTGCTAAAGAGTTATTTGGAGCATCGGGGCTTTTGCTGTATCAGAAGATCTGGCACTTTCTGATTTCTGGGTTGGAGCAAAGCCTGGAGCAGAACGGCTGATTGTATGCCAAGACATGATCTAATGCAGTAGAAAAGGGCAGCTTGACATTTCATGGCCACAATCCAGCCAAATAATAAGTACCTTTTCAACCCATTGGTACAAATCTGTGGCGCAACCACCTTTGGAATACTCTGTGGGTGTGGTTCTGGTAGCCTCCCTTCAAAAAGGATATTGTAGAGTTGGAGAAGGTTCAGAAAAGGGTCACCAAAATGATCGAGGGGAGGGAGAAACTCCCCATTGGGAAGAAAGGGTGCAGTGTTTGGAACTGTTTAGATGAGAGCAGGCAAGTCCAGTAGATTACTGGATGTCTGTGGTAGATCACAGGTAGATTATTGGCTCCCCTTAAAAAAGCTCAACAACTTTGACCTGAACCCCTAAAAAAGGGTAAGAGATTCTCTGAGCTGTTTCCATCCTTTTTTCCCTTTGCAGACCTATACACTAGATAGGGGCTACTGATCTTTGTAAACAACTTTAGGAACCTTTTTTTTTAGGTAAACAACTCCTTATAGCACAAGAGTCATTGCAGCACCTTTCCTTGAGTATATAATCAGAAAAAGAAGCTTCTGGATCACACTTTACAAATCTTTGAAGCAAAAGGAAAGACGAAAACTGCCTTGAAAAATCCATCTTTCTGAGAGTACATTTTTCAAAAGGGCAAGTCTATCTTATAAATCAAATTCAGATGAACATTTCTTGCATCAGTCGTTCATTAACTTACCCTCTGAGAACTTTGCTTTTGACTGATGAGAACTTCGTTAGCCCTAATTTGACGTGCTGCCATTTAATTGGCGTTTGTGTAATTAGCTGTAATTCTGCTCACCTTTGGCTTGCTTGCATTTGCGCAAATGGATGTTATTAGAAACCTTGGGGATTTTTTTTTGCAGATATCTTAAAGGAAACCCCAGTTACAAAACGAGGGCAAATGCCAATCCTGGTCCTAAACAGAGCTGAACTACTGAAATGTACGAACCTAAATTAAATTCGGTGGGTTTACTCTGAGTAGGAGTAACATTGGGCACAACCGTATTGAATTCTCGGGGATTCCCTCTCCCAGACAATCTATTTACAGAGCTTTCATCCTGATATGCTTGCACAAACCTTACCTGGGGGTTAGATTATATCAGGTCTTTATTGAGCTTTCATTCTGATTTGCTTGTGATGTGTGCATTGGCTCGGAGTACCCTGAGGAACGAAATGTTTCAGGTGTTTCACTTAGGTCACCATTTCATGTTCCTGAGCTGGGATGCACTGTTAACAAGGCACCTTGAAGGTGGTTCAGTAATCCCCTAAGACCTTTGAGTCACACTGTGGCCGCTATAAAGTGAAACACATGACCTCCCTCCCCTTTCCTTTTCCAGGGAAGGAAACCAAACTGACGGGAGGAACACTCAGAGCCTGAGAGGGGAGTGAGTGGAGATCTCAGCAGATTATTTCTGAAACCCATTCTGATCACACTGGTTTGTGGAAGGGATTTTGAAGTAAGCAAACACCCTTGATCTCCATGTTTTAGCGGTGAGAGCAGGAGAGAAATGGCAGAGGGAGGCTGCTGGAGGTGCTTTTTGACAAGAAGTTTAAAATATCATTTCAGCTCACCTTTATCCTATAGGGTGAAAGGTGAGGTACGAATAGAGCATATCAATAAATCTAGATATTGGTAGTAATATAAATAACCCCTCTTTCTCAGTTTTCAGAGCGGAGAATTGGTAAGCAAACCCCTGGCTAGGGACGGATGAGAAATTCAACCCAGTACACGTTCAAAGAAAAAACCATCAAATTCTGGTCTAAACCACAGAGCCTAGGGCTTGCTGATCAGAAGGTCGGCAGTTCGAATCCCCGCGACGGGGTTTCTGCACTTGCTGTGGAAGGATGTGAGGGTCAGATGGGGCTTGTCAACATGGGAAGGTAGCCCAGCTAAGAGAAGGAAAACTCTCTGCTAAACCTCTGCTGCCTTGTGAGATATCTTTGGGAGAAGAAAACGCTATGGAGTAAATGTAAACCCTACAGAAATCCGGAGTAGAGTCCATAAGACAGTTGGATGGAATCTTGCACCCTTCTTTCTGACAACTCCTGCAGCCAGGCTGGTGCCAAACTTAGTGCTCTTTCTTTTGGATCACACCACTGAGGCCAAGAGGGGGATCTTGTCATCTGGGCAGCCCAGGATGTCCCTTGAGCTTGTTTGGAGGTTCTAGCAGGGGAGCGCAGCTATCGTATACCCTTGACCGAAGAACGGTACACTCCTTCTATCTGGTATGGTCGTCCTCTTCCACCGAGCACACAGCTTCGGGAGGGACGCACATGGAGCGGTGACGGAGGGAGGGGACACCCGCCTAGCCAGCCAGATCAGCCGAATCAACCCTGGCGATCAATGGGGTGACAGATGTCGCAGCCAGATCGCCCTCACATCCACCAGGATGTCCATACATTATGCCCAGGCTTGTGCCCTGGAAAGGAGGCAGCAGTTATGAATTACCATATTTTTCGCTCCATAGGGCGCACCGGACCATAGGGCGCACCTAGTTTTTAGGGGGGGAAATAAAGGAAAAATATATATTTCCTCCCCAGCTCCAAAGAGGCTGCAGGCTGCTATCCGCAAGCCTTCGGAGCCCAGCGGGAACTCCCGCCGCGCTCCGAAGGCTTGCGGATAGCTGCCTGAAGCCCGGGGAGCGCAGTGCTGCGCTCCCCCAGCTTCAGGCTACAGGCTGCTATCCGCAAACCTTCGGAGCCCGGTGGGAACTCCCACCACGCTCCGAGGGCTTGCGGATAGCAGCCTGAAGCCTGGAGAGCGAGAGGGATCGGTGTGCACTGACCCCTCTCGCTCTCCAGGCTTCAGTGAAACCTGCATTCACTCCATTGGACGGACACACATTTCCCCTTCATTTTTGGAGGGGGAAAAGTGCGTCCTATAGAGCGAAAAATACGGTATTGGTCTCTGCAGCCACAGCAGGTGTTGTGATTCTCCAGCAATTCGGCTTCCCCTCCAGAGGCACACTCCATTGTCTCCTGAGACTGATGGGTGCCAACAATTATTTGGCTGGCCATTGCTGGAAATAATATACTAGGCTTGATTGGCCTTTGCTGCGATCCAGCGGGACCCTGCTTATGACGAGACACGAGAACCAGCATCCGAGATGATGTAATTCTTAGGCTGAAGAAACAGCCGGCATTTTAAGTTTCAATTACAGTCACAATTTGACAAAGACAAAGTAATAGCCCTTTTCCTCTGGGGCAGTGATTTATATCAATTTGGCCTAACCTTCATGCATTTCCTTTATTGGTTCCAACAAACTGCCAAGTTCCAGTTCAATAAGGCCCGCTGAAGTCTGATGCCCCGCTGATGAGGAAAGAGAGAAGATAAAGGTGGAAGACACCACGAAACGAGCACGTTGACAGATGAACCGAGGGGAAGCAGGCTCTTTTGGTGAAGCTAGAAAGTTCCCATTTTGACTCATCAGCTTCAAAATCTCTGGGATTGGATCAAACCGCTGCTTCTTCCTGCAAGCCAAGTTAGTTAGAGCTTTTCCTGAACTCAATATTGACTTTTCTGGTTAGCTTGTCTCGTTCCCTCAAAGAGAACTACAGATTTATGGGCAGGCCAGCCATGAATTATGGCACAGGAAGATATCCCAGTGCCAGAGTTTGTGTTTCTCTCTCTGAAGATTTCCTTTGTAACTAGGGAACACTGATGTGGGGTGTGATATCCTGGGTATTTTAGGTGAGTTTCTAGCTCCTGCAGTTGTGGAAACGACGTCTAAGCCAAATACCTCCTCATTCCACAGGAGCATTCATCCCTTGCATAGGGTTGTGGAGGAGGAGGAAGGAGAACCTTTTTCAGTCTGAGGGCCTCATTCCCACCTGGGAAACCTTCCAGGGGCCGCATGCCAGTGGAGGGTGGGGCCAGAGGCAAAAATTGAGCAGAGCAAGAAATGTAAATTTTACCTTTGTACCGGAGACTAGTTTCTACAGACACTCAAAGACCTCTCTCTGTTCTCCACCCAGGCAAGCAAGAAGCATGATCCAAGTTCAAGGCCATATTCCAGCCAGGGAAAAACAGTCAAAGAGAGGGTGGGGCAGTCCTGCTATCAGGAACTGGCTGGATGAGGAAGAGTGGTGGGGAGACACAAAAGACGACTTAGACCCTAGATTGAGGTGGTGGGACACTGGAGAGCAGCCTGGGGAAGGGATGAGCTGGGAGATGCAAGATGCAGGAGGGTTGTGTGATCAAGTATGTGTCCTGGTGTGTAGCACTCTTTGCAACTGCTGCTAGGCAAATTAGAGCAAATTAGAGCAATTATAGCCAAGGTAGCCACCAACTGTAAAGGAGATGAATTTATTTGACCCTATCTACATCAAGCTATACTCTATCTTTATTACCAGACTTTGAATATAATTGCATACTGTATTAATTAACATTGTTATTTAATATATTGGTGGCCACGTGAAAATTTTAGCCTATAAATTTTATTGTTTGATGTCTTAACCTGTATATTAAGGTACTTTTATAGCTCTGCTTAGAGTAGGTAATGTCTTGATAATATAATTTTTTAAAAGTTTTTTGTATCAATTCAGTATATTTTCTTTTAACTGTTGAATGATTCTGTGTACATTGCTGCAGCCTTTGGCTGTGTGCAATAAAACTGACTGACTGATCAAGGAGGGTCAGAAGAAGGAGGCCTTTCCAAGACAAGGCTGGAGTCTCGTCTCAGTGTCGGCTCAGACTTGGACAGAGAGGAGTCAGAGATTTTCCACCCAGCAGCTGGACAGTCCCAGTCCTGCTGGCTCGCCTCCCCCTGACACCTCTCTCGAGGAGAGTCCTACGCGTTGGTGAGCAATGGACCAGGCAGGCTTGAAGGAGGAGCCTAGCACCTCGCCAGAGTATCTGTCTGTTTGGGTGGGATCCAGAGTGAGAGGCTAGAGGGGGAAGGCAGGGCCAATGGTCAGTTTCAGCAACCTCTCAGGCTGAATGAGTCGAGCCAGAATAACTGCTGTGTTGTTACTTTCTGTGAATAAAAGCTAACTGAGGCCCAAAATGCAAGGCCTTCATTCTCCCTCCCTTATCGTCGCTTTTCACCGTTTGTCCTTGTTTCCATCTTTTTAAGTTATGTATGATATAATCAGGACACAGGTGGCGCTGTGGGTTAAACCACAGAGCCTAGGACTTGCCAATCAGAAAGTCGGTGGTTCGAATCCCCGCGACAGGGTGAGCTCCCGTTGCTCGGTCCCTGCTCCTGCCAACCTAGCAGTTCAAAAGCATGTCAAAGTGCAAGTAGATAAATAGGTACCGCTCTGGCGGGAAGGTAAACCGTGTTTCCGTGTGCTGCTCTGGTTTCACCAGAAGTGGCTTAGTCATGCTGGCCACATGACCCGGAAGCTGTACACCGGCTCCCTCAGCCAATAAAGCGAGATGAGCGCCACGACTGGACCTAATGGTCGGGGTCCCTTTATGATACAATCACCTTTTAACTACTAGTTTTTATCCCTTACCTGTTTTAAGTCTTATGTGTTCAGTTTATCCGTATACTGGTCTGTGACTGAAATAAAGTTTGCTACTGATACTGATAGCTAATTGCATTTCATGCCTCATGTTCTTTCCTGCCCTGTGGATGACCTGCGCTCACCTGACAGCTCCTTGACACCTAGCGAGGGGGAGTGGTGTGGGGAATTTCTTGGGGGTCAGATAGAGTCCTGGAGGGCTGCATTTGGTGCCTCAGCCTGAGCTGCCCCACTCTTCCTCCAGAAGAATATAGGGGTACCTCCAGGGGGAAACATCAATACAGAGGCCAGTCTGGAGACCTACAAAGAGAAATCGAACCAAAGCCATCTATATATTTATCTACATATTTGTGTAGCGGAGAAACTGGATGTATATTGCATTTAAAGGCAGACCAACCTAATTCACATTTTCCGAAACGCATACATAAACTGAAAAAACCAGCACCCTTCAAAATTCGCATTTCTCTGAATTTTGCAGCACTGTTCTCCTGCCAGGTAATATTTACACAAACACATGTACTAGGGGAAATTGTGATTCAAAATGCATATACTGGCAGAACTAACATGTAACAATGTATTGTGCTAGCAGAAAATTGCTTTGCAAAGATGTGTATATTAGGCCAAATTGCAAGCTGTGTGTGTGTGTGTGTGTGTGTGTGTGTGTGTGTGTGTGTAGAAATGACACTGAAATGCTGATGAATTTTCATGAGAGCTTCTACAGTAGTACCTCAGGTTATGAACTTAATTCATTCCGGAAGTCTGTTCTTAACCTGAAGCGTTCTAAACCCAAGGCGTGCATTCCCTACATAGGCTTCTCGAGGCCCCGGAAGCGGATTGCATTCATATCCCGGGGCAAAGTTTGCAACCCAGGACACCCACTTCTGGGTTTGTGGAGTTCGTAACCTGAAGCATTCATAAGCAGGACTGTTCATAACCTGAGGTACCACTGTATATACAGTGGTACCTCGGGTTAAGAACTTAATTCGTTCTAGAGGTCTGTACTTAACCTGAAATTGTTCTTAACCTGAAGCACCACTTTAGCTAATGGGACCTCCTGCTGCTGCTGTGCCACTGCTGCACGATTTCTGTTCTTATCCTGAAGCAAAGTTCTTAACCCGAGGTAATATTTCTGGATTAGTGGACTCAGTAACCTGAAGCGTATGTAACCTGAAGTGTATGTAACCTGAAGCGTCTGTAACCCAAGGTACCACTGTAATTATCTTTTTGACTCTACTTGTATATAAAATTTCAAACTTATGTAGAAATGTGGGGAGAAGATTGGAAAAATGAGAAACAGGGAGAAACTTGGTCTGGGGTGGATGACTCTCAATCTACTCACACACAGATATGTACAAATTATATATCCAGTTAAAAACTCCCCCCTCCCATTGCATTCCAACAGCTTCAATCCGTGTCTATTTAATGAAAGATCACAGAGAAAATGTCAGTGGGAAGTTTGGGGAATGGGCTCCATCCATCAAGCCAAGTCATGGTTATTCCATAAGCAACATTAAATGTTCAGCAGTCGGGTTTTTAATTCATCACTTGCATTAACTGTAAATGCCTCATTTACAAGAATCCAGGCCAAAGGTTGCTGGGCACTGATAAATGTAGCCCATTCATAAAGCAACTAGGAGCTAAATGAGATAACAGCCAGGTGAGTTTTCAAAGCTGGTTCAGAAAGAATATGTGTAAGTTAAGGCCATATTGGTGGAGCCCTGGACTCTTTGAGCCTTTCATTTCACATGGACACCTAAGGAGCTTGCCAATTTTATTTTCTCTCAATTTCTTGTTGTTCTCATTTTCCCAATCTTAATTTCAGCCTGCCACATTTCTGCATAATTTTGCAATCAATCATTAAAAAATAAAATAAAATAAGCTTTCGCAAAGTTATGGCAGAATTTCTTGAGAATTTCTACGCACATTCTGGCATGCAATTTTCACCATATAGAATACATTCTTTTGTGACAATTTCACTAATATATGCACTTGCATGAATGCTTTCTCCTGATGTGCACATTTTTTATACACGTCACTTGGCTGGAGCACTGTGCTGAAAAATCTGGAGAACCGCAAATGTCAATGAATTTGAAGGGATGGCTACTTGTCAGTTTTGCAAATTGTTTCAGGGCGTGTGAATTGGATAGACTTGCACTAAAAGGTGAAGCAAGCTGAATTTTCTCCTCCATCCTATGGAGCACTTGACAATGTATGTCATTATGATGCGAGGGGCTCAGTAATGTTTTCCCACCCCTGCTGGACCCAACTGGATAATGTTAGAATTCCTGCTCCGTGATTGCAGTCATGGGATTGTTGTCTATCACATGATGGTGTATGTTTTGACTCCATAGAGTGAGCAGTGATGGAGACAGGATGTTTGTATTACTGTGTTCCATGAAGTGGGACTATTGTCCTTTGTTTTTTCTCTTTGCTATCTGATACTAGAGAGAGAGGGAGCCATGTTGCAGTGCTCCGTGTGTGTTTATATGTAAATAAAATAGATTAGCCAAAATGCTGAGTTGCTGAGGTCTGTTACACAAGCTGCGAAGACTCTGTGGATCCCTAAGTGTGCCGATGTCTGTTGGCATCGGTCGCTGTGATGTTCGGGCTGAAGAAAGTTTTTGAAGCTCCCGAAAGAAAAACCAGGAGGGAGAGAACATGCCAGTTGGGCATGTGTCTCTGCCAGGGTCCTACTCGAGAGTAGGACAAGCTCCTGACAGATAATCAGGTGGCTGGGTCTCAATGTGATGGGGAACAGGGACTATGAAGCAATGCCCCCAACCTTCAGTATATACATTTGAAGCTGTATCATACCACTTTATACAGTCTTGGCTTCCCACAAAGAATCTCAGTTGTTAAGAGAGCCCAATTCCCCTCACAGGGAACTCTGGAAATTGTAGTTCTGTGGGGGAAATAGCCCCCTTAACAAACTAAACTTCCCAGGATGCTCTGGGAGAAGCCTAGCTGCAGGAAAGACATTGCATTGGATCCTTAAGAAGGATGGCCTGGGTAGGGGCACCCTGCAACATCCCATTGGGATCTTAGAGGACAACAGCTTTTGTCCGGAAGCCCAGCTCAGAGTGTAATGGGCCACATTGATACATACTTGTGATCTGCTGGGGTTCACTAGAAACAGTCCACCCAGTGGAAGACCCCAACATTGGACAACCCCACCTTTCTGTAGACGGTATATTGGCCAGCGTTTGGACTGGTTGAGCAATGGATGCATGTGTCAGTTTGCATTTCTTAGTGCAGAAAGTATTGATCTGATGTGTAGCGTTCTTTCCTATTCTAATTAATTCAAGAGGGTTCTGGAAGCTTCTCTGTGTGAAAGAAACAAACAGAACGTTCATGCTGTTTGGGTTATTCCTTCAGAGAAGCTGAGTACAGCTGGCTTAAACTGGTTCTCTTATCTCTTCTGTCAAGGTCATGCTGACTATAAAAGTAAGGCCAGAAGAAACCTGGGTTTCACTTTCTCTTTCTATCTCTTTTCCTTCTGGTGTGGTGTTCTGTACATAGTATATATAGTGGTAAGGTTTAGACTTATTATAAATTATTGTAAATTTAAGTCTACTGCAACTGGATTTCTTATGGACAGAGCCAATCCTGAATGTATTGGATTTGTGATCGTTTGCCTTCAGAAGCAGTAAAGCTCTGCTGGGTGAAATACAGTTGGTCTACTTTTGGGGAATCCTGCAATGCGCTTAATTTTTTACTCTGCTAACTATACATTGGAATCTGATCTGGATCAATGTTGAGTAGAATTCTATGACACCATGTCCCTTGCCTACACAAAACCAATAAAGTTGTGACTCTTGGTTGTTATTTGGTTCAGTGTTTCCCATCCCCAGCTTTACTGTCCACAGGTGTGCAAATGCATCACCTAAATTTCCTAAGAAAGGAGTCCTATATGTTGTTAAGTGCAACGTGTGTGTCCAGTATCCCATCCTTCCCACTTCTCTCCACAAGACCACTTACACCTCTACCATTTCATCACAGTGGAAAATTTTCAAACCCCTGACTTCAAACAAATGGTTCGCTTTCCATAAGTGTTGAAGGCAAAGAGCGGACTTTCAAGCCAAATTCAAAGAGCACCATCTTGCAGGATGCTTTTAGCTTTTCCTGGTGTGTGGTCTTCAAAGGCTCAGATATCACTGCAGAGAAAATTGTTAGGAACCATTGGTAGGAAAGCAGCACTCGCAGCAGTGTGCACGCTTAGGAGAGGGGGGGATATTTTTGGACTTCTTTGTACTCGGTTGCAGAAATCCGGAAATCACACAGAGCTGGAGATTTGGATGTGTAACTCTTGTAGAAGCCATCAATGGCATGACACAATGGTGTGTTAAGGAAGGGTAGTATCTCTGGTAGGGAACACATTGTGGGTAGCCGGTGGGTCTCAAACCCTCAGTAAGTTAGAGACTTCCCCTGCATGTTGTCAGGAGTGCATACAGGAGCCAGGCCCTGTGACCAGTAGGGCTTTGCAGGACTGGGGCCTTCCTAAGTTTGTTCTGGAGAGGCAAGACACGACTACACAGGTGAGGCCGCTTGGTAACTCACTGCACCTGGTGGCAAGAGCTGGGAAGGGATATAAAGTCAGCATTTCCCGTTGGCTCTTTGGCACAGCAACTCGTTTCCTGCCTTCCTGTGTTTGGCTTCTTGCTTCCTTATCCTCGGACCTTGGCTTCTTGACTCTTTGCTTCTCGACCCTCGGACCCTTGGCTTCTTGACTCCTTGCTTCTCGACCCTCGGACCCTTGACTTCGTGACTCCCTGCTTCCTGACCCTCAGACCCCTGGCTTCTGGACTCTTGTTCCTGCTCCCACCCCGTCATCTTGCCCCCGGTCCTGACGTCCTCAACCGGGACTTCGATCGTCCATAGACCAGACCATGACACATGGGAAGACAGACTCTGGTGAATTGAGTAGACAAACTAATAGTGAGCCCAACAGTTTCTGCACATGATATAGAGGGAAGTGTGGAGCAGAAGGGCTCATCAACCTGGAAAGGTAGCCAACCTAGGAGAGGGAAAACTCTGAACTAAACCTCCAATGCCTTGCAGGATGACAGGAACATTGCCCCCCAGAGCACAGCAGAAGAGTCAGCCTCAGAAATTGAACTGAGCAAGCAAGGGGCCGACTCTGCAGATGAGAGCTGTCTGTCAGAGTTTAGAGGGGACACCCCGGCTCCCCTCCTTCCAAGGGAAAGCACTGTTAGCTCCCAAGGAGAGGAAGAGTTGGAAGTTGGCCAAAGTGTTGCCAGGCAACCAGCAGATAAGCCAGAGTCTGAGGCTGTGTCTTCTTGGGAAGAGACAGGCCAGCCGTTTAGTGCCCATACGAGGAGATTGGAAAAGCTCAGAGAACAACAGAAGGGAAGGAGAAGAAAGGCGGGATTTTGGTGTTCTTCCTGTTGGGGGAGGGATGATGAGTCAGACTGATCAACTACTGCTAATGAAATCAG
Organism: Podarcis siculus; assembly: GCA_034642415.1. Taxonomy (NCBI): domain Eukaryota; kingdom Metazoa; phylum Chordata; class Lepidosauria; order Squamata; family Lacertidae; genus Podarcis; species Podarcis siculus. Next base: position 7,318,080 of record JAXCMG010000039.1, on the reverse strand, counting down.
GCAGAATGCCATGCTCTGGATGTGTTTTTCTTGTAAATAAACGTACATGAAACTGACGGAGAATCCTTGCTGCTTATTAGGCCGCTTGCCTGCCAGAGATGTCTTTGGGAGAAGAAAAGGCTACTCAAATCTGGAGTGAAATAACTAGGATTGTTGGATGGCATCTTGCATGCCTCCTTCCAGCAACTCCTGCCTCCAAGCTGGTGCCGAATGTCTTGCTCTCCCCACATCAGGGAGGACTCTAAACGTAGATTTTGTCATCAATGATGTTATGCTGTCAAAGTTCAAAAAGAACGGGCCTAAATATGACTCTTCCCAGGTTGCAGTGCTCAATTCCAAGTTGAGCTATGCTTCCTCCTCCTCCATATGTCATTGAAATCAAAATAGTGTTATGTACTGAAGTTCTCACCCTGGGCCAGCAGAGGGATACTGTAGATAGTTTTCACTCAGGTCCACATGTGCAAATAAGGGATTGAAAGTGATGTTCAGTGATTGGATAGTTACAGAAAGTGGTTACAGTTGCGTTCTAGTGGAGCTCTATATAAGCAGGCTGGCTGAACCCTTCAGTTCAGTTCTGCTCTGGCCTGTGAATAAACAAGAGCTGTTTGAAGAATCGCTGTGTCGTCTGATATGTTCACCCACAACTTAACAAATAGGTTGCGAGCAAATGTGCTGATTTTGTGCCTACACCGCCAGCACTCCCCAGAGTAGCCACCCGACGCAAATAGCAGCTCCTTGTATAGCCTCAGAGGATAGTTACGTTAAGGAGCTAAAATGAAAGCATCACAGAATACTGATGCTGATAAAAATAGGTGTGTGTCCACTATTTACAGAACAATAGCTTGGCTCACGGGCAATCAAGTGGCTTGGAAACATACATCCCAACTTGTGTGTGGCTGAATCCTGCTTGGGCACAGCTATCAGGAAGCTTCCTTTGATTCTTCCATAGTCACTTATCCATGCTCTGAAAATCCCAGTCTCTCCTGTAAACTAAAAGAAAACTCGATTAAGGCAGCATCCCTATCCAGTCAAAAAGATGTATCGACATCACAATGGTAATAAGTGAGCTTCAGGAGCTAGACAGGGTCTTTAATCTCTGTGGTGACACCCTGAACTCTGCTTCACCTTCTATATTTATTTACATGTCTCCTGCGCTCTAACAGAACCCATTGTGAACAAATTAATCAGCATTTATCAATGAGCTTTCGAGGGGTGTCATTTCAACGACTCCGTGGAACAGGAAGCTTGCGGGTGGCGGCGGTGGGGAGATGTTGCAAGATAGAGGAAATAAAAATTTATTTTTATCCGTTGTATAAATGTACCCATATTATTAATTTATAGATTCCACGGCTGACTGTAATAGTTTAGCACTTCCGCAGCATGTTCTCGAAACAGAATTTTATGCTACAGGTGAGGCTGTTTAATACTTAATTCAAATGCACCCTAAATTCTATGTGGCGCAGAGTGTGGGAGGCAAAACATTTATTTTGTACTGGATTGGCTGGTGATAGGCAACAGATTTCTGCCTCCATGGTCAATGTTGCTGTTGTGATCAGATCCTATTTGTGGTCTCCTCACTGGGGCATCTATAACACAGGGTTATAGAGACCTTTGACCTGACCCAGCCGAGCTTTCCTTACATCCTCTTACATTGACTTGCGTCCATGCGATGTGCAACTCATAGCCATGCTGTTAATAACCTCTGCCATATTCTTACCCTGTGCCCTGCCTATATGTCGGTTGTTGTACAAAGACATTTTATTTGCTGGCTGTATATTCATGATAGCCTTTTCGCATTGTAGGCCCTGAGTGTATCCCAATAGAGTGGTGCCTTGGTTCTCAAACTTAATCCGTTCCGGAAGTCCGTTCCAAAACCAAAGCATTCCAAAACCAAGGCGTGCTTTCCCATAGAAAGTAATGCAAAATGGATTAATCCATTCCAGACTTCTTTAAAAAAACAAACAACAACCCTAAAACAGCAATTTAATATGAATTTTACTGTCTGACGAGACCATTGATTCATAAAATGAAACTAATAAACAATGTACTGTAGTCACACAATTAATCAATAGTTGAACTGGGTTCCACACAGCCACAAAAACAAAAAGGCACAAAAACAAAATAGCAAAAACAGACAGACCTTAGCGTAACACTCAAAACGGAGCACGTTCAGCTTCCAAAAAAAGTTTGCAAACTGAAACACTTCCGGGTTTGCAGTGTTTGGGTTCCAAGTTGCTCGAGTAACAAGACGTTTGAGAACCAAGGTGCCACTGAAAAGAAATAGCTTGTTTCACTTTCACTTGCCCTCCCTACACCACATGCGTGTTTTGCACACACGAGAAAGTGCTCCATGTGTGTTGCACTCAGGTCCTGCTTGCAGACTGCCCATGGGAATCTGGTTGGTCACCATGAGTGCAGGATGCCGGACTACATGGGCTACTGGTTTGATCCAGCAGACTGAGGTTATATTCTTATAGTCTGACTTGTTGCAAGACAGCTTCTCAGCTTCTTGTGTTCCTCACAGACAGTCACAGTCCTGACACAGCGCATATTGGCCCATCCAGTCTAAGAATGAATTTGGTTATCTATTCTTATTTCCGTCTCTATTGGGTTTTCACCACCGAGGTCAAGGATGCATTAATTTACAAAACCTTTAACACCATTAACAATAATTTTATTATCTATGCCCCACCCATCTGCCTGGGTTTCCCCAGCCACAGAAATATTTACCAGGGTTAATATTTCTGCAGACACGATATGAGGGCTGGTTACATTAGCACTGGGAATCCCATGGGGTTGACCACAATTTCTAGGGACAATCAGGTCATGTATCCATAGCAGTGATCGGAGGAGGAATGACCACTGGGATGAACGCAGAGAGAAGAAACCATGTGCATTTGCACCAACAAAACCATCTGCCCCAGCTGCAATGAAACATGTCTCTCCTGTATCTGTCTCTACAGCCACAGCAGGCACTATAATCTTCCAGCAGTTTGACTTCACCCCCAAATGCACACTCCATTGTCTCTCGAGACAGGCAGGTGCTCAGTATTGTCTACGTGGACTGAAAGTGGTTCTCCAGGGTTTCAGAAAGGGAGTCTTTCCCAGCCCAACTGGAGAGTGGACCCGAAATCTTCTGTATGAAAAATAGTTGGGATGTAGGTAGGAAAATCAGTCTCTCTTCCCTCTCCCTTTAGTCCTCCCTCATACGTCTTCTGCCATGATCCCTTCCCCACTGAGATACACGTCTACGCCAAAGAATATTACACACACATCAATGGGAAGGAAGAATCCATTCCTGTCTGTTGAAGTTGGATCTTCATTTTGAGTCCTTTGTCTGGATGGCGCTGTGGGTCAAACCACAGAGCCTAGGACTTGCCGATCAGAAGGTTGGCGGTTCGAACCCCTGTGACGGGGTGAGCTCCCATTGCTTGGTCCCAGCTCCTGCCAACCTAGCAGTTCTAAAGCACGTCAAAGTGCAAGTAGATCAATAGGTACCGCTCCGGTGGGAAGGTAAACGGCGTTTCCATGCGCTGCTCTGGTTTGCCAGAAGCGGCTTAGTCATGCTGGCCACATGACCCGGAAGCTGTACGCCAGCTCCCTTGGCCAATAAAGCAAGATGAGTGCTGCAACCCCAGAGTCAGTCACGACTGGACCTAATGGTCAGGGGTCCCTTTACCTTTACCTTTATCTTCTATTCACCACAAAAGTTAGTTCCACTTATCTGTTGGCGTTACCCATCCCTGCAAATGCTTACATTTTGAAGGTGGTTAATTACATGGGCCAGAGACTCAAAAGTCACCAGGGGCATAAATCTCTGCAGCTCTTCTGCAACCCAAGTTGATTTAAATCAACTTGGAGATCAGGCCCAGAGATAATAGGTTTGCAAGGGCAACTCATTCCCACGGAATAAGGGCCCCCCAGCTATTAGCAAAGCCATTATGGCTATTGATTGGCATCATACTTCCTATTAGCTAGCCCAAATGATACTCCTTAGTTACATCATTAGTCACCGTAAATCACTGGAAGCTACCACATAAAATTGTTTAGCGAGTCGGGCTGTTGGAGCACAATCAATAAGGTGACACATTTAAGTGTGAGGAATAGGGGAGTGCAGCCCAAGTGCTAATTACAAAAGGAAGAATAAATACGTTTGTGCAAAAACAGGGTGGGTTTTTCATGTTATTTAGCATGCAACAGAAAGGGGATGAGCAGGAAGGAGACATCTTTAAAAAGGAACGTGCCGCGGTGGAGCAGCCACATTTAACAAACAAAATGGCATAATGTTGCACAGCTCATTTACTCCAAAGTAGACATTAAAGCCAGCAGTTAAAAAAAGAAAGAAAAAGCACATTGGAACTGATTTAGCATGGGGGACCTTGATGAAGGATGAGGATTGTCATTCTGAGCCAGAGTAACGGCATGCTATAGCCTGGCTGGATCCGGCCAGGTTTCATTTGGCCTTGCATTTGATTTCTGAGGGTGCCCAGCCTCTGAGAATCTCACAAGTGGGGCATAAACACAAGAAGCTCCCTTATACCAGGTCAGACAATTTGTCTGTTTCTGCTCTGTCCAGTTTTCTACACTGAATGGCAGTGGCTCTCCAATGTTTCAGCCATTGTCCCCTCCCAGTCCTACCTGGGGTGAGGATGATGATATATTAAATTTCTATACTGCCCTTCATCCAAAGGGCTATCACATGGAAGATGGAGCAAGCTTGTTCTCTCCTGCTCTGGATGGTAGGACACAAACCAATGACTACTGAAATATACTCGGAGTCGAGAGTGGATTTCATGCTCTTTATTCAGCTCATAGTGGTGAGGAGGAATGGAAGTTCCCCCAGAATGTCTGCTTTCTATACATTATTTACACAATGGGCTCCACATGATTGGCTAATTCCGGGATTCTCCGGTAGGCCAATCAGGTTGCAGATTCACTTCCACCTGGAGCTGGATTGGGTGGCTCCTGTGGACCAATCAGACTGCTGCATTCTGAATCCTATTGTTCTAGGAATAGGATCGCCAGAAGCGGCTTAGTCATGTTGGCCACATGACCTGGAAGCTGTATGCCAGCTCCCTCGGCCAGTAAAGCGAGATGAGCGCCGCTACCCCAGAGTCATCCACGACTGGACCTAATGGTCAATGGTACCTTGGGTTAAGAACTTAATTCGTTCTGGAGGTCCGTTCTTAACCTGAAACTGTTCTTAACCTGAAGCACCACTTTAGCTAATGGGGCCTCCCTTTGCTGCCACACCGCTGCCGCATGATTTCTGTTCTTATCCTGAAGCAAAGTTCTTAACCCAAGGTACTATTTCAGGATTAGCAGAGTCTGTAACCTGAAGTTTCTGTAACCTGAAGCGCCTGTAACCCAAGGTACCACTGTACCTTTACCAGTTATTGTTCGACTCCGGCTGCCATCGACCACAGCCCGCATGGCCAGCGGCGTAGCGTGGGTTGTCAGCACCCGGGGCAAGGCAAGTAATTTGCGCCCCCTAACCCGTGGATTTTAGCACCCGAGTGCGAGCGCGCCCCCCATGTTGCGCCTGGTGCGGCTGGCACCCTTGGCACCCCCCACGCTACGCCACTGTTCCAACGTTCCGCTTCACTGGATGCCCACGAGTTATATTGTACGGAGAGAGGGATAAAAACTTTCCTCTCTGTCCACTCTCTCCTTGCCATGCCTAGCTTTGCAGGCTTCTCTCCTGTCGCCTCTTGCTTGCCTTTTCTCTAAACTAAAAACAAACCCAATGCTGCCGCCTTTCCTCAGGGCACCGGCTCCATCCCCTTGCTTAGATTCCCTCTACCAAAGCTGAAAGCAGCCTGAAGTTCCTCCTGATCGTGAATGGGAAACAGCTGGCGAAGCCGGCGGCCTGCCAGGGAAGGGATCTCTTCCTAACTCCTGCTCCACGGAGCCCGTTCCTTGCAAGCGCTCTCTGTCTCCCTGTCCCTCGGATGGCGAGCGCCTTTGGAAACACGGAGCAGGCGCTTGCCGGCGAGCAGCCGCCCCCCGCCCCTTCCCAAGCTAATCCTTTTAAAACCGAAAGCCCCTTAACCCGCTGGCGAGAGGCTTAGCCGGGCCTCGCCCGCCCACTGGCTTCCTCTCGGAGGTTTTTGGGGAGCGCAGGGCGCGGCGAGGCCCCTCGGAGCTCTCCTCCCTCCCTCCAGAAGCAGCCGCCGCCTGGGGGTGGGCCGAGGGGATGGCGGCGCGACGGGGTGCGGAGGCTGCCCGTGCCTGGCCAGGCGTCGGTGGCGGCTTCAGTGCTGCTGCAGCGGCTGCTCCTCCTGCGAGCAGTGAGTGGAGCGCAGCCGCAGCGGCGGTGGGGGGCGCGCGTGCGCTGGGGCGCAAGGCTGGCGGTGGCGGCGGGGAGCCTGGCGGAGGAAGGAACTTGTCCCTTCCCTCTGGACTCGCGCCCCCCCAGATGTTGCGCCCGGTGCGGCTGGCACCCTTGGCACCCCCCACGCTACGCCACTGCGCATGGCCAACGGTAAGGGAGAATGAGAACTGTGGACCAGCAGCAACGCAGATAAAGCCTAGATACCCATAACAGGGATGTTAAATAAACAAGAGATATCTGGCTTGCTGCAGCTGGCAATGGAACGCTGGAGTAAATGGACTCTGGTGTGATTCAGGGTGGCAATTCTGATGTACCGATGATATACTGATATTTTACCATTTAAGCAATGCAAGTAGGAAATGTGATGGGGATGATGGATAGGTCTTGGGAGCCTTGACATGGAAGAAGGCAGCTTCCCACATCTCCCCTGGACCCTTGAACTCAGCTGCCCACCCTGCACCCCTCCTCCAGCTTCCAGCTGTGTTGCTTTATGCCACCTCCGCTGCCAAACGGAATTAAGCTCAGTCAAGAGAAGCAGATGTCTGGCATCTGGCACCAAAGCAAAGGTTCGGCGTTTGGCACGAGGGATGGTTGCCTGAGCCGAGGCTCTGAAATATAATTAAATTTGCAGCACCGTGCCAGTGGCTGCCAGTCAAAGTGGCCAGATGTGCCAGAGTGAGAGATGGGCGCTTTCTGCAGCCCACCAGAGGGACAGCACAACACCTCCTGCCAAATCTCATTTGTGCAACTCCAGGGGAACGGGGCAAAATAACCCTGTGGCTGGCACACAGAAACCAGAGGGGATTGTTCGCCTGGCAGTGTTATTCTAAATTTTGACAACAAAGAGGGTCTTCGGTCCATACATGTGCCTTTTCCCTTTGTCTAGACCCATACCTCTTTTTTTTTGGTGTAAAAATCAGCAACGGTGTGAGAGCTAACATCTATATCTGCAGCACAGAGCGCCTGCAGACTCATAAATAATTCTTTGTGCAGAAGGGAAAACAGGAAATAAAGTAAAATACAACTACCTTGTATTGGTCTCTTTTGAGAGCTCCTTTTTATTGTTCCAAGGAGCTGGCAGCAGAACCAGCTCAAAATATCCATTTTTGATGGGGAGGATTTGATGGGCAACAACAAAAAACAACAAGTTCAACATTAGGTTTTCTTGCAGAAATTTCACACCATCTCCATCTCTGCCTGCAGTAAATGTCCAGCTGCTGTCTGGTCACATGGCTGGACCCAGTTATCACAGGTGTACCTATAATGATTCCACAATCAGGCTGTCAAACAGGAATGAGAGTTTTGTTAGAGCACAGGCTAGGCTTCTTTGATGGCCTGCCTGCACGTAACCACTGAGTACCAATGATAGAAAGCAAAGTAGAGCTAAACTAAAGTAACAGATTTTTGCCTAATTACTAAGCTGTGTACTTTACAGCTAACTAACTTGTGCAGTTGGGACGCAGGTGGCGCTGTGGGTTAAACCACAGAGCCTAGGACTTGCTGATCGGAAGGTTGGTGGTTCGAATCCCCGTGACGGGGTGAGCTCCCATTGCTCGGTCCCTGCTCCTGCCAACCTAGCAGTTCAAAAGCACTTCAAAGTGCAAGTAGATAAATAGGTACCGCTCTGGCAGGAAGGTAAACGGCGTTTCTGTGTGCTGCTCTGGTTTGCCAGAAGCAGCTTAGTCATGCTGGCCACATGACCCGGAAGCTGTACGCCGGCTCCCTCGGCCAATAAAGCGAGATGAGCGCCGCAACCCCAGAGTCGGTCACGACTGGTTCTAATGGTCAGGGGTCCCTTTACTGTTGTGACATGGGGTTTGTGATTTCAGCTCTCTTGACATAATATGCTGGAGTCAGTTCTCTAGTAACACTTCTTTATTAAGCAAACAAGACTGAGACCTGAGGAGGGGAGAGCTACATTTATAGGGACAGGGAACTAGCTAGAAAGGATACATTTTGGAGGGAACAATATCAGGCAATCACAGTCCTGCCTTTTGGAGGAAACCAATAAGACAGAGGATCCAAATACAGCAGCTTAAATGAACCAATAGTAGCTGTACCCTCTGGAACCAAAAGGCAGTTACTTTACCCTAATGCAAATACAGACAATAATAATACAGATATAAAATCCTTTGACTCAATACACAACATTTACCTTTACCTTTAACTCGTGCAGTTAGGTAATTTCTAATTACTAAACTGTGTAGCTTAAGGAAGATCCCTAGTGCCAGCAGGAAGAAATATATAATGATATAGCAGTAGGCACCCAAGATTTATTTTATTTTTAAAATTATATACTGCCCTATGTTCGGAGGTCTCAGGGTGGTTCACAGAACAAATTCAAAATATAAAACCACAAAATATATAATCAAAATAAAAACAACTCAATAACCTGCCCCCTAAACCCCCAAATTTTATTTTTTGCAACTGTTTTTTATTGATTTTCATATTATATATTTATACATTTTTACAATATTACTAATCTAAAACTCTCAGGATTACCATTTCACTCTACCCCTCTTCTGGTTTTATTGTTTCCACACTATAATATTTACACATTGATTTATATCAGCATACTGTTCATACTGGTTTTCCCAGTAGTGATGTATGGAAGTGAGAGCTGGACCATAAAGAAGGCTGATCACCAAAGAATTGATGCTTTTGAATTATGGTGCTGGAGGAGACTCTTGAGAGTCCCATGGACTGCAAGAAGATCAAACCTATCCATTCTTAAGGAAATCAGCCCTGAGTGCTCTCTGGAAGGACAGATCCTGAAGCTGAGACTCCAAGACTTTGGCCACCTCATGAGAAGAGAAGACTCCCTGGAAAAGACCCTGATGTTGGGAAAGATGGAGGGCACAAGGAGAAGGGGATGACAGAGGATGAGATAGTGGGACAGTGTTCTTGAAGCTACCAGCATGAGTTTGACCAAACTGTGGTAGGCAGTGGAAAACAGGAGTGCCTGGCGTGCTCTGGTCCATGGGGTCACAAAGAGTCAGACATGACTAAACAACAACATCAACACTGTTCATATCTATACATAGTTCTTTCTATAATCTCATATAGAATGCTCCATCAATTATACGTTGCAAGGTTTATCTCAAACCTGCCAGTGTTTTTATATTTAACCAGTGTTTACACATTTCAAAAGGGCATAGGATGTCAATCAAATCAACCAAAGGCCTGGTTAAAAAGGAACGTATTTGTTTGGTGCCTAAATGCGTATAGTGAAGGTGCCAGGCGCAATTCCCTGGGGAGAGCGTTCCGTAGACTGGGAGCCACTGCAGAGAAGGCCCTTTATTGTGTTGCCACCCTCTGGACCTCCCGAGGTGGCACCTATAATAAAAGCTCTCCAGAGATCACCACAAAGTTTTGGGGACACCTCTGCTCATTTGGCTAATGCAAATAACTTTACATTTTGTTAACAAAAGCAGGTGTTTGGCTGGAACAAGGATACCTGCGGGAGCATTCAAGCTGCTCCCTAGAGAGCTCAGCCATGCAGGTCACCAACTTGGATGACGTCATCTAACATGGCCACATCCATAGTGCAGCCTCTCTAGGAAGCTGCTTGAACATCATCATTTAAAACATGGACAAAACATTGCTTGAGATGAGTGCTGCAAATCAAAGAATAAGCAAACTGTTTCTTTCCAACTTAAGGGAAATGTAAAGAGTGGGTCGTTTTGCCTCAGCCTCAAAGAAAGCTAGGATATTCAGAGTTACACTGTCTGTAACAGTCCCATGGACTGAAAGAAGATCAAACCTTTCCATTCTGAAGGAAATCAGCCCTGAGTGCTCACTGGAAGGACAGATCCTGAAGCTGAGGCTCCAAGACTTTGGCCACCTCATGAGAAGAGAAGACTCCCTGGAAAAGACCCTGATGTTGGGAAAGATGGAGGGCACAAGGACAAGGGGACGACAGAGCACAAGATGGTTGGACAGTGTTCTCGAAGCTACCAGCATGAGTTTGACCAAACTGCGGGAGGCAGTGGAAGACAGGAGTGCCTGGCGTGCTCTGGTCCAGGGGGTCATGAAGAGTCGGACATGACTAAACAACTAAACAACAACAACAGTACATTTAGCTGTCAGGGCTCATTTTCATTGACAATTTCCTCCTTCACGAATTTCTTTGACCCAGCTTCCCTCCATCTTGGGTCTCCAAAGGTTGTTGGACTACAACTCCCATCATCCCCAGCCGTCATGGCCAGTCACTAGGGATGATGGAAGATGTTGTCTGGCAACATCTGAGGAACTGTCTGGTGCTTCTACTTTATGATCTCAATTGATTTCAATGGAGCTCTGTAAGGCACGTATGATTAACCACAATGGAGGTGGCAGAGACAAGTGCCTTTGAGCCTCTGGGAGCCTTTGAATTATACACTCCATTCAACTGCTCTGGTCTGCTTAGATGCAACAGTGGCTACCAATGGTGGCCCCTCAACTATGGAATAGCCTCAGAGGGACTCACCAGGCACCTACTTTAATGTCTCCTCAGTGCCAGGCAAATCCCTTTATGTTCTCCCATATTTTTTTCAAGCTTTTAAAACTGCAGCTTTTAACATCTGCTGCTTTTACATTTTCTGTTCAAATTCTCCATTCTCGTAGCTTTGAACGGGTTTTTATGCTCTTTTTAAGGTCGATTGGTGCTTGATAATGGTCCTCAGCTCTTTTATAATTGCTCAATGCTGCTGTTATATGGGTTGAGTTTTGGGTTTTGATGTTTTATATTGCATCATGGTCATTTTTATTTTCTTTAAGTGAAACCCTGGGAGTGATTGTTACTGGTCACCCTTCATTATTAAGTTTCTGTACCTCCTAGATCAGAACTCTCAGGTGAGTTTACAAGTCCATCAATACATAAGAAGAATCTTGTTGGATCAGGCTGATGGCCAGTGTAGTCCAGCATCTCCGTCTCACAGTGGGCATCTAGATGTTTATAGGAAGCCTGCATGTTTGCAACAGCACACTTGATCCACTAGTGATCTCCAGCAACTGGTCTCTAGAGGTACAATTGGAGGTAGAACTTAGTCATGGCTAGTGGCCTTAGAAAGCCTTGTTATCCTTCATGAATTTGTCAAATCTTCTTTTTATTTTTATTTTTATTTTATTTTTAAAACATCTTTTTTACATTTTCAAAATTTACAAAAAAGAATAAATAATAACAACAAATCATAAAGAAAATAAAAACCAAAAAGAACAAAGCATATTTATCAAATACCACATTATTTAAGGAGTACAAACCATGACTTGAATATTCTATGCACAAAATTCCTAGAAAGAAGTTACCTTCATATTTCGTCTTTCCCCCCATTTCCTCACAGTTACTTTCTTTTCCACTAAACTGCTTTGAGTCCCTTATAGGTTTGTTGACTTCCCTCTATCTCTTTGCAGTTTTAGTTCTGCTATTGCATTTCAATAATCTGCATTCAATTGTTTGGGGAAAAAATCCCCTTTCTGTTAAATTAATGTCTAATCTTCTTTTAATGCCATTCAAGTTGGTGGCCATTGCTACAACTCAAGAATTCCTCAGGTCGCAAGAATATTATTGGCACAAAAATGAAAGCAAGAAGAATTACCGACGAAAGAAGAATGGAGGACGAAATTGATGGACTATGCAGAATTAGATAAATTAACAGGAAGGATTCGAAACCTGCGGGACCAGAGATTCTTAGAAGACTGGAGTAAATATATGAATTATTTGAAAAGTAATAGTAATGAACAGATTACACTAGTAGAACAAACTTAGGAAGGCCTCAGTCCTGCAAAGCCCTACTGGTCACAGGGCCTGGCTCCTGCATGCACTCCTGACACTGACACATTCCAAAACAGAGGCATTTGGGAACCGAGGTTTGACTGTATATTGCAAGAGTGCTCCTCCAGACATCAGCAGTGTGGCGACACTGCCTCAGAGAACAATGAATAAATGAGGTGTGGATGGTCCGGTACAATTTCACCACTAATACATCATTAGTGCAGTAATGTAAAGGTAAAGGTACCCCTGCCCGTACGGGCCAGTCTTGACAGACTCTGGGGTTGGTGCGCCCATCTCACTCTATAGGCCGGGGGCCAGCACTGTCCGGAGACACTTCCGGGTCACGTGGCCAGCGTGACATCGCTGCTCTGGCGAGCCAGAGCCGCACACGGAAACGCCGTTTACCTTCCCGCTAGAAAGCGGTCCCTATTTATCTACTTGCACCCAGGGGTGCTTTCGAACTGCTAGGTTGGCAGGCGCTGGGACCGAGCAACGGGAGCGCACCCCGCCGTGGGGATTCGAACCGCCGACCTTTCGATCGGCAAACCCTAGGCGCTGAGGCTTTTACCCACAGCGCCACCCGCGTCCCAGTAATGACATGTTGCAAAATACACCTGCAACCCCGCCACCCGGGGGGGGGACCAATGCGGAGGGTTCCCTCCCCTCCCACTGTAACATGGTTTTCAGTGTCAAATAGCAAAGGAGTAGACAGAACCTTCTCTATCCAAGCTAAACATATAAGTGGATTTTAACATTTTATGATGTATAAACAACACCTTGACAGTTATACCTGGCTGGAGGTTTGAGTTCTATGGAAAGCAATAAAAAGCCACACACTTGCCCAAGTTCTACTATTTGTTCGGAGTCCTTTTTATATAAAAAGTACAATAACATTTTCACACTTTCCTTTATAGACACCCTCTCTTCACCCTCTCTGGGCTGTTAAGAAATGTCCGACATAAAGCCGTAGAAACAAAGCCATTTTGGGGAGTACTGGAGGAAAGACATTGTTAATGGTGAATCATGGTTTCTTCCTTGAGTGGAGATGGAAGGTATAAAGCAACTTAAAACAGATAACATTGAAACTGTTTTCTGGAAAAAAAAGGAAAGGAAAAGAGATAAGATATATATTTTGATATGCTTATCTGCACATGGATATTTCTGATGGTACTTCAAGAATAACTATGGTTAAAACAAAATATAGTCTGGCCTTTAATTCACACACACACACACACTTAAGCAGAATGTATGTCATGTGGTTAATGTGCAAAACAACCAGCTATTGTTCACATTCACCAGGCCTTCTGTTAATCTTAATCTTAATCTCTAACAGACCTTAGAAAATGTGCCTGTATATCAAGTGAATTTTGTACATTTTCTGGGCAATATTCACAATCCTCAACAGGACTTAGGGAATGTGCACACTTCGACTTTGTTTCGTACATCCTCTGGGCAATGTGCACATTCTCCAGTTAAACTGCACACGTCTGAACAAGAAAACGTAAATGTTGCTCTGGAATGTGAGAGCAATGGAAAGCACAAGTTCCATGTTCAGCTAGGATGTATATCGTGGATCAGGAAAGGTACCACCTGAGTCAAGAGGAAGCCTGAGTAGTTAATGAGCAAAGTCAGAGACACCTGTTGTGCCTGTAAAAGTGTTTGGGCAGTCACAACACTTCATTTCCGATCAGTACATATCCCATAACACCTTGCCCTCATCCTGTAACTTTTTGTGCCACAAACGTTCCACTTTATTTATTTTTTGTCTTGCTTTTGTTCTGCTTGAGTGCAGGAGCATTGCTCCAGGTGGCAATAATATGATAACATTGGGGAAGCATCCCAGTGCAACTGATAAAGCAGAATGATGTGTGGACGTTCCAGTAAAAACTCGCCACCGATGCCCTATTATTGCATCAATGGCATGTTGCAAAACACACTTGCTTCCCTGCCTGCCTGCAAGAAAACCCAGTCTGGGGAGACCCTATATAATACAGTCATTCAAGCAAGACATCAGTGGGGAGAAGAAGCACTGCCACATTTTTGCTCGCCAATTCCCCCTGCCCCATATCCATGCTAAAATAGTGAGAGGAAGAATAAGATTTAGGAATGATCATTAAAGGGAGCTTTAAAAATAACTTGGATGACATAGTTCAACTCTATGCACAGTGTAATCTGAAAGGATAATTGGCTTGGATGTGTGTGTCATTTCAGTTAATTATTTAGCCAACTGGGTAGCTGTGAGTCACACAGAGAAGTAACAGGATGTAGAAGAGGAACAAGGAGACTTTTGCTTCTTGTGGGGGGGGGGAGAGTGGAAAGGAAGGAGGAGAAGATGTAAAGAAGTACAATATTATTTCTCTCACAGAATGAACCTTTCCCAAAGTCTAGGAATAATCCTCATAATGAACTATGGTCCCTGGTGAGATTTATCACCTGGTTTTGAGATCCTAGTTGGTTATTATTTTCGTTACGCGTGGGTATGATAGCTGGTCGTTCCTTAGGATGCCAAGTCCTCAAAAAACACCTACTGGTAATATGGCCAAGGAGCAATTGCTCAAGCTGGCATTTAACAAAAGCGGCATTATTGCTGATGAATGAGAGACTGGCTGCGTGGCGTCCTGCACCGAAACTGTTTTCTGAGGTTTGAAAGCAAAGGGGAAGGAATGCAGGTGGAAGGCAGTTACTGCTAATGATCCCATTAGGGGAAAATAAAGCGGAATGGGAACAGGGTCCCCATCAGCAAAAGAAAACCCAAACCCATCCAAACCAACCACTTCCTGTGAGTCAGGATCATTCCTTGTCTAGTACCACACAATCTCCATCTACACACACACACACACACACACACACACACACAGTGCAGCTTACTCAGTGCAGACCACAATATATTGCAAGTTGATAGGAGACACAGAGCTGATCAGGGCTTCCTGGAGATGGTGTGAGGTATGAGGCCATAACAATAGCCCAGATGGATCGGCTGAAAGACCGATGCAATTCAGTATCTTAGTTGCAAAGTGGGCAAGCAGATGTCTGTTCCCAGCAACTGGCGTTCAGAGCCAGAGGGCCACTGACAGTGGTGGTAAACCTATGCAGCCATTGAGGACCTTACAATTATGGTTAAATGCATTTCTGTCCCGCCTTCCTGGGATTCAATGTGACTTTACAACGTCGAAAAAACAACGTTGTAAAATGCAACGTAATAAAAAGAAACTAGCTAAAAGCATTAAGTTCAAATATGTCGGAAGGCACTTAAAACCGGCAGTTGAAACATAGCTTGCCCTGACAGCAAACCAGAGATCAGCGCCATTTGCACCTTAGTTTTCACGAGAAAGTCTCAGCCTGCCAGTGGAAGGGTGAAAAAGAGGGAACTGGTCTAACCTCTCTTGGGAGGGAGCTCCAGAATATGGGAGGAGCCACAGAAAAGGTCTCTTGTGTCATCACCCACCATACCTCTAATGCTGATGGGATTGAGAGAAGGTGCTCACCCAAAGGAATAATAATAATAATAATAATAATAATAATAATAATAATAATAATAATTTATAATTTATTTGTACCCTGCCCATCTGGCTGGGTTTCCCCAGCCACTCTGGGTGGCTTCCAACAAAGATTAAAAATACATTAAAATGTCACACATTAAAAACTTCCCTGAACAGGGCTGCCTTCAGATGTCTTCTAAATGTCAGGTAGCTGTTTATCTCTTTGACATCTGGTGGGAGGGCGTTCCATAGGACGGGTGCTACTACTGAGAAGGCCCTCTGCCTGGTTCCCTGTAACTTTGCTTCTCGCAGTGAGGGAACCACCAGAAGGCCATTAGCACTTGACCTCAGCATCCGGGCAGAACGATGGGGGTGGAGATGCTCCTTCAGATATACTGGACCGTGCCCATTTAAGGCTTTAAAGGTCAGCACCAACACTTTGAATTGTGCTCGGAAACGTACTGGGAGCCAATGTAGGTCTTTCAAGACTGGTGTTATGTGGTCCTGGCGGCCGCTCCCAGTCACCAGTCTAGCTGCCGCATTCTGGATTAGTTGTAGCCACTGCTAACATCTTCCATGACTTTGTCTAATCCTGCTCTAAAGCTATCCAAGTTACTGGCCATTTCTACATCATCGGAGAGCAAATTCCACCATTTGGACATTCCCTGTGTGAACAAGGGCTATTGTGGTGCCAGTATATTTTCTTTAGGGGGAGAGATTTTCCTCAACATCATGTCACACTCTAGTGTGACCAACATCTGGGTTGAAGGGAAAGGGCTTCCAGTTGAAAGGGCGATGCTCCCAGGCATTAACTGGGCCCCAGCATCATCCTCTTTAGAAATTATGTATTAACAGCTGTAATGAACCCTTTCAAACTGTTTACATTTTATTTTAAAAATAGTCCCAGAGGTTGTAAAAAGGAGCGGGGGCAGAGGGGCGGGGTGGGCAGAGGAACGAGACAAGGTCCTCTTTCAAGAGTCAGGATGTACAAATGGGCTCTGATTCCAACTCTGGGATGTGCCAAATGTTAATAGAGCTTTTTTTCTTCTTTTTTTTGCAAAAGGAGCATATCTCGAGAGTCAATATAAGCCGTGCCCGACACAAAGAGCAGCCTTTCATGGAGTACCCATCCTACCTTGGCAGGAACCACTAAAGCAATCTGCTGTATGGCTTAAGCTATTCTCACACAAAAGGCCCTCTGTGTAGCTGAAAGATAAAAATCCACTTCAGTTTGTTAACAACATTATTTAACCTCTTGATCTCTTCCCTCTACACTCCACTCCCAATAAGAATTGAGCAGGGTTGGGGGGGCGTATATTGGTGGGGGGAGTGTTTCTTGAATAAGGATTTTTCAAATCTCGTGCAGCTTGTTTCGGGAGCCCAACTCACTGCTAATTGAGGGGTGCCCTTCTATATTTATTTTACTTCCATGGATGAATCGCACCCCACAGGCACAGCATCAAATAGAGTTCCCCACCCCCATGCATCTGAATATTTTATTTTAATGTCAAACGAACAAAACCACCAATAGTTGAGGAAAGGAGAATCTCACTTCTAATGCAATCATGTTGTTAGGGTGAGCAGCAGGAAATCTGTGAATAAATCACCCTCTGGGTGGTTTGGACTACAATACCCATCAGCCACAGCCGTCACGACCAGTGACCAGGGATGATGGGAATTGTAGTCCAATAACACATGGAATGGAAGTGAGAGCTGGACCATAAAGAAGGTTGATCGCCGAAGAATTGATGCTTTTGAATTATGGTGCTGGAGGAGACTCTTGAGAGTCCCATGGATTGCAAGAAGATCAAACATGTCCATTCTCAAGGAAATCAGCCCTGAGTGCTCACTGGAAGGACAGATCCTGAAGCTGAGACTCCAATACTTTGGCTACCTCATGAGAAGAGAAGACTCCCTGGAAAAGACCCTGATGTTGGGAAAGATGGAGGGCACAAGGAGAAGGGGACGACAGAGGACGAGATGGTTGGACAGTGTTCTCGGAGCTACCAGCATGAGTTTGACCAAACTGCGGGAGGCAGTGGAAGACAGGAGTGCCTGGTGTGCTCTGGTCCATGGGGTCACGAAGAGTCGGACACGACTAAACAACAACAATAACGCATGGAACTTCGCAGGCTTCTCACGTGGGGCAACTGTGCACAAACCTGTGCATTCCAGATCTGGAAGCGACTGAGAAAGATGCAAAGAGTTAACCTTAACTCAAACAAAATGCTATTTTACTTAGGAACTCTGTCTTGCAGCCAGCGATGATGACTGCCCAGGAATAGGACCATCTTGTCATAAGGAAGAGACTCATCACTTGGCCCGTTGACAGAAATACTTCCAGATATGAAGGTCTATTGATCTTGAGCTCCAGGAAATATAGCGGTCCATTTATTCCATCAAGTCAAGCATCCTGTCTCCTGGCGTGTGGTGCCTACTTGAGGAGAAAAAAAAGGATAAAAGCAAATCAATACGCTAGTAGCCAGCTGTGCATTACTGGAATGGGGTGTTGAACTGCTGTTTCGCTCCCAGCTTTGGACGCCAAATGATAAACTCCTGTGCCATCAGCTCTTCTCGGCTGCACTCATCGAAAAAAAAGGAACATTCATTTAATTCCGTTCCATTGTTTCCCTCGCTGCTGAAAGGCTTATGACTCACAGAAGGCTGTGGAGCAGAGGGCAGCAGCGGTTCATAGGTCGGAAGTGGCTAAACTGCTGCACAGATGCCACACATTTCACAGGCAGCAAGAGTTTGTGGCCTACCTGGAGCGGAGCTGGTAGACCTGTGGGTTGGCTGTGCCAGCGGTGCCAACTTGAATGAAATATTGTGGGGACCCAGATAAGTCCTGCCCCACATAATCGATCACATAAAGCAGTGCACACATACCATTTAAATGGGAATGTCCATCAACTTTGTGGGGGCCCGGCCCCCTCAAATATTTTATTGTGGGGGGCGGAGCCCGCACAGCCCCTAGGAGTTGGCTCCTATGCTTTGCACCATGTCTCCAGTGGTTCTCTACAGAGAAGGACAAAGTTTCAGGAAGAGGAAGTTGGTTTCATGAAGTACTGCCCTCTCCTGCCCTCTTCACTCAATTAAACCTTGCTACCAAGTGATTGACTGGAATTTGTTTCCTTTACGTGACTTGCTGACCCAGCCCAGTTTGCACCTCCTTCTTCATTCGTCTGTGGGATACCCAGCCTCATATAACCGACATGCTTAAGTCTAATTAATACATTGCCAGGTTTAGCTCTGCCACTTCCCCTCACCATGGGAGAAAATAGGTAATGAAGCCTATTGTTGTACCCAATCTTTCCATGAATTCAGTGCTTGAGGAGGTCTGAGCTTAGCCACACGGCTTTCACTAGCCTTTTCCTATACCAACAATTTAGGAGCATCTACCACTTTGTAACTGAGCTATGTTTTACTGCCTGTGCAACTTTTCTGATGTATGGAAAAGCACATGAATCTGACCATTGGGACATGGGTGGCGCTGTGGGTTAAACCACAGAGCCTAGGACTTGCCGATCAGAAGGTTGGCGGTTCGAATCCCCGCCGACGTTGTGAGCTCCCGTTGCTCGGTCCCTGCTCCTGCCAACCTAGCAGTTCGAAAGCACATCAAAGTGCAAGTAGATAAATAGGTACCGCTCTGGCAGGAAGGTAAACAGCATTTCCATGCGCTGCTCTGGTTCACCAGAAGTGGCCATCAGCCCGATCCAGCAGCCTCTTCTAATGTCAGGGAAGATGGGAGTTATTTCTCAGTAATATCTGGAGTGGTGGGACGCGGGTGGTGCTGTGGGTTAAACCACAGAGCCTAGGGCTTGCCAATCAGCAGGTCGGTGGTTCGAATCCCCGCGATGGGGTGAGCTCCCATTGCTTGGTCCCAGCTCCTGCCAACCTAGCAGTTCGAAAGCACCTCAAAGTGCAAGTAGATAAATAGGTACCACTCCAGCGGGAAGGTAAACGGTGTTTCCATGCATTGCTCTGGTTCGCCAGAAGTGGCTTAGTCATGCTGGCCACATGACCCGGAAGCTGTACGCCGGCTCCCTCTGCCAATAAAGTGAGATGAGCACCGCAACCCCAGAGTCGGTCACGACTGGACCTAGTGGTCAGGGGTCCCTTTACCTTTACTTACCACTTTGTAACTGGGCTATGTTTTACTGCCTGTGCAACTTTTCTGATGTATGGAAAAACACATGAATCTGACCATTGGAGAGTTTGTAAGTAAACCATTTTTTAACTCACCAAATAAGTGGTCTTTTCCTATGCTGGGGGAAGAGGGAAACCTTGGGAGGAACTTTTAAAAATCTGGGATTCTCTCACCAAAGAGCACTTGCCACAAACTTGGATCTTAGCATCCAGGAATTCTGCTTTTATATATTTCCTTGAACCCAACGTGCGGAGCAGGAGTGGGATCATGGCTCCATGAATTTAGTAAAAGGTCTGCACACAGAACTTTTGTTATACTAACGTGAAGTTTATTTCCCCCTCCCTCTCTCTCGGTCTCATAGAATCACAGAATTGTAGAGTTGGGGGGGACTCCAAGGGTCATCTAGTCCAGCTTACCTGGCTGCAAGCTGGGGGAGGGGCAAGGGTCAGTAAAGAGCTGATTCACTTCGGCCAGGGTCACCTTTTTTTTCTTGCCAGGCCAGGTTCTTCTCTGGACTTGCTCAGGTTAGTTCCTCGGCGGGGTTTGGGGCTGCAG
This sequence comes from Podarcis siculus, assembly GCA_034642415.1. Lineage (NCBI taxonomy): Eukaryota > Metazoa > Chordata > Lepidosauria > Squamata > Lacertidae > Podarcis > Podarcis siculus. The sequence goes on along the minus strand of JAXCMG010000039.1, from coordinate 7,297,813 downwards.
TGCGCCCTGCTGTGCCTCTTGTAGGCGGCACCTCTTCCACAGCTTCGGAGGTGGGATGGGGGCCCTCTCCCTGGCGGCGGAGGCCCCAGCACTGCTCCAAAGCCAGCCGGGCAAGCTCCGGGCTGCTGGCAAGGCCTCTGTTCGTATTTAGAGGAAAGTTCATAAGTCGAAGCACCCACTGAAGGTCGTAACTGGAATCGTACATAAGTACAGTGGTACCTCGGGTTACATATGCTTCAGGTTACATACGCTTCAGGTTACAGACTCCGCTAACCCAGAAATAGTGCTTCAGGTTAAGAACTTTGCTTCAGGATGAGAACAGAAATCGTGCTCCGGCGGCACGGCAGCAGCAGGAGGCCCCATTAGCTAAAGTGGTGCTTCAGGTTAAGAACAGTTTCAGGTTAAGTACAGACCTCCGGAATGAATTAAGTACTTAACCCGAGGTACCACTGTAGAGCCATATGTTAGTTGAGGTTCCACTGTAACTTCTTTATTATCTGTGGACAGAGGATTGCGGCTCTGTGCTTTGGGGTTTCCAGGTTGCACACGTTAATTCTTAAGATTGGTTTCCTCTCTGCAGCTGGGAACAAAAAAGAAAGGACAGGAAGAGTTAGATGGTGGCAGAAATGAAAATAAAGCATGATCTGGCCTGTTTTCTGGCTTGCCCTGGCTGCTTGCTCGCTAGCTTCCCAGTGCTAACAAACAAAAACAATCCCCTTGTTCATTCTGGAAATGGATTTTATATTCTCATAACAAAGTACTTTGCCAAGCATTTTCCTACTGGGGGACATTAAAACCTGAAACAAATTTTGCTCCTTGCTTGTGAGTCAAACCTTCAGAGCTTTTCAGAGATGACCCTGTATTATGGGGTGGAAGGGAAAAGAGCTGACAGTCAGCAAGGAAATATTAGCTTCCAGCTGAATGCACTGAAGAGAAATAAAAAGAACAGCCGCAGTAGTAAAAGGAGGCAAAGCTAGGAAATGTTCGGAACGGCTCTCTCAAGGTAACCCAGTCTGATTTCTGAGTGACCTCTCTGATACAGGCCTCCGGGCCGAATCACTGCCTAGGGTCCTTTCATATACAGACAGCCATCCAAAGAGGTCTAGGAATCAATGCAGGAGTCAATGGTCAGACCTGGAGCCACAGCCGGGAAAAGGCTTTTGTTTCCTGGGTCATAACAGGAAATTGCTAAGGCCATTCCTGTTGTTGGAGAACCAATGGCTGGCAGAACTCCACCATACCTGGGAAAGACTTAGTATGGGTGGGGTTGCTAAAGAAGATTGGCAAGTTAAATTAATGGACTATGCTGAAATGGCAAAACTGACAATGAAACTAAGAGGAGGAGATGACCATGAATTTGAGGAAGAACGGAAGATGTTTATTGCATATACAGTGGTACCTCAGGTTACATACGCTTCAGATTACATACGCTTCAGGTTACAGACTCCGCTAACCCAGAAATAGTGCTTCAGGTTAAGAACTTTGCTTCAGGATGAGAACAGAAATTGTGCTCCGGCGGCGCAGCAGCAGCAACAGGAGGCCCCATTAGCTAAAGTGGTGCTTCAGGTTAAGAACAGTTTCAGGTTAAGTACGGACCTCCGGAACGAATGAAGTACTTAACCCGAGGTACCACTTTATACAGAAGCATTGTACACAGGTTAATACATTAGCAGGGTTTGAAAACTACTTCGTGGAGCTCTGGCACAATGGTTGCCAGTGGCTTGATTTGAATTAATTTTATAATGAATGATTTTAGAGTGTTGTTTGTGCTGTACTTTTGTACTTTTTTATTGTTGTTAGCTGCCCTGAGCCCGGCTTCGGCTGGGGAGGGCGGGATATAAATAAAATTTATTATTATTATTATTATTACTTATAATTTTGTTATGAATGGATGATAAGTAATTTAAATAAGGCTTCAAACTGAACAATGGGCATGCAGTATATTGATAAATAATGGAACCAAGGAAGAGACTGAGGGAAGTCAATTTGTTTTGCTTTGTATAGTTTTGTTTTCATTTTCTTTTCGTATTGTTATTGTTTTTTATTTTTGGAAAATCAATAAATTGTTATCTAAAAATAATAATCATATGAGTGGGGATGCTCCGTCTTGAAGCCCTGGTGGTTCATGACCCAGGGCAGCTATGCAGGGTTGATTCTGGTAGGATTTCAGGGGGTGTGAAACCTTGCTTGTGCCCCTCTGAGGAAGAGGAAGAAAAGTTACCAGACTCCACTCCCAGAAGTGGGAGCCCAGATTGTTTGAGAGAAGAGACTGAAACAACTCATCAGCCACCCAAGACTGTTCATCCCACAGATCCCACAGATCTCTTGGTACTCAAACGCCTTGGTTCACAAACGTTGAAAACCCAGAAGTGTTTCGGTTTTTGAATGTTTTTCGGAAGCCGAACATCTGATGTGGCTGTCGGCTATTGTTTCTGGGGCACCTGCACCAATCAGAAGCTGCGCCTTGGTTTTTGAACATTTCGGAAGTCAAACGGACTTCCGGAACAGATTAAATTGGTGCTTTTCTTTTTGCTATTTATTTTGCCTTTTTGCTTTTTTAGTTAATCTGTTTTTGTGACTGTGTGGAACCCAGTTCAGCTACTGATGGATTGATTGTGTGACTGCGGAAATGGATAAAAGCCCCCCATCCAAACAATGACTATCATCAGTGCAGGTAAGAAAAATAATAATTTAATTTTTGTCTTCTACAGTAATGTCATATTTATTTTATAGTACAGTACATTGATTATTGCTTTCATTTTATGGATCAATGATCTCGTTGGATAGTTAAATTCATGTTAAATTGCTGTTTTAGGGGTTGTTTTTAAAAGTCTGGAACAGATTGATCAGTTTTGCATTACTTTCTATGGGAAAGCATGCCTTGGTTTTGGAATGCTTTGGTTTTGGAACAGACTTCTGGAATGGATTAATTTTGAGAACCAAGGTAGCACGGTATAGTTGTTAAAATACTGGACTCAGACATGGGAGACCAGGGCTCAAATATCCTCTCAGCCACAAAGCTCACCGGGTGACCTTGGGCCAGTGTCTCAGCCTAAGGTAAAGGTAAAGGTACCCCAGACCATTAGGTCCAGTCATGACCGACTCTGGGGTTGCGGCGCTCATCTCGCTTTATTGGCCGTGGGAGCCAGCATACAGCTTCCGGGTCATGTGGCCAGCATTACTAAGCCGCTTCTGGCGAACCAGAGCAGCGCATGGAAACGCCATTTACCTTCCTGCCAGAGCGGTACCTATTTATCTACTTGCACCTTGATGTGCTTTCGAACTGCTAGGTTGACAGGAGCAGGGACTGAGCAACGGGAGCTCACCCTGTCACTGCGATTCAAACTGATTGGCAAGCCCCAGACTCTGTGGTTTAACCCACAGCGCCATCCGTGCTCCCTCGTCTCTCAGCGTTACCGACCTCAAAGGGGTGTAGAGAGGAGGGAGTATGTCCTGGGGAGAGTCCCATGGCCTAAAGTGAAGGACTCAGGGGACTGAGTTTCCCCACTCCCGATTTAAACACAGGACGAGATGGAGCAGGAGGTGGAAATCATGATTAGATGGGATCGTTCCTAACACACCCCAGTCCTTATGTACAAAATACATCCATTGACTCCCCTGCCACCTTTCCTTCCTTAAATATTGAGAGCAAAAAGCTTTCATGTTCTGGAGACCTTTGATCCAGAGAAGCAGAGCGAGCCAAGGTTTAAACCATTTGTCGTTAAAGCATGTACAGGAGGAGGAACAAAATGGCCCGCGAGTCCAACACACTGTAGCTATTATCAACCCTCCAATAGCTGCTCCAAAGGCCTATTAAAAACATCAATAGTATTTTCTTCTTCTCCTCCAAAGCTTAAATTGAGCAGTGATGTTATTTAAGTTGGGAATCTCTAAAGCTCCCCCCTCCCTCTCTGTCTCACGCACACACACACATTCCTGCTTACTCCTGAAGAATCTCATGTCATTGCTAAAAATGAAAGCCATTCAAACCAGCTGTGATTGAAACAAGGACAGGGAAGAAGTGGTAGAAAAATCAATACATCGTTTTCCAGGGTCCTATCTCTTGCTTTTCAAAAGAGACCGTGAATAACATGCTTACAGTAAAAGCAGTTGCTTGTTCAAAGTGCATTGAAGGGTGAGCTGCAAAGATAGCTCTCTCCGTATGATGCCTCCCTGGAGAGAGAGTTTTGCCGTGATTTCAAAGAACCCAGCCTTGGAATTTGGACAAAGGCTTGCCAAGGCATTTTTAAATATTCGCTGCAAAGATTGGATTGCAACGCTGGAACTGGAAATGTGCTCAAAATGCACCATACACACACACACACCACGAAAAGGTCAACATATGAGACTCAAAGCTTTGCAACGCCGTTTGCCAGAACAAGCTTGCTCCATCCACAGTGCTTTTTTGCACATCCCCCCCTCTCTCTCAGAAATGATCAGCATCTTTAATTCCTATAGTCTCAAGTCTGCATGGCAGTTAAGGTTGCCACCCGTCCCTAGAAAAAATAGAATCACCCTGTTTTTGCCCCCTGTCCCATCTGTACTTCAAACGGGATGCCTTTCTCAGCCAAATCAGAATTGTAGTTGTGTCTCTGTTGGTGTGGCTGACGAGGAGCCCTGCCTGGTGCAAGTGACAATAGAGAGAATGGGGAACGAGAGACCTGATCTATCTCCTTCCTCCGTCTCCTCCTCCCTTCTCTCTCGCTGGTGCTCCTCAGCCACTGCCCGCTGATCTAGTGTGGTGCAGGTCTGCTGCCAATTGGCCTCCTCTGCCACGCCAACCGGACCTCTCCTCCTCCCTCCTCTGCACTTGAGACTCTTCTGATGCCAGCATGGGTGAGAGGGTGGAGCTGCAGGCAGCTGTCTACCCCTGCCCAGTGTGGTGTAGTGGTTAAGAGCAGTGGGCTCGTAATCTGGTGAACCGGGTTTGATTCCCCGCTCCTCCACATGCAGCTGCTGGGTGACCTTGGGCCAGTCACACTTCTCTGAAGTCTCTCAGCCTCACTCACCTCACAGAGTGTTTGTTGTGGGGGAGGAAGGGAAAGGAGATTGTTAGCCGCTTTGAGACTCCTTCAGGTAGTGATAAAGCAGGATATCAAATCCAAACTCTTCTTCTTCTGCCCATCTATGTGTGTTGAGGGGAAGAGCAGGGCTAGGGTGGCGAGGGAGGCAGGAGACTGAATGTGGGGAACCCCCCTCTATAAGGGTTTTGTTTCTGTTTTTTTGCATCATGAGTGTGTGCCTCCCAGTCCTTTATTTTGCTCGTCCTGTCCCGAATTTTGCCCAACCAAAGGTGGCAACCCTAGTGGCAGTCACATATTTGAGCCTTTGCCCCATAGAACTCACTCTTATTGCTCTAGGGAAATTTTTTACTTTATTTTATCATTGCATTTCTTTCCCCCGTAGCTCCAAGACACTCAGGGCGGCACACAAGAGTTCTTCCCCTCCCCATTTTATCCTCACAAGAACCCAGCAAAGGCTGAGAATAGATCACTGGCCCAAAGTCACCCAGTGAATGAGCTTCAACCTATTAAATGTCAGGAGGGCATTGTTTGCAGAAGGCAAGATGGACTGATGGAAGCCATGCATTATTATGGGAGAAGATAGAGAGCTGCCTTGTATGGAGTCAGGCCATTGGTCCATCTAGGTCAGTATTGTCTACACCAGGCATGTCCAACTGGTCGATCACGATCTACCGGCTGATCGTGGTGTGTCTGTGGTCAATCATGGTCGATCACGGGATCCTGATTGATCGCTCCCCCCCCAAAAAAACCCAACTTTGGTGAAGCTTCCTCCCAAAAAGTTCATCAACTCTTGTCAATCCAATGGTAGATCGCTGGCAGTTTATTTATAGTGGGAGTAGATCGCAGTCCCAAGTTGGACATGCCTGGTCTACACAAACAAACAGCAACGCTCCAGAGTTTCAGACAGGAGTCATTCCCACCTGAAGATTCTGGGGATTGAATCCTGGAACCTGGTAGAGCTCTACTACTGAGCTATGGTTCAGCTACCAGGATTGATGCCTCCCACATGCACTGCACCAGGAAGATTTTGGCCATCACATGGCAGGACTGAGTCACAAACCAAGATGTGCTCTCCCAAGGCCACATTCCCAGCACATTCACATTCCTGCCTCAGTGACATCTACACTGGCTTGGTCATGACCACAAAATGGAAGATCCCTAAGGATGTGCTCTAGAGGGAGCTGGCTTCAGGCACCACGCCTGTTTGCAGACCATTTATGCATTACAAAGACGTATGCAAACATGGTGTGAAGTCTGGCAACATTCATCCTGCTTCATGGGAATCCCTTGCAGCACCTGGAGACAATCAGTCAAGTTGTGTATCCACAGGGTGACCAGAGAAGGAATGACCACTGGGAGGAATGCAGAAAGAAGAAACATCATGGGCCATCTGCAGCAGCACAACCAAATGCCTTTATCTTCCCCAGCTGCAACAAAACATGTCTCTCTCATATTGGTCTCTACAGTCACTTCAGATACCGTAACTCTCCAATGGTTTGGCTTCACTCCCAAAGGTGCACTCCTCCATATGATCTTGCATAACTCAGTTGGTAGAGCATGAGATTCTTAATCTCAGGGTTGTGGGTTTGAGTCCCACATTGGGTGAAATATTCCTGCTGTGCTGGCCTGGGACTCGGGCTTGGACTTGGAGCTGGAGGAGTCTCAGTACTCACCAGATCCTTTGACTCAGGTGGCATCTGAACCGAGTCTGGGGCCTGATTCTGAAGAGCCCCAGTCTGCACAGGTTCCCCTGCAACAAGCACCAGCTGGGCCAAGTCAGGGGCCTGGGCCTGCCCTGGCTCCAGATGTGGGGATTACCTCGTTGCCTTCAGCTGGGCCATCACTTACAGCTTCTCCACTACCGGTTGGGTCAGGGGAGGCTGAGGCGGCCCCTGGGTCTAGTAACCCACCGACGTCTCCCAAGCTGCAGAGACTCAGGTCTGAGAGAAGGAGAGACCTGAGTACTCGCAGGAGGAGTGCTTGGCTTCGGGCAAGACAGGGAGGTGAGTCACCGGGGGATCAGGACCGGCCATTACCCCGTCAAAGATAAAAGGCTGTCGGACCCCGCCCCAGGTTGCGGGAGCAACATTGCTGCTTGCTGGAACCTGCCTGAGACCTTGTGCCTGACCTAGCCCGGTTTCCTGCCTTGGCCCTGTTGGACTGACTCCTTGTGGAATCCTTGGATTTGGGATGGGTCCTGGAACGTGTGGCTCGAGTTAACCCCCAGGCCCAGCACACCTGCATTGCAGGGGGTTGCATTAGATGGCCCTCATGGTCCCTTTCAACTCTACAATTCTATGATTCTGTGATTGTTTCCTGAGACAAGTGTGCATGCATGCACTCAACAACACCACTGAAGTCCCAGTGTACAACCTGTTCCCTTTGTCTTATAGTGCAGAGCTGTAGACCCCGAGGAGGCCTGAACTGTACACACCTGAGGGCAGACTCCTGCTGACCCACTTCTATATGTGACACATCTCCATGGCTTAGTGGTAGAGCGTCTGCTTTGCATGCAGAAGTTCCCAGGTTTGATCCCTGTCATCTCCAGGTAGGGCTGGTAGAGGATCCTGCCTGCAGCCCAGGAGATCCACTGCCAGTCAGTGCAGAGACATTACTGAGCCAGATGGATCAATGGTCTGACTCTGTATCAAAAGGCAGCTTCCTGTCTTTCCGGGCAGCACCCGCAGTCAGGAAAACAACAGTTCGTTCCCCTCCTGTGAAGAAGCACAATGATTTTTATGCCTCTGCACTTCTGTCCCAAGGAGAAGCTCCTCGTGTAACCAAGCGCCTTGATGGATGATCACAGAGAATGATTGCAGTGGGCTCCATGAGGCCCCCTTTCATCACGGTTATGGCTAGAGAGTTGCAAGAGCCTTTCTGGAAATGAGGACTGGAAATCATAAGAACACTTTATACGGCACAATTTTATTTAGGGGAAGGCTGCTTGAAGCATGAAATAAGGGACTTCGGGAGGAAGTTATAAACAAAAGGAAGGCGTCATGTAATAGTTTAGTTCCAGCTCGGTGTTTTCTGTGTGTGGCATTTTTTTGTATTCTTGTTCAGTGGGGACTGGGAAACTTCAGACTTGGGGGGGTTTATGTGGCCCTCCAGTGCTCTCTGTCTGGCCCTTGGCACTCTCCCCAGGCCATGCCCCTCACTGCCTCTGCTTCTCACCTCGAGAGTTGTTGCCTCTCCAGAATGTGTCATTCAACTTTGAATGCTTGTGAAATGCTCTCTCCAGGGGGGGGGGGGGGACAAATTCATGGAGTAGAGGTCTACTAGCAATGATGGTTGGTGGCGCTGTGGTCTAAACCACTGAGCCTCTTGGGCTTGCTAATCGGAAGGTCAGCAGTTCAAATCCATGATAGGGTGAGCTCCCGTTGCTTTGTCCCAGCTGCTGCCAACCTAGCAGTTCTCAAGCATGCCGGTGCAAGTAGATAAATAGGTACCACTGCGGTGGGAAGGTAAATGGTGTTTCTGTGTGCTCTGGCACCCGTCATGGTCCTCCATGTGCCAGTAGCTGGCCACATGACCCAGAAAGCTGTCTGTGGACAAACACCAGCTCCCTTGGCCTGAAAAGCGAGATGAGCGCCGCAACCCCAGAGTCGCCTTTGACTGGACTTAACTGTCCAGGGTTCCTTTACCTTTACCTGTTCTGCCTCCACTTCTGAATACCAGTTGCTGGAAACCACTGGAGTGCTCTTTTGCACATGTTCTGCTTGCTGGTTTCCCACAGGCATCTGATTGGCTGCTGTGGATACCGGATGCTGAACCAGATGGACCAATGGCCTGATCCAGTAGGTTCTTATTCTGTTCTTATGTTAAGTATTTGTGTGCTAGAATTGACCAATGTTGACTTGTACAGCTCATCTATTGGGCACATAGTCCACATGCATTGAATGTTGCTGAATGAATGTACTACTCAACTAGTTAAACCATGGGTAGGCAAAATAAGGCCCAGGGGCTGGATCCGGCCCAGTCGCCTTCAAAATCTGGCCCGTGGACGGTCCGGGAATCATGTTTTTACATTAGCAGAATGTGTCCTTTTATTTGAAATGCATCTCTGGGTTATTTGTGCGGCATAGGAATTCATTCATTATATTTTTTTCAAAATATAGTCTGGCCCCCCACAAGGTCTGAGGGACAGTGGTGAAAAAGTTTGTTGACCCCTGAGTTAAACTATGGAACTCACTTCCACAGAAGGTAGGGATGGCCCCCAGGCTCTTATGTTCTGATGAGTATTGCAGATTTTCTTAAATTAAAGATGGCAATATATTCCTGCTTCTGAAGAGGAACAGTTTTTTATTCTGCCTCAGCCCTTCCGGGATTCACCTCCCTCTGTCTCTTGGCTCCATTTGTATGGCATTCCCTTTTCCCGGCCTTCTTTTTCACAATAACTGATCAGTAAATTGCTCTCCATGAACGCCGGCAGGTTAAGTATGTCAAATTGTACTCAAAGGCCTTCCGCGACCTTCCACCCATCTTCTCCAGAATGTCATTTCCGTGCCACAAAAACATTGAAACCATATTTCCTCCCGGTTCCAGCATCTCTGGCACAATGCATGCTGAGAGAAACGTTACGCTGTGGCAGAATTTCTCATTTCCCCCAAAAACGAACGAATGCGGCAAATTAACAGGCACAGTCATTTTGAGGAGGTTTGGATGAAGTTCAGTTTTCCAGATGTATGTCTCTAATCAGCTTAGGAGCCGAAGTCTTTTCGAAAGAGAAAAAGAAAATGTTGCTAATCACGATATAGCTATTGCTGGTTTTCTTGTCTGTTCTTCAAAATGGCTATATAATCAGCACAGCCCCCAACATTTCTCTGATGAAAATAGGTACATCCCATTCCATAATGATAATTTTACTATTTATACTCCACATATCTTATTCGGCTGCCCCAGTTCTCTGGGTAGCTTCCAACATACAGTGGTACCTCGGGTTAAGAACTTAATTCGTTCTGGAGATCCGTTCTTAACCTGAAACTGTTCTTAACCTGAGGTACCACTTTAGCTAATGGGGTCTCCTGCTGCCGCTGCGCCACTGTCATGCAATTTCTGTTCTCATCCTGAAGCAAAGTTCTTAACCCAAGGTACTATTTCTGGGTTAGCAGAGTTTGTAACCTGAAACGTCTGTAACCTGAAGCTTCTGTAACCTGAGGTACCATTGTATATAAAAACATAAGAAAACATTAATTATTATTTGTTTAAATTTCCCTATACAGGATTGCCTTCAGACAGCTTAGGGGTCGGATAACTCCATACCTGTCAACATTTCCCTTTTTAAAAGGGGAATTCCCTTATTCTGAATAGGATTCCTTGCAAGAAAAGGGAAAAGTTGACAGCTATGCTCCATACCCTGCAACATTTCTCCAGTGAAAATAGGGACATCCTAAGGAAAAGTGGGACATTCCAGGATCAAATCAGAAACCAGGACGGCTTCTCTACATCAAGGACCTCCCTGGAAAATAGGGACACTTGGAGGGTCTGTATCTGCAGAGAGGCAAGCACACTTTTTACAGGCTTTTGTGTGTCATCAGCATATTGATAACAATGTACTCCAAAACTCTAAGCAGTTTCATGTTGATGTTAAACAGTCTGCAGGATAAAATCAAACCCTGAGGAAGCCCACATTGAAGTCACCATAGGGCTGAAGAGCACTCCCCAAGCATTACGATATAATACAATACAATACAATACAATACAATACAATACAATACAATACAATACAATACAACACAATACTCTTCATTGTCATTGTCCCATACAGACCAACAAAATTGAAAAAAATCTACATCAGACTTTTAAAAACCAACAAGCCTGCTATTCCAGCTATCCCAGCCTGGTTAGCCCCCTATAAACTCTGATACCCCATAATTAAATACAATATACTCCCTTAGAGACTACCTTACACTGCGTTTAGAACCAAAATCGCATTTGGATAGAAACTGTTTCTCAGGCGGCTAGTCCTAGTTTTTATAACCCTGTACCTTCTTCCAGAAGGCAGAAGCTGAAAGAGATCATTTCCTGGGTGCGCACAGTCCTGCGCTATCTCTGCAGCTTTCTTATGACACCTGGAAGCATAGATTTGATCCAAGGTGGGAAGAGTGCACCCAGTTATTCTCTCCGCGGTTTTTACAACCCTGGACAGCATTGTTTTTTTCCTGACTGTGCAGCTCCCAAACCACACACACAGACCATAAGTTAATACACTCTCAACAGTACAATGGTAACTGTTCCGGAACTGACCATGCAAGTAAGACTGGAACTTACCCTAACTTGAACAGCCACTTCAGAACAACTGCCTTGTTTTATTCTTTTAATACTACTACTAATAGCATTTATATCCAGCCTTCTCTGGCAAGGAGCTCCAGGTGGAATCCATGGTTCCACCCCCTCCTCATTTAATACTCCCAACAACCTTGTGAGGTAGGTTAGGCTGGGAGGCATTGCCTGGATTTAAACCCTTGTCTCCCAGGTCCTACACTGACACTGTAACCACCACACCATGCTGCTCTTAAGACAGACAATGTTCTTAACACAACATTAGTGCATTAAAGGTAAAGGGAACCCTGACCATTAGGTCCAGTCATGACCGACTCTGGGGTTGCGGCACTCATCTCGCTTTATTGGCCGAGGGAGCTGGTGTACAGCTTCCGGGTCATGTGGCCAGCATGACAAAGCCACTTCTGGTGAACCAGAGCAGCGCATGGAAACGCCATTTACTTTCCCACCGGAGCAGTACCTATTTATTAACTTGCACTTTGATGTGCTTTCGAACTGCTAGGTTGGCAGGAGCTGGGACCAAGCAATGGGAGCTCACCCCGTAGCAGGGATTCAAACCACCGACCTTCTGATTGGCAAGCCCTAGGCTCTGTGGTTTCACCCACAGTGCCACCCACGTCCCTAATAGTGCATTAGTGGTGGGTTTATTCTGGTTTGATTTGTTCTGCGATGCGACCCCACTACTAGTGTAAGAGGGGCTACAGCACAACAAAAGCGGGACAAAAATAAACTGGAACAATTATTGTTTAAAAAAGTTATGGGATTGTAGCAGGAAGTTACATGATGTGCACTGTTTTGGAAATAAAGCAGTGTGACTGCTCCCAAACCTTTGCAAAAACCATTACAATAATGTTATTTATTACAAACAGTATTAAAAGCAGAGTGCAGTTGTGGCTACTCGCATCATGATGTGCAATTAAAAGGGTTTCTGGAGGGACCCTAGAATTTTTGGACGAGGGGACTGGAGGCCCTCCAAGTGTCCCTATTTCCCAGCCTCAGTCCCAAATTTACAGAAGCTGTCCAGGACTATGATCCCAGCTTTTCCTTAGGACATCACTACTTTCATTAGATAAATGTTGGAGGGTATAGTAGGATGTTCCTATTTTCACTGGAGAAATGTTGCAGTTATGCAACCCCCGAAGCCAAGGAGATACAACTTTTAGAAGACATCTGAAGGCAGCCCTGTATTGGGAAGTTTCTTAACGTTTAATGTTTAATTTTGTTTTTATATATGTTGGAAGCTGCCCAGAGTGACTGGGGCGACCCAGTCAGATGGGCATAGTATTCTTATTCTTATTCTTATTCTTATTCTTATTCTTATTCTTATTCGACATCCTTTATTTTATTGGAGAAATGTTGGAGGGTATGGAACTGAACTGAGGGTTCTGAACTTTCACTTTTATGAGCTTCATAGCTGCAGGATCAATGAAGTTGGTCCTGAGTCCAGTGCAAACTTTGGTGAGAAATGAAAGAATGCGGCTCATTTGGCTTTGAAGCTATCACAGCACTGGGGAAGATGACAAAAAAATATATATTTTTAAGAGAATTGCCAGCCCGGAGAGTTGCTTGGAGCCGTTCCAAAAGGCCTTGATGGCACCGTGCGAGTCAATCATTGTTATGATTGCGAAAGAGGAGACAGGCTTCTTGGGCTTGCAGTAGCACGGCCACAGCTCAGCCAACCACCGCTCAACACGCAAAGCTACCAGCTTCATTTCCTCCTGCAGCACTCAATAAATAACGCATCTCTCCAGCATAAAAGCATTTTTATAATAGTAGTAAAGGAAGAGCGGAGGCTGTGTGATTATCATGAACTAATAAACAACCTGCGTCAAGATATGCAGCACGGAATCTGGTAGGCTTGGGAAATGAGGCCATGCTTCATCCAAATTGGTCCTCCAGCCTAACTGGACAGTTGAAACCACTTTGGCCCCAGATGAGCATCTCGGCTGGACTTGAAGTGAGAAAATCGATTTGATTCTCATGGCGAACCTACCTAATTCACACTGTCCTCCTTCACGCAGAACATAGCTGAACTATGGAACTTGTTCTTACAGGAGGTGGTGGCCGCCACCAATTTGGATGGCTTTAAAAGAGGATCAGACAAATTCCTGGAGAAGAGGGCTATGAATGGCCAGTAGTTATGGTAGTTATGCTCTGCCTCTACAATCAGAGGCAGCTATGCTTCTGAATAAGAGACGCGGGTGGCACTGTGGGTTAAACCACAGAGCCTAGGACTTGCTGAACAGAAGGTCAGCAGTTTGAATCCCCATGACGGGGTGAGCTCCCGTTGCTCGGTCCCAGCTCCTGCCAACCTAGTAGTTCGAAAGCACATCAAAGTGCAAGTAGATAAATAGGTACCACTCCGGCAGGAAGGTAAACGGCGTTTCCATGCACTGCTCTGGTTCACCAGAAGTGGCTTAGTCATGCTGGCCACATGACCTGGAAGCTGTACGCTGGCTCCCTCGGCCAATAAAGCGAGATGAGCGCCGCAACCCCAGAGTTGGTCACGACTGGACCTAATGGTCAGGGGTCCCTTTACCATTACCTTTATGCTTCTGAATGCCAGTTTCTGGAAGCTACAGGAGTAGAGAGTGCTCATGTGCTTGGGCCCTGCTTGCTGGTATTGTTGTAGACAAAAATCTGCCCTTTCCCCCTTATGGGGTATCCAAGAGCCCATATAGAGTCCTTACATAGGTTCCCCATTGGTAGGAGAAAATAACAGAGGCCAACCAGAGAATATTGAGAAGCAAAGCAGCTAGTAAAACTGATCTTTATTGATCTGTTGCAACAGGGTGCTCCCCTCACATGCAGGAAAGGAGGAGGAACCGAGAACAATGGCGTGCAAGGCCTTATATAGACATTTTAAATTCCCTGCCCTGGAGCTCAAGACCACCCCTCCATACATCACAGAAGGGGTGTAACCCAAGACCACCCCTCACAAACATCATATCTACATCACAGAAAAGGTGTTGTTGTTTATCCTGTCTGCCAGGTTATCTGCTTGCCTTTCCTGATAGTCTGTCACCCGTTAAAATGCTGATTACTCAATTTCTGAGACAATGGGAAGGCTCCTTGACCCCTCTCCCTCCTTGCAGAGAAAACATTTGGTCAGTTTGGGAATCAAAAATGATTTAAGGTCGGTCTTCCTGTGCTGAGCTATGTAGGTGCTTGGTTGGTACACTTATGAACATTTAACATATATCTAAGACCTCAAACTTCCTATCACACTATCCCACAGACATCTGCTTGGCCACTGTGAGAACAGCACTGTGGACTAGATGCACCACTGACCTGATGCAACAGGTTCTTCTTATGTTCTAATGATGTAGTAGTTGGAGTGTTGGACTTATACAGGACAGTGTAGGTCTCAAATCACTTATGAGCTGTGAGGTTCGCTGGGTGGCCTTTAGCTAGTCACCAACTTACAAGGTTGTTGTGAAGATAAAATGGGAGTGACACCATGCACGCCATCCTGCGCACCTTAGGGCAGGGGTCTGCAACCTTTAAGACAAAAAGAGCCACTTGGACTCGTTTCCGAAGGAAAAAAACTGGGAGCCGCGAAACCATTGCGACATTTAAAACAAATATATCTCTGGAGCCGTGATCTGACAGCGGGCGGGAAGGTGACGCCGGGACAGTGCGTGACTAACGCACGCACCGCCCCCGTGCAACGTCACAGCCAGTACAGCGCCCGCCACAGTGGGGAGTGTCGGGGCGCACAATGCGCCTCCTCCCCTCGCTAGTATCTGCCCTGGAGCCGCGGCAAAGGTGTAAAAGAGCCACATGCGGCTCCGGAGCTGCAGGTTGCAGACCCCTGGCTTAGGGGAAGGAGAATGAGCTGTTGCACTCAGTTCCTGCTTCCAAGTTTCCATAGACAACTGGTTGTGGACACTGCGAACAGAGATTCTGCTGACCTAGACAGCTTTTCGATACCTCTAATTCTCACGCAGCAAGATTCTTCCTATGTTCCTGTGTGTGTATATCCTCAAAGCATCAATAGCATCCTAATTTTCATTGAGCCAGCCTTCTATGCTAGTGATCCTGTTGTAAACAAAAATTGCCCTTTTCCCCTTATGGGGTATCCAAGAGCCCATATAGAGTCCTTACATAGGTTCCCTATTGGTAGGAGAAAATAACAGAGGCCAACCAGAGAATACTGAGAAGCAAAGCAGCTAGTAAGCCTGATCTTTATTGATCTGTTGCAACAGGGTCCTCACTCACCACACAAAGGACGGAGGAGGAACCCAGAACAATGGCGGGCAAGGCATTATAAAGACTTTTGAAATTGCCACCCTGTAGATCAAGACCAACCCCAGAAACATCATACATACATCACAGAAGGGGTGTAACCTAAGAGCACCCCTCAGACACATCATACCTACATCATAGAAAAGGAGGTCTAAAACAGAAATTTGAATGTTGTTTTTCTCCTGTAGTTAGTTGTTTATCTCCTGTCTGGCAGGTTACTTGATTGGATTGCCTGGAGAGCCTGGCCAGTCTTTTGTAATGATAAATGCTTAGTTCCTGGGCCAGGTCACAGGCTCACACCCTATTCAAACCCAGACATACCCTTAAGACAGGATTTGTGCAGGAAAAGACAATGGGGAGTCTTTTCCATTTTCCTTTGACCTTGCAGAGAAAACATTTGGTCAGTTTGGGACTGTTTGGGAATCAAACATGGTTCCAGGTCGGTCTTCCTGTGCTGATCTATGTACGTGATTGTTTGGTACACTTATGAATATTTAACATATATCTAAGACCTCAAAATTCCTGTCACAATCCTCCTTGAGCACTGATCCTGCGGGTGGAGAGGGACAAACAGCAGGAGAAACAATGGAAGATCATTTTGAAGAAACCGGCTCCCACCTGAAGCTCTGGCATGAGGTGGGGGAGGCCCATTCCAAGTACCTGGGCTCATGCGCAAACCCTTCAGGCTGCAGGCAAATCAGTCCTCAAACATAATCTCCCTGCACTGAGGCTTTGGGGGCAGGGTGAGGGTGTATCATAGATTACCTAGCTGCAATTCTTCACAAAGTTACAGGCATTTAGACCGACTGATTTCGCTGTGTTGGATTGAAGTCATTCTTCCCCCCTCTGGTATTGGGGCTTAGGGAGACACAATGAAACGGCAGCATTTTCTTTGAAAATCTATTCCCCGTTTTCAGCCAGTACAATACACGACCTCCCTTCTGCCAGTACAATACACGACCTGAGGATGAGTCACTGCTCACCAAATCCAGTTGTCTTTAAAGTCTCTTGCTGTGAAAGTCCAGCCTCTGCTACCCATTTATTAAATTGCACTCATAAAGTTCCCTGTTTCTGTCCCTCGCTCTTTTCAGTATATGTTTAGGTGCTGAGTGAAAGTCATGTCTAAGAAGGCATGTTGACATTCTGTTCTGAAAGCCCATTGGTGTAGCAGGCTATCTATTCCCATAGGCTGCATGGAGACCGCCTGCCAAGAGAGCTTTACAGCATCTTGCAGTCCCATTGATGCCCTATGTGATTGATCCAACAGTCATGGACAGCAAGGTGGAAATTATGAGCTAGACTCTGAACACCACACAATATTGACAAAGGGCTAAATCTTCAGCATGCCCCATGCAGCTCATGGCAACTGAATGGAAGTACTTGTTGTTGAGTTGTTTAGTCGTGTCCGACTCTTCG
Source organism: Podarcis siculus (assembly GCA_034642415.1). Classification (NCBI taxonomy): domain Eukaryota; kingdom Metazoa; phylum Chordata; class Lepidosauria; order Squamata; family Lacertidae; genus Podarcis; species Podarcis siculus. The sequence goes on along the minus strand of JAXCMG010000039.1, from coordinate 7,280,843 downwards.
TGACCCCATGGACCAGAGCACACCAGGCACTGCTGTCTTCCACTGCCTCCCGCAGTTTGGTCAAACTCATGCTGGTAGCTTCGAGAGCACTGTCCAACCATCTCGTCCTCTGTCGTCCCCTTCTCCTTGTGCCCTCCATCTTTCCCAACATCAGGGTCTTTTCCAGGGAGTCTTCTCTTCTCATGAGGTGGCCAAAGTATTGGAGCCTCAGCTTCAGGATCTGTCCTTCCAGGGAGCACTCAGGGCTGATTTCCTTAAGAATGGATAGGTTTGGTCTTCTTGCAGTCCATGGGACTCTCAAGAGTCTCCTCCAGCACCATAATGGAAGTACTGAAGTACAGTATATTCTACCATCGCTGTCAGATGGTAGGATGTCTCTGACTGTCTGCTGCTTGGAATCTCATGTGGGAAGACGTCCTGCTTGGTGGCTTCCCAATGGGCAGCTGATTGGTCACTCATGAAAACAAGGAGGTTGGACTAGAGAGGCTTTTGGCTTGAACCCACAGGACTCTTCTAAGGTTCTGATGTTCTTAATTCCCATCTCCCTCGAAGAGGAAGAAGAACCATCAGCCAATCTGCACAGCTAGAAATTCAATCTCATCCATGGCCTTGGACACTTTGAAAGAGGCTTGAACTCACTATGGTATTTACAGAAACCAGTTCCTTTCCTAATGAAAGCCTTTGGATGAGGGAGAAGTGATGGGGGTGGGCGGGTGAGAGGAATGCTTAGATGGTGCTTATTTTCTTTGTCGAACTAATGTGTGTTAAGTACAGCCAGCATTTATTTGCCATTGGGCTGCGCCGATGCTGGAACAGGCTGAATTATAATGAAGGCCAGGTTTCCTCCGAGCTGCTGGGCTGTGTTGTCCTCCCTCCCTCCTCTTCCATCCAATACATTTTAATCCAGTCCATATGAATGGAGCTGAACTATTTGTTTTATGTAACCTGAGCTCCATGGCAGGATGAATAGTGCCAGGATCTCTCCTTGCCAAAGCAGAACAGTTGAACTGAAACTGATATAAGCACTGACTGAAGCCAAGGTGTAATTTGCTCGGACCGGCTCCCGCTGCCAAGAGGAAATGCATGACCGCTTAAACCCAAATACAATGCAGAGGGGCTCTGCTCATGTAAACAGACCCAGAGAGAGGGGTTCCCCTCCTCTCCCCTCAAAACCAAATGCAGTCATCAAAAACCACCCAGGAGAAAGGAGGAGATTTGGGGGGGGGGCTGCCTGCTTTTATTTTATTTTTTTACAAAAGGTAAAGGACCCCTGACAGTTAAGTCCAGTCATGAACAACTCTGGGGCTGCAGCGCTCATCTTGCTTTACTGGCCGAGGGAGCCGATGTTTGTCCGCAGACAGTTTTTCTGGGTCATGTGTCCAGCATGACTAAGCCACTTGGATTACTGCAATGGGCTCTACGTGGGTCTATCTTTGAAGGTGACCCAGAAACTTCAACTAATCCAGAATGTGGCAGCTAGACTAGTGCCTGGGAGAGGCCTCTGAGACCATATAACGACAGTCCTAAAGGATCTTCATTGGCTCCTAGTGAGTTTCTGAGTACAATTCAAAGTTTGGTGCAGATCGTTAAAGCCCTAAATGGCCTTGGCTGAAGCAAATCCTCCCCCATCGTTCAGCCCAGACACAGAGGTCCTCCTCCAAGAGACTTCTGCTGGTTCCTTCACTGAGAGAAGTGAGGGAACCAGGCAGAGGGCCTTCTTGGTAGTGGCGCCCTCCTTGTGGAACACTCTCCCAGAGACGCCAAATAAATAAACAACTGTCTGACTTTTAGAAGACATCTGAAGGCAGCCCTGTATTGGGAAGTTTTTATTATTTGATGATTTAGTATGTTCTGCTATATGCTGTGAGCCTCCCGGAGTGGCTGGGGAATAAATAATAAATAATAATCTCTAGGTAGGGCTGGGGCAGGGAAAACACATATGAAAGCATGGATGGCCACTGCTAGTCAGTGTAAATGAGTTATTGTCTGATTTCTCTAGTTACAGATTTTTGAAATACTGGTGCCACTATGCTGAAAGCCTTCACATGCGTGCTCCATGGGAACATGGCTTTCAGGGCTGTCACAATGAGATCCTGCACTCCAGCATTTGCCACCAGACCACTGAATATCACCATGCCTCGGCTGTGAAAACCTAGGAGGAAACTTGGTTCTGCATAGGTGGGCATTTGGTGATATGACAGATCCACATTCCAAGAGGATCATTTGTTTCCTGTGAAGTCCATTCACAGCCGCAGACTCTGGCTGAAATTAATAGCAACTAATTGAAAGTAATGGAGAACTACCTGAATATGTATTGTGAGTAAATGAAATTAATTGAAGGTAATTGATAGTGACTGGGATTAATAAAAAACGTGGACCTAATTGAAATGTATTGAAATTGAATTAAACTCAATAACTCAACCTCTATTAAATTTAATAGGAACTAATTGATATGAATTGTGTGCAATTCTTCATAGTAACATGATGCTGTTAAAAGAAAAAAATATATATAATTGGCTTTGTATAACCTTTGCTTCTTCCCAAAGTGAAAGTAAATTTGACGGATTAAAAAAAAAAAGATGAATGAACTAGCATTCAGGGACAGTTATTTGTGAGGTACCATTTGATGCAGATAGCAGAGATTTCTCAAAGGATTTCAGAAAAAACTTTCAGTTTTTGTATTATTATTTCATGTATCAGAGTTTAATGAGAGCATGTTGCCTGTTATGACGGGAGCTTTGATTTTTATAAATACCTACTCGCGAAGACACTTGCGTCCTGAATCTTTCTACTTTATGTGCCTTCAGCCAGATTCCCGACATGTTACCTTTAACAGCAAAGCATCTTTAATCTTCTGAGATTCATCATAGATGTTCATTTGATTATTACAAACAAATGAAGCTGCTTTACACCATCAGATCACGGGGCCTTGAAATAAGAGGATAGAGCTCACAGATTTATCGTTCCAAGAATGCAATCTGGACCGCTCTCTAGAACTGCTGGGTCTGAATTTGTGTGGCTCCCCCTTGTGGTGAAACAGCAAGTGATGGATCTCTCCATAAAGTACCTTCAAGCCCCAAGCTGATTCAACTCATCCAGATTTTCATTTAGATCCTTTCAGCAGGAAGGAGTAGAAAGAGTTTCCTGTTCTGGTTGAACCTTACTTGACCCATCCTCAGTTCTGGGGTGTTCCTATATCTTTGAATGATCCCAGGTTGCTCAAGCAGCCCAGTTTGCTGTTTGATCCTATCTCTGGCTTTGACTTATTCTTCAGTCCTTATTTGCAGCTTGCTTCTCAGCACTGCTTCCTAGTTTGTCCTCTGGTCTTGACTTGTTCTTCACTCCTGACTGCTGACTTGGCTAATTCTTCCCAAGGGAAGAGTCGACTTCATCATGGCCTTGCCTCAGATGTCCTCAGTGGGAGCTGTAAGGAAGATAGAAAACTACTTTATGCCAAACAAATATATAGGGAGAAAATAAGAAATGGACGTGTTAAGGTGGGTCCTAGGTAGCGATGGTGGAGAAATTTGATTCAATTCATGTTTAAAGGTGAACATGAACTCCACACATTCTTAAACACATTCTAAAAATAATAATCACACATTCTTAAAAAAAAATGAAAATACAAAACACAATGATCCTTCCAAATTTGTACTTTTCTGAATTTTGCAATGCTGTTCACCAGCCAAGCAATGTGTAGAAAAAATGCAAATATTGTGGCAAAGTGTGCATAAGAATAATCTAAAATATTAGGGAAAATTGATTTGCAAAAATGTGTATATTAGGGGGAATTGCATCTGAATGCTATAATGCCTAATAAAGGTTTGATAAGTAAGTAAGCATCTGAATGTGTGAATATTAGGAGGAATTTGCACCCAAATGCTGGTGAATTTTCATGATTTTTAAAAATGCAAACAAATCTAGTAGTGTGGAAAACTGTACTTAAGGTTGGAAAAATGACAAACTGAGAGAAATTGAAATTGATAGATTTGGCCACCCTTGGTCCTGGATCTGAAAAAGTCGAAGACTACTGTCTGGAACAACTGGTAGTGTCCCTCTGTGGATTGTGATAGGACAGGAGTCACCACTAGCTTTACCTGGGAGTGTTCTCAAGTTCCAAAAGCATTGTGGGAAGCATAATGTGTCATCTTTATGCCTGCATGTTTCACTCAGGGAAGTGCACCATCATTGAATTGTTGATATTATATGAAGGGGCTTTAAGATGATGAACATCCAAGTGCCAGAAGAGGCAATTCAACCAGGTTGTTGGATACTTCATGGAAATCCTTTACCCTTGGGATGGGGTGGAGGGGGGGTGGAGAGCAGGATATGGAATTTCTCAGGCAGATGTCACATATGCTTGCTTTTTTTTAAAAAAAAATCTCCTTTCCTTTTCTTTCTTTTTTTCCTTTTTTAAATAAATTTTTAAATCAGAATTAAAACAAAACATATTATCCAGAAACATATCATCCTTATTCCCCCCATTTTTTCCTCCCTCCCCCTCCCGCACCCCACAGAACCCCCCCACCCCCCGACTTCCCTCAGTTCCAGTCTTTGATTTCTCTAAAAATGCTGTTTTCTGCATGTTACACAGTTGTATAGATCCTCAAACTATTTAGCTGATTATTATCAATAAAAAGTTTGGGAATGTTTATTCAAAACAAGCCAAGGAGTCCAGTTCACTTTGCTGCATCTTCAAATACTTTGTAAAGGGTTCCCATTCATCTTTAAAATCACAGTTATCCTTGTCCCGTAGCCTGTATGTCAGTTTTGCCAGTTCTGCATAGTCCATCAATTTTTCTTGCCATGATTCTTTAGTTGGGATTTCTTCAGTCTTCCATCCTTGTGCTACCAGAACTCTCGCGGCCGTTGTCACATACATGAAGATGTTTTCCAGCTTTTTAGGCAGATCTTTCCCTACAATCCCTAATAAAAATGCTTCAGGTTTTTTAACAAATGTTAAATGGAACATTTTCTTCAATTCGTTGTATATCATTTCCCAAAATTTTTTAATTACCTTACAATCCCACCACATATGATAAAATGCCCCCTCCTTTTCCTTACACTTCCAACATATATTTGAACTAGTTTTTGTTTTGTTTTTCAAAAAAAAAAAAATCTCCTTTCCAACCCACTTAGCCATTTCTGGTTTCCTGCTACAGTATAATTCCCTTTGATTAACTACTAGAGTTTAATCATCAAATGGAAACAGAGACATAAGCAGCATAATCTTTCTCACCATTGGAAAAAGTCAGAGCACCTCCTGCACACACACACATGCCCTCGATGGAATACCATGTTAAATAATGCTGAGTTAAATGAAAACTCTGTTACTTGAATTATCTTTTGCTTTGCAAGCCACAGAGTCAGCTGAGGGTCACAGAGATGGCGTGCAAAGAGAACAGATCTGATAAGCGATAGTCAGGACTGAGACTTGATACATCCTATGATCCAGAAGGATGGAGGATGACCACAGACACCAGCAGACAGTGATAATAAACAGAGCAATGCTAAAGGTTGGTTTCTGAAATGCTTTGAATGTAGTACTTATGTCAATAGGCAAGTTAATTATTAAGGTTCTAGGAGGCGATCCTCCTAAGATAGGATCAGGTAGGTAGCCGTGCTGGTCTGATGCAGTCGAAATCAAAATAAAAAAATAAAAAAATTGTCCAGTAACACCTTAGAGACCAACTAAATTTGTTCTGGTAAAAGCTTTCGTGTGCATGCACACTTCTTCAGAGCCTAGGGCTTGCCGACCAGAAGGTTGGCGGTTCGAATTCGCATGACGGAGCGAGCTCCCGTTGTTCGGTCCCAGCTCCTGCTCACCTAGCGGTCTGAAAGCACGTCAATGTGCAAATAGATAAAGAGGTACCACTCTGGCAGGAAGGTAAACGGCGTTTCCGTGCACTGCTCTGGTTCGCCAGAAGCGGCTTAGTCATGCTGGCTGATGACCCAGAAGCTGTCTGTGGACAAACGCTGGCTCCCTCGGCCTATAGAGCGAGATGAGCGCCGCAACCCCAGAGTCGTCCGCGACTGGACCTAATGGTCAGGGGTCCCTTTACCTTTACCTTTACCTAAGGTTGTTGTTGTTTTTAGAAACCCCAAGCCATTCTGGGCCTGCTAATGGGAAGAGGTGAATGACCCTTCCACAGACACCACAGGGAGTTTCTGTGACTGTTTTACACTCTTTGTAGAGAGGGAGCAAAATGCAGCTAAACTGAAACAAGACGTATGCATCATTTAAAATTTATGTGAGCCAAGTGGCATTATTACGGTGCTAAGTTATGCATTGGCACTCCGCTACTTTTGCCACCAGCCCCGGCAAAAAACACGCCATTCATTTTCCTCTCAGCCTTTGTCCCCCAAGAGTGTGATTGTCTTGCAATAATTATAAGATGCCTCACACGCCAATACTACAGGGGGAATCTGCTAATGCAATTGTTTCACCGTGCCGTTGTTTTCATAAATAATAGACCAAGTGGGTTTTGTGAGGCGATGAAGGTGGTGTCGGAAAGTGAACTTGTGAGCTGGCCTCCTGCTGCCTCCCCACCCCCCACCCTAGGCTTTCTTGGGAAAGGTTGCACAAGAATCTGTTTGCAAGGACATGTGGGATGCAGCTGCCTCTTAGAACGTCAGCAGAGCAGGTTAATGCTGAGGTGTGCATATAGTTTTCTGAACAGTTTGCTTTCCTGCCTTTCACAGATGGAAAGGGTTGTGTATACTTTCAAGTGTTTTAGTGGGTGGGCAATGAGACTTAAATCATGACTGCAAATTCTGACAGTCATTGAAGTCCATTCATTTGAACATGTCTTAGTGGTGGACAAATCCGTCAGTTTTGGTTTTACTCATCTCCTCATTTTTTTTAAGATCAGTTCTCCCATTTCCTTATCAGCTGTCTTCTTATTTTTTTTAAAGTCCCCATTAACACATTTTTGCAAATCTCATCCAATAATACACTTTTTGTGTGTAATTTTGCCTAATAAATACTTTATTGCAAAGTAGTTTCCCCTAATATAACGCAATTTTGTTTGTTGATTTCACTAACATGAGCATTTTCTATGCATATTTTACACTAGTACATGCATTTCTGTTCATTTTATTTGGCTGGAGAACTGTGATGCAAAATTCAAAGATTAGATTTTGAAGGATGGCTGTGCTTCAGTCCGCTTATTGTTTTAAAAAGTATGAATTAAGTAGGTTTGCCTTTCAGTGTGAACTGAATCAACTTTCTCCCCCCATTTCTCTCAATAACATCAGTACAGACCATCCCACTCAGACATATGGAAATGTATGCATGGGGTTTTAATATCTAACATGTTTATCAGCGAAGCTACCAGCATGAGTTTGACCAAACTGTGGGAGGCAGTGGAAGACAGGAGTGCCTGGCGTGCTCTGGTCCATGGGGTCACAAAGAGTCGGACACGACTAAACAACTAAACAACAACAACAATATGTTTATCAGCTTAATATCTGGTATGTTCTCTATGTGAGAACAAAACGAACAAATTTTGGGAACTGGGAGTTGGATTTGGTGGTTGCTCCACCTGCTCTGCACATTGACCTGGTATTGAAGTGTTTCTTTGCACAATGCAATTTCTTAATTTTGGTTTAAAAACAGGTGAGTGGGTTTCTTAAGTCAAGTGTGTTATGAAAAACTGTTTTTTAAAAAAATATATTCTTGGAGTGAACATATAACTTCTATTGGTAATTAACAATTTCCCCCTTTTTCATGTTGGGATTTTGTAGCAAGCAGTTCCTCAACTTCTTTGTCCTTTGACAGTGGAACATACACCCATGAGAGGTGGTAGAATCTCCTTTCGTGGTTGGCCATCTATCATGTATGCTTTAATTGAGCCCAAGGATCATGTAGTCCGACCCCCTTGGGATGCAGGATTTTAACTAAAGCATCCATGACAGATGGCCGTCCAACCTCTGCTTAGAAACCTTCACTTAGAAACATCCAAGGAAGAAGAGTCCCTACCTTCCAAGGTAGTCCATTCCACTGTTGAATAACTCTTACCATCAGAAGGTTCATCCTGATGTTTAGTTGGAATCTCCTTTCTTGTAACTTGAAGCCATTGGTTCGAGTCCTACTCTCCAGAATAGGAGAAAACAATTTTGTTCCCTCTTCCATGGGACAGTCCTTTAGATATGTGAAGATGGCTATCATATCTCCTATCAGTCTCCTCTTTTTCCAAGCAAACATATCCAGCTCCCTCAACTGTTCCTCGGAAGGCCTGGTTTCCAGACCCTTGATCATCTGGATCACTCTCCTTTGCATACATTCCACATTGTCCATGTCCTTCTTAAATTGTGGCATTCAGAACTGGACGCAGGACTCCAGTTGTGGTCTTACCATGACAGAATAGAGTGGCACTATTACTTTCCTTGATCTAGATACTATACTTCTGTCGATGCAGCCTAGAATAGCATTAGCTGTTTTTGCTGCTGCTGCATCACACTGTTGACTCATGTTAAACTTGTGGTTCTACTAAGATCCCTCGATCCTTTTCACATGTACTACTGACAAGCCAGGTCTCCCCCATCTTATATTTGTGCAGCTGGCTATTCTTCCCTAAGTGCAGAACCGTATATTTGTCCCTACTGAAATTCTTTTTGTTGTTTTTGGGGCCAGTTCTCCAATTTAAGGTCATTTTGAATCCCGATTGTGTCTTCTGCAGCATTAGCTACCCCTCCCTGTTTGGTGCCATCTGCAAATCTGATGAGCATCTCCTCAATTCCTTTGCCCAAGTCGTTTATAAAGATGTTGAACAACACCGGGCCCAGGACAGAACCCTGCATCACCCACCTTGCCACTTCCCCCCCCCAGAATGTTGAGGAACCATTAATGAGAACTCTTTGGGTTCGGTCAGCCAGCCAGCCAGCTCTAAAGCCAGCTAAGGGTTACCTTGCACAGCCCTCCTTTTGTTGTTTCTGTTTTGCTTGGCTATTCCTGCCTCCTTTGCTTCATTGAATGGAGTCTAATTGTTATAAGGACAAATCAATAAGCTGCAAGACGGGAGAATAGTGCTGCCATCAGCCATTGCTTTAATAACATTGAGTGATTATTTACCCCTCTCTGAGCTTTTCTGAGGTTTCTGGTTTGGAATATCCAATCTGCGTATTGATCAGGGCTTGCAACAAAGAGTTCTGATGTTTTTTTGTTTTTTAAAAAAGAAATCTTCATTGGATGAAGAGATGGGGAGGGGGAGAGAAGGAGCAGTCTGTCAGCCTCTGTGTTATGGGATGGAGCCAGAACCATCCCAAGACAGAATGGCATGAGTAGTGGGGAAGCAAAAAATGATGAATGCCAAAATAAAAACCCAGTTAGTAATAATGTTTAGCTTTAATTTATTTATTTATAGGACTGCATTTATATCCCACCTTTACTCTAAGGAGTTCAGAGTTACCTATATGGGTCTTCCAGTCTCCATATCATTGTTACAACAATCCTGTGAGATAAAATAGGTTGAAAGTTAGTGACTGTTGGGAATGCAGAAAAGTTAAAAATTTTTGGGAAGTAATATATAATGAATTGAAAAAAAAAATGTTTAAATTGACATTTGAAAAAAACAAAAACAACCAGAAGCATTTTTGTTAGGGATTGCAGGACAAGACCTGCCAAGAAAAATAAAGAATTTATTTATGTATGCTACAACAGTGGCAAGAGTCTTGTTAGCACAAGGATGGAAGAATGAGGAAATCACAACGAAAGAAGAGTGGCAAGAAAAATTGATGAGTTATGTGGAACTGGCGAAACTGACATGTAAACTGCATGAAAAGGACAACAGTGACTTCAAGGAAGAATGGGAACTTTTTACAAATTACTTTAAAAGACAAAAAAATGATCTGGACTCCATGGCAGGCTTTGAATAAACATCCACAAATTTATTAGTTGAACACATGACAGATAACGTAAGAATATGTACAATTTTATAATATGCAGAGAACAATATGTGCAAAGAAATCAGAGGGGAGCTGAGTGAAGTCCAGGGGGGGATAATGTGATTATGTGGATTGATATTTTGTTATGTTGAAATTGTTTTTAAAAAATACTTTATAAAAAGAAAGAAAGAAAGAAAGAAAGAAAGTTAGTGACTGGTCCAAAGTGCTTCTTGGCTGAGTGGAGATTTGAAGCCTGGTCTCCCAGCTCCTAGTCCAACTTTCTAAGCAGTAAAGCACATTGACTATCTCCGTATGGAAATAATGGTGCCAAAACTGTGTTGCCTTTTTCATTCTGCTTAATGGTACAGCTGGTCTGAGGTTAGAACAGGGATAGCTAACCGCTTTTGGCCTAGGGGCCATGTTGAAGGTTGACTGTCTCTCATGGACATCCAATAAGTTCGAGAGATTCAGGACACATCACCAGATTTAAGGCAGGCGGTTCCCCCTCACAGCCAAAGGGGTGCAAAATCGAGAAGATCCATAGCAGAGAAGATCCATTGGAGGTGGGGGGCAAATGTTAGCCTTGCTCAGGGTGCAAGATAAAAGTGCATAGTTCAGCTATGGCTCCCACTACCACAGGACACAGCGGTAGCCACCAGCTTGAATGGCTACAAAAGAGGATTGCATAAATTCATGGAGAATAAGCCCATCAATGGCTACAGACCATAATGAGCATGCTCTGCCTCCAAGGTGAGAAGCTGTAGAGTTTCTGAATGCCTGTTGCTGGAACCTCGGGAAGAGAGAGTGCCTTGTGACTGGATCCTGCTTCAGGGGTTTCCCACACGGACCTGATTGACCACTGTGAGAAAAGGACTAGATGGTCCATTGGTCTGATCCTGCAAGCTCTCCTTATGCTCATACATTCTTATCATTCTTAGCCCTTCTCCCTTTGCAGCTCAGCTGATGTCATGGTTCCACATTCCATTTCCCCTTTGTGGTCTTTATAACAACAATAATAAGTTTGTGTACACAGCCAATAATTAACTGGGAAGAACGCAGCATTAATTATGGCAATAAATTGTTAATCTGTGGGGTATATGATCCTCCCCTTCTCCCCCACCTCCCTATTAGCTAACCTGTCAGGGTCTAATAATTGTTGCCGTGAACTGGGCTGGGCTGTGGTCCCCAAGGAAGGTGAATTCTCTTGTTCCATTAGCGAGAATGCATATAGATCATTTTCAGTACTAATCTAGGGCTAAAATCAATTATGTCTCTTGTATTTAAGAATTAAATTGACTCGCCATGGGAGAAGGATAAAGGGAAAAAATACATTCCTCCTATTATGTCTAATTACAATTGTAAAACATTTTCCTTCGAAATGTAATTGCTGCCTGTTGAGACCATATCTGCAGAGCTTAAAGTGTGTAGTTGCCTCATTTGATTGTCTTTCAAGTTTCTCCATGGGACTGTTCAAATCATTGGGAAATGATTTCTAGCGCTTTGCGACTTTTAAGGATCTTTGTATGATCATGTGTGCTAATTGGCTGGCGTAAATAAACAACATTGCTGCTACCGCGCTCAAAATTGCGAGGAAGAATTCAGTCGCCCCCTTTTCACGTTCAAGTTGTGTGCTTGAGCTGGGGTATGTGGGAGAAATAACTTGCCCTTTCTGAAACAAGATATGAACTGAAGCACAACCGCCTTTCGAAATTCACACTTCTGCAGGTTTTGCAATGAAATTAGGCAGCAAAGTAATGTGGGGCGGGGGAAATACATATGGCTGGACAAAGTGCATTTAAATAAATACACAACAGCAGCAGCAGCAACAACAGCAATTTATTATTTATACCCTGCCCATCTGGCGGGGTTTCCCCAGCCACTCTGGGTGGCTTCCAACAAAATATTATAATACAATGGTCTGTTAAACATTAAAAACTTCCCTAAACAGGGCTGCCTTCAGATGTCTTCTAAAAGCCTGGTAGTTGTCTTCTCTTTGACATCAGGTGGGAGGGCGGGTGCCACTACCGAGAAGGCCCTCTGCCTGGTTCCCTGTAACTTGGCTTCTCGCAGTGAGGGAACCACCAGAAGGCCCTCGGCACTGGACCTCAGTGTCCAGGTAGAACGATGGGGGTGGAGACCCTCCTTCAGGTATACTGGACCGAGGCCATTTAGGGCTTTAAAGGTCAACACCAACACTTTGAATTGTGCTCGGAAACGTACTGGGAGCCAATGTAGATCTTACATTAGTGGAAATAACATGCAGAAAAGCATTATATACTGTCAGGGGTTCAGGTGCAGAAGGGACGGATGGGGAGGAATCGGAGG
>JAXCMG010000039.1:7252532-7268623 GCA_034642415.1 Podarcis siculus | reverse complement strand
GCTAGCGTTGGTCCTTTGTGAGCGGGACCTAGAGGCAGTCTCTGACATATACATACATAAATGTGTATTTTAGGAGAAACTCATACTAAAATGCGGATGAATTTTCAAGAGGGCTTTCCGTAGAAATGTGGAAAACTGAATTTAAGATTAGATAAATGAGAATCTGACAGAAACCAAAATAGACACATTCACCTATCCCTAATCTGAGCATTGTAACACTATGATGGATTTTTCAGGCAGCATTTATAAAACCAGTATTTCACACAGAATAATCAGGCATCTTTGCCAAATTTTCCCCATCTGAATTTCTCACTGGTTTTTGGCTTCCTGAATTACCTGTGCTCAATTAGAGTGTCCCACTTAGGGGTGGAGGAGAATTTCATTTGTTCTGCATTTTAAAAGCTGAAACAACCTAATTTGCACCTTATGGATGAATGCATGGATTGCAACGTAATTATGATTCAGGTTTCACAACCTCTCCGAATTTTGCAATCCACTTATTGGCTGAGGGAAAATGTATCAAATGCATTAGAAATGGAATGATTTGGGATAAAACACATTTATAAATGTGTACAGTGACATAACATGGGTTTAAGCATGGGTTTCATGATACAATATGAATTTTCACATGGGTCTTTAAATATCTATATCTGCCTATATTGAGTTAATTCAGAAATCTGCTAGAACTGACATATAAATGCAAAATCACCATAATTTATAGACTGTTCTGCCCATCCCCTTGTTCACTCTCATGTATATGGTGGTGGAAGAAAGAAGGGCTTTGTTAACTAGCCTTGGCCCCCACATTCATATCTTCGTTGCCTGGCTTCCATGCTTCCCATAGCACTTGCACCCCTGATTGTACCTACGGGACCGCCTTTCCTGGTATGTCCCACAGAGGAACTTATGGTCTTCACACAAAAACATCTTGAAGGTCCCAGGCCATAGAGAGGTTAGGCTGGCCTCAACCAGAGCCAGGGCTTTTTCGGCTGTAGCTCCGATCTGGTGGAAAGCTCTGTCATAAGAGACTAGGGCCCTGCGGGACTTGACATCTTTCCGCAGGGCCTGCAAGACAGAGCTGTTCCACCAGGCCTTTGGCCAAGGCACAGCCTGACTCCCTCCTTTGGCAATCCTCACAGAACTTCTAGCCCAATGGTTGCCATTAATTTGATTGGAATTAATTTTAAAATGAAATGATTTTAGAATGTTTTATCGTTTTACTGTTGTTAGCCGCTCTGAGCCCAGCTTCGGCTGGGGAGGGCGGGATATATATAAAATTTATTATTATTTATTATTGTGCAGAGGTCTAAATCATGCAAGATGGATAGGGGAAAGTTTTCCTTTCTCATCACATTAGAACTCATGGAAATCCAATGAAGCTGAAAGTTGGAAGATTCAGGACAGGTAAACAGAAATACAACATGCTGCTCATAGGCTAAACTACGGAATTTGCTCCCCCAGGAGGCAGTGATGGCCACCAACCTAGATGGTTTAAAAGAGGATTAGACAAATTAAAGGAGGGGAGGATTATCAATCATCATCCATCATTTTTTATCTGTATGCCGCCTTTCCACACTTGAAGACAATGCTCAAGGCGGCTTACAACATGACACATTTTACATAATTACAAAAGTCATAAAGAAAACAATTTATGTTTTATGGAAAACAATTTCCACATAAATCTAAATCTAAAACTAAGAATACAGCATTAATATCACAGTTTAAAATGACATAGATAAAAAGTAACAGCAAGTTAAACAAAAAACAAAACAAATCAGAGCACTCTCTGCCCAGCAGCAGCCGTCCTTTATAGAGCCCATCAGGCCCAGCCCTAGGCCAGGTGGTTAGTGGCAGGACTGGGGCCCTCAGGTGCTGCTCAGGTGAGTCCTCCTGGGTGGTAGCAGTGGTAGCAGCAGCAGCAGTAGCCCGGCCCTACCAGCCTTGATGGCTATGCTCTGCCTCCACAGTTGGAGCCAGGAATGCTTCTGAATACCTGTCAGGGACTGTGCTGAGGAGGGCTGCACTGAGGAGGAAAGGTGGGAGCCACCCCCTCCGCCTCCTGAACCTGAATCTTCTCAAGAGCAGGAGGACAGTATAGATTTCAAACAGTGGTTTGCAGAGGGGCATAGTTCAGAAGGCAGAAGCTGGGAAACACCGGATGGGGAACAGCTAGGAGAAGAAACACTGGAAGAGAGAGAGAGTTAACAGATTCAGTGTCATCGGACAGTGTTCCTCCACCCAGCCCAAGGTCAAGAAGAGCTCAGAAAATCTCAGAACAGGGAGCGCAGAGGGTACAAACTCAGATTATAAGACATAGGAGGGACGTAGATTAATAGGGACGGAGGGGGTGTGAGCTTTAATTGGAAGCACCACCATTTCTAAGAGACGTGGTTTTGTTCTCTCACTGTGATTATTAAAGTTTCTAACTGGTAAGATGTTCCTTTCATTTGATCCTTCATTTACTGCCACGGGGGAGGAAGCTGATCTCCCAAAGCCTGAATTGAGAGGGTTTTTGTGCTCAGACTAGATGGGCCATCAGCCCGATCCAGCAGCCTCTTCTAATGTCAGGGAAGATGGGAGTTATTTCTCAGTAATATCTGGAGTGGTGGGACGCGGGTGGCGCTGTGGGTTAAACCACAGAGCCTAGGGCTTGCCAATCAGCAGGTCGGTGGTTCGAATCCCCGCGATGGGGTGAGCTCCCATTGCTTGGTCCCAGCTCCTGCCAACCTAGCAGTTCGAAAGCACCTCAAAGTGCAAGTAGATAAATAGGTACCACTCCAGCGGGAAGGTAAACGGCGTTTCCATGCATTGCTCTGGTTCGCCAGAAGCGGCTTAGTCATGCTGGCCACATGACCCGGAAGCTGTACGCCGGCTCCCTCTGCCAATAAAGTGAGATGAGCACCGCAACCCCAAAGTCAGTCACGACTGGACCTAATGGTCAGGCGTACCTTTACCTTTACCTTTACCTTTTAATATCTGGAGTGCCACAGGTTCCCCATCCCTTCTCTCTGTTCATTGTGGAGTGTTTCTTTAAGTATAATCTGGTGGCAACTCTTTAGGACAGGGGTCAGCAAACTTTTTCAGCAGGTCCCTCAGCAGGTCCACTGTCCCTCAGACCTTGTGGGAGTCTGGACTATATTTTGAAAAAGAAAAGAAAAAGTAAAAAGAATGAATTCCTATGCCCCACAAATAACCCAGAGATGCATTTTAAATAAAAGCACACATTCTACTCATGTAAAAACACGCTGATTCCTGGACTGTCCACAGGTCAGATTTAGAAGGCAATTGGGCCGAATCCGGCCCCTGGGCCTTAGTTTGCCTACCCATGCTTTAGGATGTCTAACCATTCGTTTCCTCAGCCCCAGCAGAGGAGTGGACAGAGTGTTTGAATAACAGCTGACTGCTTCCTTAGAGCAGGTTTCTAGCAGATAACTCACTCTGGTGTTTGTAGCCTTTCCACTTGCCTTTCCCACAGTAGCATGAAAAAACACCCAGATCTGTTGACAAAATTAATGAGCCCAAGAGATCTCTAGGAAGGACACTTCCCGGGGGTATACTCTGTGCAAACACAGGCCAGGCATCCATAAACATGTGCTGTTTAAAAGCAGAGCCAGACAAGAGATAAGACAGGCGGGCAATTTGATCTGATGTATGGAGGGATTGGGGAACCGGATTTGACTGCAGAATATCCGATTGACCTTGAACCTTGAGCACCTGTCAGCAGGGAATCTATTGGCTTGATTCTCTGGCAACCCTGGAGGCTTCTTCATTCCAGATGAGAGGTGTATGTGTTGAATGGCAAAGCAGGTTTGCCAACAAGAAGGAAGAGTAAGCAATAGTCGTGTTGAAAGGAAGCCTAGAGCTCTGACTGTGAGTGGTTCAACGCACCTTCATGTGGCCAGAATGATCTCCAGAATCGTCCAAGATAGACTTCCCCAAACTCCAGATGTTTTGGACTACAACTCCCAGGATTCCTCATTAGTGCCCATGCTGGCTGGGGTTGATGAGAGTTGTGGTCCCAATATTTGAAGGGTAACAGGGTAGCAAGGGGACGTGGGTGGCGCTGTGGTTAAAACCTCAGCGCCTAGGACTTGCCGATCGCATGGTCGGCGGTTCGAATCCCCGCGGCGGGGTGCGCTCCCGTCGTTTGGTCCCAGAGCCTGCCAACCTAGCAGTTCGAAAGCACCCCCGGGTGCAAGTAGATAAATAGGGACCGCTTACCAGCGGGAAGGTAAATGGCGTTTCCGTGTGCTGTGCTGGCTCACCAGATGCAGCTTGTCACGCTGGCCACGTGACCTGGAAGTGTCTGTGGACAGCGCTGGCTCCCAGCCTCTAGAGTGAGATGAGCGCACAACCCTAGAGTCTGTCAAGACTGGCCCGTCCGGGCAGGGGTACCTTTACCTTTACCTTTACCTTTAACAGGGTAGCGAAGGCTGGTCCAAGGAATAAGACTTGGTAGTAGACACATTGCAAACATTCGCTGGATTATGGAGAAAACAAGAGGGTTCCAGAAAAACATCTGCTTCTGCTTCTGCTTCATTGACTACATAAAAGCCTTTGACTGTGTTGATCACAGCAAACTATGGCAAGTTCTTAAAGAAATGGGAGTGCCTGATCACCTCATCTGTCTCCTGAGAAATCTCTATGTGGAACAAGAAGCTACAGTTAGAACTGGATATGGACATGACTAAATGACTAAACAACAACAGTAGACACATGTAGTAGAACCATTATTTGTGGCAGATGCTAAATCCTGGAATTCCTTCCCTAAAGAGGTCCCTCTGGTACCTGCACTGTACAGCTTTCAGGAAATGCTGAAGATGCACCTCTTTACCCTGCCCTTTGTCACCTGAGATCTGTCTTTTCAGGTCCTGTCCTATCCTGAGATCATAATCTGTTTTAACTGTTTTTAAACTTTAATCTTTTTAATCTTTAATCTTTAATTCCATTCTGAAGGAAATCAGCCCTGGGTGCTCACTGGAAGGACAGATCGTGAAGCTGAGGCTCCAATATTTTGGCCACCTCATGAGAAGAGAAGACTCCCTGGAAAAGACCCTGATGTTGGCAAAGATAGAGGGCACAAGGAGAAGGGGACGACAGAGAATGAGATGGTTGGATAGTGCTCTCGAAGCTACCAGCATGAGTTTGACCAAACTGCGGGAGGCAGTGGAAGACAGAAGTGCCTGGCATGCTCTGGTCCATGGGGTCACGAAGAGTCGGACACGATTAAACAACTAAACAACAACAAAAACAAAGCTTTATTTGTAACCCGCCCCGAGACTTGCTGCTGCATCATAGAATCAAAGAATCGTAGAGTCGGAAGGGATCCTGAGGGTGATCTAGTCCAAACCTCTCCAATGAGAGCCAGTGTGGTGTAGTGGTTAAGAGCGGTAGTCTCGTAATCTGGGGAACTGGGTTCGCGTCTCCGCTCCTCCACATGCAGCTGCTGGGTGACCTTGGGCCAGTCACACTTCTTTGAAGTCTCTCAGCCCCACTCACCTCACAGAGTGTTTGTTGTGGGGGAGGAAGGGAAAGGAGAATGTTAGCCGCTTTGAGACTCCTGAAGGGGAGTGAAAGGCGGGATATCAAATCCAAACTCTTCTTCTTCTTCTTCAATGTAGGAATCTCAACTAAAGCATCCATGACAGATAACCATCCACACTGCTTTAAAAGGGTGGCTAATAAATGTAGTAGTAGTAACAACACCACCACCACCACCACCACCAACAACAAAACAATCGATGTAAAGGTAAAGGTAAAGGGACCCCTGACCATTAGGTCCAGTCACAGACGACTCTGGGGTTGCGGCGCTCATCTCACTTTATTGGCCGAGGGAGCCGGCGTACAGCTTCCGGGTCATGTGGCCAGCATGACTAAGCCGCTTCTGGCGAACCAGAGCAGCGCATGGAAATGCCACTTACCTTTACACTGGAGTGCTACCTATTTATCTACTTTCACTTTGACATGCTTTCGAACTGCTAGGTTGGCAGGAGCAGGGACCAAGCAACTGGAGCTCACCCCGTCGCGGGGATTCGAACCGCCGACCTTCTGATTGGCAAGTCCTAGGCTCTGTAGTTTAGACCACAGCGCCACCCGCGTCCCTGATGTACCTGAGCACAAAAAGAGTTTGGCTGCACATTTATACACATGTAGTGTTTAAGAAGTGTATGGTCAATGTACCCGTGTTTGCAATTTATTTATTTTTTGCTTTTCTATCTCACCTTTTACTCCAAGGATCTCAAGGCACCTTATGTAGTTTCCCTCCTCCTCATTTCATCATCACAATAAGGTTAGGCTGAGGGGCAGCAACCAGCTCAAGATCACATCCATTGAGCTTTCTTTCGGAGTGGAGATTTAATCCCTGGTCTCCCAGGAACTAGTCTGACACTGTAACCACTATGCCATACTCCACAGCTCAGAAAGTGTGCCCCTTTTCTCACAAAGACTTGTACATGTGTAGAGACACAGCTGGGGCTGATGTTCAGTGTCGGACATGAAGAAGCCTGTGGAGAACTGAGGTAGCAGACAACAGGAGAGGTGAAAAGCGCCAGAACATTAGTGCTCCCCTCCAGATAAACATCTTCAGAAACAAAACATGGGTATGCTCCCCCAAAACCTTGAATCTCATCCCTGGGGAAACCTGTCAGATCTCCCTTCCACCTATTAACAGCCTTTCAGAATCATATCTCCCAATCATTTATCCCCTCAGGCAAAGCATACAAAATATTCTGGATTGTTGTTGTTGTTTAGTCGTTTAGTCGTGTCCGACTCTTCGTGACCCCATGGACCAGAGCACGCCAGGCACTTCTGTCTTCCACTGCCTCCTGCAGTTTAGTCAAACTCATGCTGGTAGCTTCGAGAACACTGTCCAACCATCTTATCCTCTGTTGTCCCCTTCTCCTTGTGCCCTCCATCTTTCCCAACATCAGGGTCTTTTCCAGGGAGTCTTCTCTTCTCATGAGGTGGCCAAAGTATTGGAGCCTCAGCTTCAGGATCTGTCCTTCTAGTGAGCACTCAGGGCTGATTTCCTTCAGAATGGATGGGTTTGATCTTCTTGCAGTCCATGGGACTCTCAAGAGTCTCCTCCAGGACCATAATTCAAAAGCATCAATTCTTCGGCGACCAGCCTTCTTTATGGCTCTCACTTCCATACAATTCTGTATTATTCCGTTGCAAATCAGCCCTCCGCTCCCCCTCCCCACAAGCTTGGTTAGTTTTCCATTTCCAACCAATCCATCCACAGGATCTTAAGAAAGGATGTTGTAAATCACACTGCATAGCAAGGGGAGCTTAGCATAGAAATTGTATCCTGATGTGATGTCTCTTTTCAGGCCACCCAACGGTGGACAAATGGTCTTCCTTGAAACCAAGCAATCCAGATGTTCTTGGTCAGAGCACCAGCTTCTTCCACTCTTAAACTTTTCCCACCACATTCAAAGACATTCCCTTCCATATTGCCGCATCCCCAGATGTTCTAGGTGACTCCGCTATCCCCAGGCTGGGGGTCTCATTTTGTTATTTCCTGCCCAGTGCTCTCAATTCTCTCCAGGTCACTCTGCATTACGTTTCTGGTCGTTCTTGCAGGTTTTTGCAAGGGAAACTCTCCCCAGCCCTTGGCTTGGATGACTGCCCGCATTATATCTCCCAGAGGTAGCATACGCAGCTGCGTCTCTGTGAAAAGCTGAGGCTTGCTGGAGATTTCATTCCCTCCTCCCATGCATCACATTTGCAATCTGGGAGTTCTCCAGCCAAATTTACAGAGAATTTGCAGCTTTGAATCTCGCAGTTTCATTACTGGAACTCAGGGTCCCAGCTGAACCTGTGCTAGCAAAGTCGCTTACATAGCGCACAGGGAGCCCTGCAAGAAAAGAAAACCATGAGCAGTAAAATGCACTTTACTGAGCAAACTGAACAAGAGCAGGCGGTAACTTGAGGGCAATGGGAACAGAGATTTTCTTTCTTACCTACTTCTGGCCTTGTACGAAGCATGGAGAGATTCAATGAAACATACAGGGGGGGGGGGAATCCCTCAGAACTACACAGCCAATCAGAGCATGTGCCACCTCAGTGAAGGTCATAACACTCTGCCTTGTTGGTAAAAACAAGAACACTTCTACTCATCCCTCTCTTGGCTAGTTAACTTTAACACTAGGAGGATTAACCCTAAACTTACAAACTGAATGATCCCTGCTGTTGCCACTGGCAGACAAACGGGGGGGAGGGGGTACCATCGCAGCAACCCCCAGACAAGTGCAGAGCACCCCCCACCATGTTGGGCTTCACGCCCCTGCAGAAGGCGCGCCATGCCTCCAGGACACATGCCACGCCCCCAGAATGCGCGTAAGCCAGGCCCTGCCTGCTCTCCGCCCCCAGTGTCGGAGCATGCAGCTTCACCATTGGCTGTTGCAGTTCTACAACCTGCCACTATTGCAAGGAAGTGTAAGACTGGGGGGGGGGGGACCACATGGTGATGGTGTTGATGCAATGAGCAGAGATGCAGTAGTACCTCGGGTTAAGTACTTAATTGATTCTGGAGGTCTGTTCTTAACCTGAAACTGTTCTTAACCTGAAACACCACTTTAGCTAATGGGGCCTCCCACTGCTGCCGCGCTTCCGGAGCATGATTTCTGTTCTTATCCTGAAGCAAAGTTCTTAACCCGAGGTACTATTTCTGAGTTAGCGGAGTCTGTAACCTGAAGCGTATGTAACCTGAAGCATATGTAACCCAAGGTGCCACTGTATAGTGTATGTAGGGGAGAGCATCTCTAGGACTTTTTTCAGCACCAGGGTCCTTGATTTGAAAAGGGAATGAGGTAATAAGGAGGCTTTCAAGTTTATTTGTGAAAGATCAGCATAGAACAGCAGTGGGACATCTCCGGCCTGGGGCCCAAATTTGGCCCACCATGTCTGTATCTGGCACTTGTGACTCACCTTGCTATGAAGAATGTGCTTAACATTTTTCCTTTAGAGAAAAGGTGAGGAAGAGGGTAGAAGTTTGTAAAGTTACGCATGACTCAGAGACAGTGGCAGGAGATAAGTTTTTCTCCCTCTCTCATTACACTAGATAAAAGAAAGTACTATACTTAAACCTCAAGATGACCCGGATTGTCGCCAGATTCTGCGCACAGATCTGTAGGTACAGACCATCCCCCATCTAGTTTGTTAAGAAAATTCCCAAACCCGGATCCATGGGCGATTTTGGATCATTTCTCTAAGGTAGTTTATTTTAAAGTGTTTATGTGTTTATATGCCTATCACACTTTTAAACTTAAAATCCATTGTTGTACATTGTTTTAAATGTTTCTTTTGTTATTGGGATTGTAGTTCCATTTGCGTTTCTCAAGCTGAAGAGAAGAAGAAGAAGAGTTTGGATTTGATATCCCGCTTTATCCCAAAGGAGTCTCAAAGCGGCTAACATTCTCCTTTCCCTTCCTCCCCCACAACAAACACTCTGTGAGGTGAGTGGGGCTGAGAGACTTCAGAGAAGTGTGAGTAGCCCAAGGTCACCCAGCAGCTGCATGTGGAGGAGCGGAGACGCGAACCCGGTTCCCCAGATTACGAGACTACCACTCTTAACCACTACACCACACTGGCTGGTCTCTGACCGTAATAAATTTCATGTACTATACTTAAAGTATAGATGTCGTACCCACAGGAGGCAGGGGTTGGCCAGCAGCTTAGATGGCTTTGAAAGAGGATTCGACAAATTCATGGAGGAGATGGATACCACCCATGATGGCTCTTCTCTGCCTCTACAGTTGGAGTCATGCAATGCTTCTGAATGCCAGATGCTGGAAACTGAAGCGGGGGGGGGGGGGCTCTAGTGCTCAAATCCTGCTTGCAGGTTTCCAACAGGTATCTGGTTGGTCACTGTGTGAGAGAGATGCTGGACTAGATGGGCCATCAGCCTGATCCTGCAGGCTCTTCTTATCCCACGGACTGTCTCGCCAGAGTGGTGCATGCTCTGGATATCTCTCACTTGTACTACTACAATGTGCTCTACGTGGGGCTGCCTTTGAAGGTGACCCGGAAACTGCAACTAATCCAGAATGCGGCAGCTAGACTGGTGACTGGGAGTGGCCACCAAGACCACATAACACCGGTCTTGAAAGACCTACATTGGCTCCCAGTACGTTTCCGAGCACAGTTCAAAGTGTTGGTGCTGACCTTTAAAGCCCTAAACGGCCTCGGTCCAGTATACCTGAAAGAGCGTCTCCACCCCCATCGTTCTACCCGCACACTGAGGTCCAGCTCCGAGGGCCTTCTGGCGGTTCCCTCTCTGTGAGAAGCAAAGCTACAGGGAACTAGGCAGAGGGCCTTCTCGGTGGTGGCGCCCACCCTGTGGAACGCCCTCCCACCAGATGTCAAAGAGAACGACAACTACCAGACATTTAGAAGACATCTGAAGGCAGCCTGTTTAGGGAAGCTTTTAATGTTTGATGTGTTACTGCATCTTAATATTTTGTTGGAAGCCGTCCAGAGTGGCTGGGGAAGCCCAGCCAGATGAGCAGGGTATACATAATAAATTATTGTTGTTGTTGTTGTTTGTTTGTTGTTATCTTCTTAGCAGAAGGAAAGGCTAATGGTCTCCCTAACTGTCTGAAGGTCAGCGAATGGGAAGGAGCTAAGTATGCACACACATCAACTTAATTTTGGGCTTTTTGGCAGCACTACACACTCTCAACAACCAGACTAATTATTTCTTCTTCTTCTTCTTCTTCTTCTTCTTCTTCTTCTTCTTCTTTGACAACAATGAGTCACCACAATATATAGCACATTTCACAAGGAGAGCAGAGTTCCCATTTTGCAAAATGAAGTCAACTGCCACATGGTAACTGAAAGAAGACTTGGCCTTTTCAACCCCCCTGCCCTCTCTAGCAAGCACACACAAATCTGAGAAAAATCCAACAGTCAGCTCAGCAAATCAAGGCAGGATCTGCTATTATGGAACACAAAAAAGTCAATTTGAATGTCAGCTGCTGGAGCAGGGGATGGAAGCTTCAAAGGGCCCCAGTTTGTGAAAATGAGGGTGCTGCATTGTGTAATTCTTGCAAACTCTGCATGCTTAAGGAGTCAGAAGAATGCCAAAATTTAAGCACATTACAAACAGGCGCTTCCATTGTGTGGGGGCCCCAGGAGTCCTGCGCTATTCTGCTGGTATGGCATAGATCAAGAGAAAACGCTGCCCCAGATTGTGAAGATTGCCACCGTCCCCAAATAAATGTCAAGGCTTTCCCTCCTGCTATTTTCCCTTCCTCCTGCCCTCCTTCTTGAAAGAGAGGTGGGCATACTTCCTAACGCAAGTTATTAACCAGCATTTAACAGCCTCTCCCGAGGGGAAACAAAAAACCTGTTTAGTTCAAGAAATGTTCATTCAAAACTGTGTACATGTTTTGTTCTAAGCTTAGTCAAAACCTACTTATCTCACTCCATTTCCCCTCCCCCTCTGGGTCTCAGAAGTGTCATTTTCAACTATCTATTTATTCATCTCTATTGGGAGCATAGGGACGCAGGTGGCGCTGTGGGTTAAACCACAGAGCCTAGGACTTGCTGATCAGAAGGTCAGCGGTTCGAATCCCTGCGACGGGGTGAGCTCCCATTGCTCAGTCCCTGCTCCTGCCAACCTAGCAGTTTGAAAGCACGTCAAAAAGTGCAAGTAGATAAATAGGTACGGCTCCGGCGGGAAGCTAAATGGCGTTTCTGTGCGCTGCTCTGGTTTGCCAGAAGCAGCTTAGTCATGCTGGCCACATGACCCGGAAGCTGTACGCCGGCTCCCTCGACCAATAAAGCGAGAGGAGCGCCTCAACCCCAGAGTCGGCCATGACTGGACCTAATGGTCAGGGGCCCCTTTACCTTTATTGGGGGCACATTTGTCACAAACATACTTGCACTGCAGACGTCTTCTCTCCATTGCCATCACAACCCTTGGTCTCATCTGCCCACGTTGGAATTTTTCATCCTACTGGCTGTGGGAAGGCATCATGTCATCACCATGGCGCTCCTGCTGTGATGACTTCATGAACACTTGCAAACAAAATCACATGGGTTGCCGCAACCAATCAGAGTTTGGGCAAGTGAGGCTGGGAGGAAGAAGAAAGGAAATGGTGTTGCAAACGGGCAGCAGCTTGAGGACCATCTATGAAGGCATGAAACTGCCTTGTATTAAAGTCATGGTTTGTTGAATTTGAAATAGCAGCTCTTTGGAGCCCCAGCCCCTTTTGTGGATTTTTATGAATGTCAAGTGCTTTATTATAATGTGCTGTGTCCAGTTCTGGGTACCACAATTTAAGATGGATATTGACAAACTGAAAGGTGTGCAGAGGAGGGCGACCAAGATGGAGGGTCTAGAAACCAAGCCTGTTGAGGGAGTTGGGTCTGTTTAACATGGAAAAGAGGAGACTGAGAGGAGATATGATAGCCATCTTCAGATATCTCAAGGACTGTCACGTGGAAGATGGAGCAACCTTGTTTTCTGCTGCTTCACAGGTAAGAACCGAAACAATGGATTCAAATGAGAAGAAAGGGCCATCTGATTCAGAGCAAGGCAGCTCCACAAGTTTCTTTAATTTTTTTATTACAGATTTCTTGATTTACAAAAGTGTGTGCAATGTCTCTCTTGTATACAGTGGTACCTCGGGTTACATATGCTTCAGGTTACATACGCTTCAGGTGACAGACTCCACTAACCCAGAAATAGTGCTTCAGGTTAAGATCTTTGCTTCAGGATGAGAACAGAAATTATGCTCCGGTGACGCGGCAGCAGCAGGAGGCCCCATTAGCTAAAGTGGTGCTTCAGGTTCAGAACAGTTTCAGGTTAAGAACGGACCTCCGGAACGAATTAAGTACTTAACCCGAGGTACCACTGTATAGATATTTTCCATGTAACATTTCTACAAGTCAGTTTCATTTCTTGAGACATTGGGAAGAAAAGGGGGAAAGAGGTGGAGTGGGGGAGAGATGAGTGGGAGGGGGTGGGGTCGGGTGGCGATGTTTCTATTTTACTTACTATATGTGGGGTTTGGTGTCAGCATTGCTTGTGCAGGTTCTTTGCTGTTCACTTGTGTTCCTTTGGTGGTGAGAGATGTTGGGGTTGGCCTAGGGTGTGGTTGTTCATTTGTGATTGGCTGTGTTGAACTTTGTTTTCAAAATCCAACTATTCTGGACAACAACCATATGAGAAATAAGTAAAATAACCAGACAAGTATTAGAAACCACTTGCTAAACATCTTCCAAGACAATAATGCCCACTTACACCACAAAGAATTCATAACCCACCTACTTTCAACAGCCAGAAGCATCATAGCCAGACACTGGAGAGACCAGTCAGGAGTAAGCATGGACCAATGGTACCAAATAGTATGGGAAACAGCCCTACTAGAAAAATTAACCAATAAACTGAAACTGACACGGGGACAAATAGAAGAAGACACCTTCACCCTGGTATGGCTCCCCTTTATCACATACACAGCCCAACAAGACAATGACAAAAATCTACCAACGGCATAAAAATCAATATAATAATAATAATAATATAATAATAATAATTTATTATTCATACCCCGCCCATCTGGCTGAGTTTCCCCAGCCACTCTGGGCGGCTCCCAATCAGGTGTTTAAAACAGTACAATGTTAAATATTAAAAACTTCCCTGAACAGGGCTGCCTTCAGATGTCTTTTAAAGATAGGATAGCTGCTTATTTCCTTCACATCTGAAGGGAGGGTGTTCCACAGGGTGGGCGCCACTACTGAGAAGGCCCTCTGTCTGGTTCCCTGTAGCCTCACTTCTCGCAATGAGGGAACCGCCAGAAGGCCCTCGGCACTGGATCTCAGTGTCTGGGCTGAACAATGGGGGTGGAGACGCTCCTTCAGGTATACAGGACCGAGACCGTTTAGGGCTTTAAAGGTCAGCACCAGCACTTTGAATTGTGCTTGGAAATGTACAGGATATGGCTAACCTGATCCAAAACACTCACCCACCCCACTCACACATGAAAACAAAGCTCCACAAGTTTCTGTAAATCATGTGCCACAGCTCCCAAATAGACAAAATCTCTCAGATTTGTGGTCTATGAATGAAGTTGTAAAAAAGAGAGGGAGGCATTTCAGGCCAACCCTAGAAGCTATGCAGGAGCTCCATGAACAAGCTTCTCATTCAGGGTTGGGCACAGAAACAAAGCAAGAGATATTACACAATGACAGTATAGCTGAAGTGCTCCTGTGAAGACTAAAGGGTATGCCCATCTTTCATTAACACATCAATTTACATAACTATGCCGGGCAATCTAGTGCTCTGTGCATTAGGGAATTTGCATAATGTACCTGCATGTATCTTAAGGAAGGTGTGCAAATGCAATTCCTTTCATACTGATAGAGGTCTTTGTATTAACCTTATCATACACAGCGATGTGGAAAAGTTAATGTTGGTGTGATGAGAAATGTTGCTCAGCATATTAGACAGAGGGCAAATTACTGCCTGGTTCTGATTGCTGTTTAGTATTTCTTAATGCCGGATGAGTGTTCCTGGGAGGGAGTTTTAATGTAGCAGTGGGGACACCTAGTGTAAGGACATTTCATAATGTGCTTTTTGCCATGGCCTTTGCCCAATCCCAAACCCCAACAACCCACCTATGGTTCAGACCACAAATAACATTTAAATAAGCAAAAACAAGACCTATGTAGTTCTTTACTGAATTTTCATGAGGTTTGATTTTTCACAGTGAAAACGGCCATTTTCAGAGCACCAAAACATTTATACGGGAACCAAATTTCTTATCCTTCTTTGTGCTCATTTACAGCCATTGCACCCTGAATCTGCTAGAGAGGAAGGAGGAGCTCATTCCTGTTAAGAGCATAAAAACATAAGAACCCTGCTGGATCAGGCCTATCCAATCCTGTGGGGAAGACATGAGTGTGATGGCCTGGGACTCGGGCTCGGACTTGGAGCGGAGGAGTCTCAGTCCACACCGGATCCTCTGCCTCAGGCGGCATCTGAACCAAGTCTGGGGCCTGATTCTGAAGAGCCCCAGTCTGCACAGGTTCCCCTGCAACAAGCACCAGCTGGGCCGAGTCGGGGGCCTGAGCCTGCCCTGGCTCCAGATGCGGGGATGACCTCATTGCCTTCAGCTGGGCCATCACGTGCAGCTGCTCCACTACCAGTTGGGTCAGGAGAGGCTGAGGTGGCCTCTGGGTCTAGTAACCCACCGACATCTCCCGAGCTGCAGAGACTAAGGTCTGAGAGGAGAGACCTGAATACTCGCAGGAGGAGTGCTTGCCTTTGGGCGAGACAGGGAGGTGAGATAAAAGGCTGTTGCACCCTGCCCCAGGTTGCGGGAGCAACATTGCTGTTTGCTGGAACCTGTCTGAGACCCTGTGCCTGACCTTGCCTGGTTTCTTGCCTTGTGTCCTGGCTTGGCCTTGTTGGACTGACTCCTTGCAGAATCCTTGGATTCGGGACCGGACGTGGACCTCGTTACTTGGGTTAAGCCCAGCACAATGAGTACCCAAATGTGATTCCCAGAAAATGTTATTCAGGAACATTACTATTTCTGATAGTGGAGGAAGAACTTAGCGATCATGGCTGCTGATTGCTTTCTTCTTCTTCTTCTTCTTCTTCTTCTTCTTCTTCTTCTTCTTCTTCTTCTTCTTCTCCTCCTCCTCCTCCTCCTCCTCCTCCTCCTCCTCCTCCTCCTCCTCCTTATATTATTGACATTTCTTTATCACACTTCATCCTAGGATCACAGGGTGGTTGACAATATAAAAACACAAAAATACATAACGCAGTAACAAACAAAACAATATTCCCCTAAGTTTAAAAGGCTGGAGGTTGTTTAACTAGCCAAAGGCCTGGGAGAAGGGGCAAGTTTTTACCTGACACCTAAATATATGTAGCAAAGGTGCCAGGTGGGCCTCTCTGGGGAGAGTATTCCACAAGTGGAGAGCACTGCAGAAAAAGTCTGCTGCCCTGCTCCCACCCTCTAGACCTCTCATGGAGGGGTCATACAAAGAAGGTCCTCAGAGGATGATCACAGGATCTGGGTCAGTTTATCATGGAACTTTGAAGTGTTAGGCATAGCCCTATTGGCTTTAGCCCA
>JAXCMG010000039.1:7217981-7252522 GCA_034642415.1 Podarcis siculus | reverse complement strand
GTTTCCCATGAGAACCAATTAACAGAAACTGAAACAGAAACTGAACAGTTTACAATCCTCTTTTAAAACCATTCAAGTCAGTGGTTATCACGTTAAGAACACTAAGCTTCATTTCTTCTTCCTCAGTTTCTGTGCACCTCGGGAATTTTTTTAGCATTTCAGTGGCTGTGCAGTTTTGAGAATACCGAGCTTCTTGGGCTTGCCGATCAGAAGGTCAGCGGTTCGAAACCACACAACGGGGTGAGCTGCTGTTGCTTTATCCCAGCTCCTGTCAACCTAGCAGTTCGAAAGCACGCCAGTGCAAGTAGATAAATAGGTACCACTGTGTCGGGAGGGTAAAGGGTGTTTCCATGCGCTTTGGTTTCCATCACAGTGTTCCGTTGTGCCAGAAGCGGTTGTGCCAGAAGCTGGCCACATGACCCGAAAAGCTGTCTGTGGACAAACGCTGGCTCCCTCGGCCTGAAAGTGAGATGAGCGCGGCAACCCCATAATTGCCTTTGACTGGACTTAACCATCCAGGGGTCCTTTACCTTTACTTTTTACCTATCATTGTGAGGTGGCCCAAGGGTGTGGCACTTTTCCTTGCAGGAAACATTTATCCAGTGCTCTGCAGCCTCTCTGCTGCCTGGACTTTCTGATTCGAGAAAGCCCCCCTGAGTCGCAACATCTTCCTCAAGGCTTTGACTGAAGTGTGGCCATCCAGGAAGGCTGCAGAATGCAAACCACTGACTAGATGCTTTGTGGACCAAAGGACACACACCTGTTGGACACCTCAAGGGTAACACAAGCACAACACGGACCCCACCCACCACCCACGAGAATTTCACCAGAATTTTCTCACTCCTTTATTTTCAAATTCAATTTCTTTTCTCATTAGTTGATGGAGAATGTTTTTAAAAATGCAAGGTTAATTTTCAGCATAGCACTAGCTGAAGAGCAAGGAGGCACACCATCAGAATGCATATTCCAACTGAAAGCAAAGGACAGCATCCATATGGATGTATATCTGAATTATGCCCTAATGTATTCAATTTGAATTGCAAAAGTATGCTTGCAAGATATTTCGAGACCTTGATAGCTCTGATTATTTTTAAAAATAGAGCCTTCTTTCCAAAACACAGTCTGCCAGGCTTGGTAGTATCTGGAGTTTATTGCCTTCCCATACTCCGAAATGCTGGCTACTTTTATTGGTCAGGCCATTAAAATATTGACTGGTTAGCAACCCTTTTTGTACTTGCACTGCTGTGTCTGAAAACTGCTGTCCAATTCTGAACCTTGCTCTAGAAACAAGAAAGCCTTTTCAGCCTTATTCACCTGATCATTAAAAGAGAAAGATATTGGTGAGGACAAGTGCATATCTAGTTTCAACCCAACAATTCTGGGTGGATACGGTAGATGACATGTTTATAGCCTTTTGCTGTACTTGATGAGTCCCCTTTCGATACACGATGTATAGATTAACTGAATTATTATACTCAATTACATAAATAGCTGGAATGTACATATAAATATAAATTTTAAAAAGTAAGGAGATAATCCGGCTCAGAGTTTCCACCTGTGTTGAACAAGTTGTCATTTCCTTGTAAAGAAAAACAGTTTGCATCTTCCTGCGAAAGTCCAGTCACCTGTTTATTTTAATTGCTTACAATTTATATCCTTTGCTTCTCTCAAAAAGGCAAGAGGGATAAACATAGGGTTGCTCCAAGTAACCCTCTCGACAGCCCTGGAAGCATGGATGTAACGAGGATTTATGCTGGGTGGGGGCAGGACACCCACCTGTCATCATCCTCTGTCTGGCCCTGTCTAGCAGATTCGGAATGAAATGTCTCAACAACAGTTGTTTAAAACTGCTTTCTTTTGACCCTAAGTGCTCAGAAAAAATCTGTCAAAATCTTCCTACAATTTCTACTTTTAGTTAAGCATTTTTATTTATTTACTCGATTTAGGAGTGGCAGCTGCCCCAGTGGCTACACCCATGCCTGTAAGGTAAGGTGTGTTGAGAAGTAGCAACTGGTTACCAGTGGGCTTCACTGCCTAAGGAAGATTTTAAACCAAAACAAGCCCTCCAGATGTCATTTGATTCCATTTCCCATCAGTCCCAGCCAGGATGGCCCATCATGATGGAGGTTGGAGTCCAGCAACATCTGGAAGGTCAAATGTCCCCCATCCCCATTTTAAACCCAAGCCTGTCCAAATCCAACACTCTATCCTGTATTCCCTGCTGACTGTAAATAGAGAATCCAGATGTTTATCCCAGATGTCCAGAGTCTACAAAACATGATGCAGAACACATGTTGCAAACATAAGTAACCAAAGACACACAGATTTTTAACACTGAAGAGCAAACTTCCTCCCCCATTCATGAACTTGCACCAAAAGTGGCTGAAATCCCAGTTCTCTCTCTCTCTCCCTTCTAAGTTCCAATGTCCTACTTTTCTCCAAGCACTAATTTAAAATGCTTTCTACTGTTGCAGAGGGCCTAGTTAACTGCTAAGGAGTGATTTTTTACTGCCCTGAAACTGTAATGTATTTGCATTCATTACAATGGGGCCCATAATCTACAGCAGATATAAAATGGAGGATAAAAAAAAACAAAAACCGTGGTGGGTTTGAAGGGCAGCAGAAAAGCAAGCAAGGAGACCACAGCTGTGCTTGTAGGATCCTGCATGTAAGAATGGAAGGTGAAGCATGCTCCACAGTTGCTTTGTTTAGTCATTTAGTCATGTCCGACTCTTCGTGACTCCATGGACCAGAGCACGCCAGGCACTCCTGTCTTCCACTGCCTCCCACAGTTTGGTCAAACTCTTGCTGGTAGCTTCAAGAACACTGTCCAATCATCTTATCCTCTGTCATCCCCTTCTCCTTGTGCCCTCCATCTTTCCCAACATCAGGGTCTTTTCCAGGGAGTCTTCTCTTCTCATGAGGTGGCCAAAGTATTGGAGCCTCAGCTTCAGGATCTGTCCTTCCAGTGAGCACTCAGGGCTGATTTCCTTCAGAGTGGATAGATTTGATCTTCTTGCAGTCCATGGGACTCTCAAGAGTCTCCTCCAGCACCATAATTCAAAAGCAACAATTCTTCGGCGATCAGCCTTCTTTATGGTCCAGCTCTCACTTCCATACATCACTACTGGGAAAACCACAGATGCTAGGTTAAGCTGAAAATGCCTTCCAGTTGCAAGATGGATGCAGGTTGGAATCATAGAATTGTTGGAAGAGTTGCAAGGCACCCTGTGGATCATCCAGTCCAACCCACTACAATGTAGGAATCCCAGATAAAGAAACCCTGACAGATGGCCACCCAACCTCTCTTTAAAAACCTCCAATGAAGGAGAGTCCACTACCTGCCAGGGTAGACCATTCCACAGCTGAACAGCTCATATCATCAGAAAGCTCTTCCTAATATTTGGTCGGAAACTCCTTTCTTGTCATTTGAATCCATCATTTCAGGTCCTACCCTTTGAAGCAGCCGAAAACATCATTTATAGTTATACTAATTAGTTATACTAATAGTTATACTAATTTTGTTGTTTCTTATATTGTGGTTGGTTGTTTGGCTTCTTCATTATTTGTTTGTTTGATTGTATGTTTGTTTATTTGTTTATTTGTCTGTTTTCCCATAAATGTATTTATTTTCAATAGATATCCTTTTTTTAAAAAAAAAAAAGATTCTAGCATTTGCTAAGCACAAAGCCTACAGTAACACAGAGAAACTGTGACTTGGCTTCTGTCATGTTTGAATATGTATATATCCCATGCTGCATCAGTAATTATTAAACCTGTAAACTACTATGAGACCTCTTACACAGATGAACACACGTAATACACTGAAACCATTTACTTTATGTGTATTTTGTATGCATTGTGAGGATCAGCAAGTCTACAAATGACAGATCTCACTCCTCTGTGACTGTAAAAGTGGATCTATAGAATCGTTATATCATATAATCTTCTGTTGTCCATTACATTCGGCTTCACAGTCCAAGTTTCTGGCCCCATATTTATCGAGAATTGCTGACGGACCTCAGGAAGCCCAAATAATATACTTATTAAATGACAAAGATACAAGTAGATCCCTTGCAGTCGCTAGATACCTGATTAATGTTTTATTTCAAAAGAGGAGAAATGGATCACTGTATGACTCTGACAGCTTAGCTAAACTTAAGAACCATCAATAAGTGCCAGAGCTAAGACGCATACCCCCCAAAATCGGATGGATTTGAATTGCGGTTTACATAGAGGGAGCTTATTGTGTATAGTGTTTACTTAACTGAAGTAAAATTGGTTTTATATGGGTGTTTTAACTTGGAACTGTTTAAATTGTATTGTTTATGGATAAATTTTGATGTATTGTTTTCGATATGGGCCAATGGCCGCAATAAATAAATCTAATCAAGTCTACAAATAAAAATGGCTTTTGATGCCAAAATTTAAAAATTAAAAAAAAATTTAAACAGCTCCATCTTCCATGTGACGACCCTTCAGATAGTCTCCTCTTCTCCCTGAACTGTTCCTCAAAAGACTTGGTTTCCAGACCCTTTATCATCCTGGTTGCCCTCCTCTGCACATGTTTTAGCTTGCCATTTGGTAAAATGCCCCCCTCTTGACCTCAAAAGGGTTTAATGCCTAAGTAAATATTAGGACTGGTCTCCAAATTGACTGATCTGTGTGAGGTTGGGTCTGAGATACTCCAGATCAGAATGTGGGTAGTCCCAAGTGCTGGCTGGGATCCCTGATTGGATCGGTGAGGGATCGGGGCAACCCTCACAGCCCAAGTTTGTCACAAATCAGATTCAGCTATGTGTTGATGTCACTAAGGGCCACGAGAGTGAGGGCAATGCTTTCTGTCTTGCTCACATGGGTTAGCTAGGCCAATCAAGTGTCTACTCTTTCACACCAACCCCTCGGCAAATTGCACCCCAGGGACTGCTGAATTTTCATCTTTTATTTTTGTGAAATTGCCCTCCACTTTTTCCTCAGTTCGGCACTAAATTCCTCCTGACAGTCTCTATCACCCAACGCCGCATATGTACACAGCCCTGTTTGGCATGCTTGGCATATGTTCAGCAATTTAGTCTTCAAAGTTCTCCCATCCTCACAAACAGAGAGCAATTAGCGCTGCCAAGAATCTACAAAAATAACCTTTTTATTTCCTGGAGACGTTCATCGTTTTTAAATGGCATCATCCTCTATGAGAGACACTAAAGCCTTGAATATAAACAATATCCCCAAAATGAAGGGAGATGAGAGGGAGGGGGGTGGGGAGGGGGGTGGAAATCATAGCTCGAAAACTGCTATCAATTCCATTCAGAGTGGCAGAATGACTCTAATAGCAGAGCCGCTTATGAGTCATAAATTACCCTTTTATAAATGTGGTGCTTAGCGTTGGCTTTCAATGGACAACATATGGCAGCCACGTTTCTAAATAGCATGAACTGATAAATAGGCCAGTTGAAGTGTCTCAGTTTGTTAAAATGCTAACGTGTTTAACTACCGCATGCGCTGGCCTCTGTGTTTGCATCGCAAGTGCCGCCTCGCTGCCACGAGAGCCGACGCTTCCCTTGAATTTATGAACCGGGGGCGTTCAGTCCATTTCTCATTGTGATTTATGAGAAAGCGCCATTGGTGGACCGGATCATCCATCAGTGGACAGTTCATTGTTTGGTGCCTTCCAGTTGCGTGCTTTGGTTGTGGCCTGGAATTCCCTGATACCATTGAAAGGGAGAGGGACCCAGCCATTGGCCCTCAGGAAGTCAGAAATGCAGACGAGGAAATGGGGGTTTGAATCTTTCTAATATAACAGTGTGGTGTCACACCTGCCCTGAGACTTGAGCTGAAAAATGAGACCTTAAGAAGTGACTTTGCCTTTCTGTCTTAAATATATATATATATATATATCAACTCTCCTAAATAATGCAATGTTACATCCCAGGTGGTGCTGTGGGTTAAACCACAGAGACTAGGACTTGCCGATCAGAAGGTCGGTGGTTCGAATCCCCACGACTGGGTGAGCTCCCGTTGCTCGGTCCCTGCTCCTGCCAACCTAGCAGTTCGAAAGCACCTCAAAGTGCAAGTAGATAAATAGGTACTGCTCCGGTGGGAAGGTAAACGGCATTTCCGTGTGCTGCTCTGGTTCGCCAGAAGCAGCTTAGTCATGCTGGCCACATGACCCAGAAGCTGTACACCAGCTCGCTCGGCCAATAAAGCAAGATGAGCGCCGCAACCCCAGAGTCAGTCATGACTGGACCTAATGGTCAGGGGTCCCTTTCCCTTTCCCTTTTTACATTACTTCAAGTTTCTTTATTTTCTTCAAATTTCACAGCATTTCAGAGCAGACTCGAGAAATTAATAGAGGCGGCTAACATATTTCAACTGGTCTTCCTTGCAGGTGTGTGCAGATGTGAGTATTTTATTGCTCTGGTTTTCCTGATTATAATGCCAGAGCTTCTACCCCAATTTATAATATTCCTTTTATATTGCATAACCTGTTGCGCTGTGAAAGTATGGCCCCCCTCCATCAATACACAACAATGTCACACTGAATTAGCCGAATCCTGCCCATGGTTTTTATTGTATATATGTGTGATTGTTGTAAAGTGCTTTTCTTGCTATGAATAGCTGTATACAAATGGGTTTTTTATTATTAATAAATAAAATAAATAAGACAACCAAGGGGGATGCTTATATTGCAAGTTTGGTGGGGCCATGACTCTGCACAACATTTACTGAGGTCAGTACCGGATTTACGTATAAGCTAAACAAACTATAGCTTAGGGCCCCACTCTCTTGGGGGACCCCAAAAAGATTTAAAGGGGAAAAAACTGGATGTACATTTCCAAAATGTAAGATAAAAAATAAATAAAATAAAACCTACATACAGCAACAGTGTTTTGTGTTGCGTAGGCTCCTGTGATGTAAGTAATGGGCCCCGCCTGCTAGCCTGCTCCCTAAAATATCACTGGTTTGCTCATTTCTATATATAGGGTGCCTACATAAAATATTTTATTATAAAATACATACTTTGTTATGTGCAAATGGCTTTAGATACCTATGAGGTCCATAAATTACCATATAGCATATATTCACCACAAAAACAGCGACAATTTGTTCTTGGCAAAGGACAGCTGGACATATAAAGGGCCCCATTACCTTCAGTAGCTGAGGGGCCTCATCAGACCTAAATCCGGCCCCAACTAAGGTGCTGCATGTTTCAAATGGGCCTACATGTATGCGCAAGCAAGGAGCACATATGGTCACACCACACAGCTTGTGAATGTGTGAGTCATGCTGCGTGAAGTAGTTGGGGGGGGGGGAGTGCAGGGAGCCAAGAGTGGAAGGCTGATCAAGAGATCAAGAGGGCTGTATGCTTCTCACCAGCTTTCGGGGCGTGTGATCTGCTCCAGGGATACGCATGTGCTGCCTTGCATTAATGAACAAACACCTGCTACTCATATTTATGATCAAAACAGCCCCAAATATTGAAACAGTTGTCTTTCTCCCCTGGAATCTTCTGACGTTTTTAGATCCACATAAAAAGCAGTATGTTGAATGAAACACCACACAGCGTGATTTGAGAGCTGTCGCATTTGAGGAGTTGTATTAATGGGCCCTTGTTGCTTCTCCCATCACACCTTTCCAGGTTCTGTGCAGGTTGCAGATGCACGTATGAATCACTTTACTGATTTTTTTTACCAAGGGCCAAGCCTTGTGCTTTAAATTGATAATAATAATAATAATAATAATAATAATAATAATAATAATAATAATAAGTAAAGGTAAATGTACCCCTGACCCTTAGGTCCAGTCACGGATGACTTTGGGGTTGCATGCTCATTTCGTTCTATAAGCCAAGGGAGCCGGTGTTTGTCCACAGACAGCTGTGGCCATCATGACTAAGCAGCTTCTGGCGAACCAGAGCAGCACATGGAAATGCCATTTACCTTCCCGCCGGAGCGGTACCTATTTATCTACTTGCACTTGATGTGCTTTCCAACTGCTAGGTGGGCAGGAGCTGGGACCAAAGAAGAGGAAGAAGAGTTTGGATTTGATATCCCGCTTTATAACTACCCAAAGGAGTCTCAAAGCGGCTAACATTCTCCTTTCCCTTCCTCCCCTCACAACACTCTGTGAGGTGAGTGAGGCTGAGAGACTTCAGAGAAGTGTGACTGGCCCAAGGTCACCCAGCAGCTGCATGTGGAGGAGCGGAGACACAAACCCGGTTCACCAGATTACGAGTCTACCGCTCTTAACCACTACACCACACTGGCTCTCAGCAACGGGAGCTCACCCCGTCGTAGGGATTTGAACCACCGACCTTCCAATCGGCAAGCCCTAGGCTCTTGGTTTAGACCACAGCACCACCCAATAATAATAATAATGTTTCTGTGTGTGTGTGTGTGTGTGTGTGTGTGCTTGTACCAGCTGAGCCACAGCCCTTCTCTTCATGGTTCATGTGTTTTCCTTTTGTTGTTTCTGTCGATTTATTTCAACCAAAACTGAAACGGCAGCAATTCGGCACCATTCCACAAGCAATCACAAAGTTCTGTGGGAGAATGGCACGTGGGAGAAAGTGCTGGTTGTGCATAGCTGCTTGGAGGTGCTCAGGCTGCCTCTGACCGGTGTTGCAAAATTTCCCCATGCATATTTTCCCATATATATAAATACAAATGGAAGGTTGTCGTCACACAACCCCCATTGCAGGATTTGTAGTGCAGCCCCACAATCCTGGATTTGCATGAAGTCAGGGTGGGGGTGGGGAGCAAAAGAGAAGGCAGTTTGCACCACAGCAGTGGCTGATAGGGGGAAGTTTGTGTAAGGCAAGGATGGAGGGAACTGAGAGGGAAATCGTGGTTTGAAACAACAGCAGAAGTGTGAATAAAGCATGGATGGAGGCAGCCTGAGAGAGGGGAAGTGGTAATTATAAATAATGGCTAGAAGGGTTCTCACAACAAAGAAAGGCTCTGTTGTGTTAGCTTTTAGGTCCTAGCTTCTGTGTTGAAAAGAACCAGTTTGCGTGTTTATTTGTTGTTGTTGTTGTTTTTTTAAAAAACACCTCTGTGCCTTCGGTTTCATTCTGTGTACAGTTGCGGGAAGCGCGAGTTAGGTTGGTTTGCCTTTAAATCTAAACCAAATTGAATTGCTCCCCCATTCTTGTGTGTACTCCTAATTTTCTCCTTGGAAAGCTGGAGGAGATGTTCTTGCAGCTAAAGTGATCCTTCAAGACTCGCCCTGTATTCTTGGAACAGT
This sequence comes from Podarcis siculus, assembly GCA_034642415.1. Lineage (NCBI taxonomy): Eukaryota > Metazoa > Chordata > Lepidosauria > Squamata > Lacertidae > Podarcis > Podarcis siculus. The sequence continues at coordinate 7,243,279 of JAXCMG010000039.1, read as the reverse complement.
CTGCTCCGAAACTGAAGACCAGCAGCGGTGGCGATGTTACTGCTTGATTTAAGCCTCGTTCCTTGATTTGCCTCCAGCCTGGCTTTCCATGTTCTCCACTGGTGACACAGACGTAAATTTGTCAGTGCGAGGGGAGGATTCAGACACGAGGCTTCCATTAATGTCAGCAGGAGTTGTGAGTCTAAAGCAAATCCGCCCTCCCGGTAGAGGCCTCCCGTTGCCAATTTTCTGCTTTGCGGCAGACTTGCATATAACCATCTATCAGCAAGGCGCTGATAAACCGCAGCAGGAAACTTGGTTCTGTGGCATTTCTCGGCATTGAGGCAGGATCAGAGGTATGAAATAAAACTACCTTTCTGTGTCCCTCACCACCCACCCACCCCAGTATTACACAGTGGAAACGTGCAGAGTTAGACAGGACTAGAAGTGGGATTTCATTCATGTTCAGTCACAGAAGTGACACAGTCTTTGCACACTGTATCGGTGTTTTGAGTGAAAAGGACCCAGAGATGGAACATGAGCATGAATTGTCATTGCTCAGTATGTTGCTAATTAAAGCCTTGTGCTGTCCAGAGGTACGGATGGGCAAATCTAACTAATAATAATAATTTATTATTTATACCCTGCCCATCTGGCTGGGTTTCCCCAGCCACTCTGGGCAGCTTCCAACAAAATATTAAAATACAGTAGTCCATCAAACATTAAAAGCTTCCCTAAACAGGCCTGCCTTCAGATGTCTATAAACTATTTTGGTTTCTCTGAGTTTTTCATTTTTCTTCAGTTCTTCACATTTCCATATCAGTCCAACAATTTATTTTGAAAATTTATAGGCATTTTGTGTGTTCAAATTTTGCCTAACGCACCCAATTTTTTTTGCAAAGCAACCCCCCTCCAATATGCATATTTGTACGTTGTTTCCACAAATATTTGCACACTTTTTTCTGCCCACTTCACCCTAGAGCATGCATTTTTGCACAGCTTGCGTGGCTGGAGAAAGGCGCTGCGAACTTTAGAGAAGCGCGAATTTCCGAGGGGGGCATTGTTTTGCTCCTCGTATTGTTTCTGATGGTGCAAATGAGGCCATTTCACCTTTATGCGTGAACTGAATCCAATGTCTCCCCCATCCCTACCTAGAGGTCAAATAAATTACGTGATCCATGATATACCTGCCTCATGGGCGGTATAACCTCCCTGTTAATGTGCTGTGCAGAACCACAACAGCATAGCTACGCTAGAACAACAGTTGTTAGAAGGGGGAGTGAAAACTGCTTCGTATGATTCATTTCAATGAACAACAAGCTAGTTAAGGGCCATCTGTTCAAGAAAGAAATGAAATGGTGGGATTTCCTCTCCACGTACACCCCTCCACCTATTATCTCCCCCCCTCCAGCATGATCATCATGTTGCTATATCAACACTTGTGTTGGCTTTGAACTTTGCTTGGAACACAGCCGCGAGCCCCCTCTCCATTTCCTTCGGATACAATTTGGTTTACACTTCATCTTCCCCTCCTGCTGATTTGACTCAGGTCATTGTTATTGTTGTCAGAATGCTTTGACATGTGATTATTTTATTTTATTGGGGGGGGGGGAATCTTTCCAATCCAACCAGAGAGCCAATTCAAATGAAATAAACTAGCTTCTGGAATGCAACAGCTGGTCTCACTTGACCTGGAAATGCAGGTTCAGCTTGTTGTGTTTCTTTTCATGGATGAAGCCCAAAGAGAAGTGTGAAACTCCTTAATTAGGTTCACAGAGCCATCAGGGGAAGTGTGTGGATGCTTGCTGGGCTCTGCTGGGTTTGGGGTTGGGGAGGGGTTGTGAAGCCAAGGTGAAGGAATTGTCTGCAGGATTGGTTTGCAGATTGAACTAGAAGTCCAAACACACATGGAGATATTCACAGAAAGACAAGAGTAGCAGACAATCTAGGCAATGGACTGCACAATTGGAAGATGGCATGACATGGCATGGCAAGGCAAGGCATAAGGACATAAGGCAAGATTGCTGGATCAGGCCAATGGCCCATCTAATCTAGCATCCTGCTCTTACAGTGGACAACCAGATGCTTGTGAGAAGCCTGCAAATAGGACCTGAGGCCAACAGAGAAACTGAGCCTTTCATGTCATTGGCCCAATCATGTAGAATACTCTTCCAACAGAGATTCAGAGAGTGCCTTCTGTGCTAAAACCTTTCTTAGAATCATCGAGTTGGAAGAGACTACGAGGGTCATCTAGTCCAAACTTCTGCAATGCAAGAATCTGTAGCTGTCTCCTATGGGAATCGAACCTTGGTGTTATCAGCAACTCACTCTAACCAACTAAGCTATCCAGGCTGAATATTTTGCCAGGCCTGTGCAAGCTGTTAAGAACACATCCTTCTGGAATGGTTAGCTGGGAAACTTTTTAGCTCAAGGGCTTCATTATTTAATGCACAGCTTTTTGCGGGCTCCGTGCTAGTGGTATGCAAAGCATTGGTGGATCAATGGAGATGACTCTCAGCTGTGAATAATAGGCAATGTTCCAGCCATGCAAAACCAAGAGGTTTCCACACATGCACATGCACGCCTCTGCCTTTCTATCCAAACACTATCACAGTGCAAGGACACATTTCACCCCATATCAGTTGAGGAGGTGCATGGAGCAGGGCCAGTAGGGGCTATGGCTCAGGGATGGGCTGAACAGAGATGTCTAGAATACAACATTGGACTCCAGGACCTCAGGCTCTCTAAAGGTAAAGGGACCCCTGACCATTAGGTCCAGTCGTGACCAACTCTGGGGTTGCGGCGCTCATCTCGCTTTATTGGCCGAGGGAGCCGGCGTATAGCTTCTGGGTTATGTGTCCAGCATGACTAAGCCGCTTCTGGCGAACCAGAGCAGCGCACAGAAATGCCGTTTACCTTCCTGCCAGAGTGGTACCTATTTATCTACTTGCACTTTGATGTGCTTTCAAACTGCTAGGTGGGCAGGAGCAGGGACCGAGCAACGGGAGCTCACACCATCATGGGGATTCGAACCGCTGACCTTCTGATCGGCAAGCCCTAGGCTCTGTGGTTTAACCCACAGCACCACCTGCACTCCCTACCCCTCCTTTAAAGTTTTGTTCACTGCCTCACAAAGGACCTGAGATCCTTCCCCACAGAGGCCAAGCCAATATTCACAGGGGTGTTTTTTTTCCTACCTTACCCACTCAAAAGGGTGAAAGAAAAGCTGGTCTGTAGACTTCATCTATTTATTCTGCTTTTTTCCTGCTCTTCCTCCAAGGATTTTCAAAGCCATTTGCATCCTGTTCTCAGAAAGCTCACAGTGCTGGATAATGAAGTTGCTGAGTTTCAAATGTACTGGGCTTATTTATGAGCTGAGAGGAAATCATTTTACATTTTAGCTCAGCTTATAAATTTTAGCTCAGCTCAGCTCGGTCTCGTTTGAAGATTCTCCCATTCTGTTCCTTTCCCCCCAATCTCACTTTTGAGCAGCAGCAGTGGGGAGATACAAAGGTGAGGGCAGTTCCTTGGAAATTCATTGGACTCTAAAAATTAAAGCCAACCAGAGCTTCCCACAGCAAAGAGCCTTTACAATTTTATTTCTCTGGAGCTTGTGCGTTCTTACAAAGGGCCCAGAAACACATAAAAACTACACTTCCCACCCCTGACAGCTTTCTAAAACTTCTTACTCCAGAATAATCTGCTGCTGCAAAAGTTAAAAGATGTGGGAATGTTGTGGATAGTAAGAGAGGATATATTGATTAAATATTATCCTTCCTCACTTATGCTTAGTGAGCTAGTAGCAGAACACATTCCTTTGTACATTGCTAGAAGCAAGTTGATGGATCCGTGAGAATCACATAAATTGAGCAATCCAGTCTGGCTTGTCCAGATTGGATTGTTCCTGGTAAATTTCCCCTTTGTTGTTGTTGTTTAGTCGTTTAGTCGTGTCTGACTCTTCGTGACCCCATGGACCAGAGCACACCAGGCACTCCTGTCTTCTACTGCCTCCCGCAGTTTGATCAAACTCATGCTGGTAGATTCGAGAACGCTATCCAACCATCTTGTCCTCTGTCGTCCCCTTCTCCTTGGGCCCTCCATCTTTCCCAACATCAGGGTCTTTTCCAGAATTTCCCCTTTAGTTCCCTCTCAAAAAACAATAATGACATGACAGTCTTTTTTTAAAAAAAGTAATGGTAAAGTTTACTTACATTCAGTTCACTGTATTGCCCTGAAGACAGACTTTGTCTTGTAATTACAGTTTCAGTTGTAGAGAAAAGAAGTCTGAGCTAGGCCTCAGACTTTCTACCTTTTGGCTTCCATCTTCTGTAAGGATGAGCCATGTGCTGCTAGCCATGTACCAGCAGAAGAGCAGCAAAAGAGCAAAAATGGGTTTTTAAAAAAGCAAAAGAGGAAGATGGCTGTGTGACTAGCTCTTTTATAGGGTCTGCTGGGGTCACTCCCATCTACCTGGTCACACAGGGGGAGGATGCTCCAGAGCAGGTATGACAGGAAGTCCTCCCTGTCTGGAGCAACATTCCCTTGTGTTGCCACTCTAGGAAACAGAAAAATGTTGTATTTGACTCCTACAGTGAAGATGCATCCCACAAAAGAAATCAAGAGTGCTGTAAGCAAGGTGGCTCCAAACCATCTTCCATTCTGTTTCCAGACAATGTGAATGCCCGTATATTTTTCATAGACACAGAAAATAACAGGACATATTTATGACATTGGTTGAAAGGCTAGAGGCAGGTGTGCACCTACCACCCATCAGCTGATGGGTGGGAGTGCACCTTGATCAATGGAAAATGCAGAGCTTAAGCTTTAAGGCTCTACCCTTACCTGCCTCTAGCCTTTGTAGTGAGAGCCAGTGTGGTGTAGTGGTTAAGAGTGGTAGACTCATAATCTGGGGAACCGGGTTCGCATCTCCGCTCCTCCACATGCAGCTGCTGGGTGACCTTGAGCCAGTCACATTTCTCTGAAGTCTCCCAGCCCCACTCACCTCACAGAGTGTTTGTTGTGGGGGAGGAAGGGAAAGGAGATTGTGAGCTGCTTTGAGACTCCTTAGGGTAGTGATAAAGCGGGATATCAAATCCAAACTTCTTCTCATGTACCAAGTCAGGTGTGACATCAGGTGGGAGGTGGACAGGTGTGGCTTACTGAGAATGGCCTCGCTGTCCAAATGGAGAGACCTGGATGCCCATGTTTGGCCAGCAGGCTAGAGGTGCCGCATCCTGGTCTGCAATGACTGGCAGTCGTTATGTCCTCGTCATGTGACGCTAGGCAGGAGTAAAGAATTGTGTGAAGTCCTCTGTTTTCTGGATTCGCCAAGCAGCAAACACCAATGGAGTCACTGAAATAAAAGGTCTGCCTCCTTCCTCTCTCCATGTCTCAAAAATCTAAAGGAAGAAATGTACTAGATATCTGAAAGGCAAGGAAATTATGATCAATTGACTATATCTTCACTAACAGTGCATTGGAAATCTCCCAGGGTGGGGCCCATTGGCTCCATCATCCCTACTTGCAAATCTGCACTTCAGGTAAGACCAATCGTTCTATTTACTTCTTGGGATGCAGCAGCGGATGAACAGAAAATGGGCGGGTCCCAGGTCTGCTGATGCACTGATTTTATAATACCTGATGGAGTACAATACAGTCAAAGGCTGCTTCAGCTGCAGATAGCCGGTCCAGTTTATAATATCTGGTAAAAGTGGCAGCTGTGCTGGGCCCAGGGGTTAACCCAAGCCATGTGGTCCAGGTCCGGTTCCGAATCCAAGGATTCCATGAGGAGTCAGTCCAACAGGGTCAAGGCAGGAAACCGGGCTAGGTCAGGCAGAAGGTCTCAGGCAGGTTCCAGCAAGCAGCAATGTTGCTCCCACAACCTGGGGTGGGGTCCGGTAGCCTTTTATCTCTGATGGGGTAACGGCCAGTCCTGATCCCCCGGTGACTCACCTCCCTGTCTTGTCCGAAAGCGAGCACTCCTCCTGCGAGTACTCAGGCCTCTCCTTCTCTCAGACCTTAGTCTCTGCAGCTCGGGAGATGTTGGTGGGTTACTAGACCCAGAGGCTGCCTCAGCCTCCCCTGACCCAGCCGGTAGTGGAGCAGCTGCACGTAATTGCCCAGCAGGGGGCAACAAGGTAATCCTTACATCTGGAGCTCAGGCTCAGACCCCTGACTCGGCCCAGCTGGTGCTTGTTGCAGAGGAACCTGTGCAGACTGGGGCTCTTCAGAATCAGGCCCCAGACTTGGTTCAGATGCCGCCTGAGGCAGAGGATCCAGTGCAAACTGAGACTCCTCCGGCTCCGAGTCCGAGCCCGAGTCCCAGGCCATCACAGCAGCAGACGACCAGGTGGCCGCTTTACAGATATCCAGCAAAGGTGTGTTAGCTGTGAGGCTGCGGAGGTGGAAGCTGAGCATGTCGAGTGCAGAAGCGCCTGAGTTGGCTGGGACAATTTGGGGGAATCATACGCAATCAGGAAAGAGGCTGCAGCTTTGATCTGGCTATTCTGTCCGAAGATAGAAAAACCTTCCCTTCTTAAAAATGATAGTCGCCCAGGGGCATTGAAGATATTGTTGGTGCACTGGGTGGGGCAGGACATGAAGGTATGAGTCTTTGAGCTCTCCAGAGGTTCCACGGCTGGAGGCTGGGACCTTCTGCATGGACAGCAGGTGTTGTGTCACCCAGTTGAGGTCCTCCCAACTTCCAGTGGCGCATCTGTGGCAGTGGGGTGCCACAGGGTTCTGTCTTGGGCCCGGTCTTATTCAACATCTTTATCAACGACTTGGATGATGGATTCAAGGGCATCCTGATCAAATTTGCAGATGACACCACACTGGGAGGGGTGGCTAACACCCCAGAGGACAGGATCACACTTCAAAACGACCTTGACAGATTAGAGAACTGGGCCAAAACAAACAAGATGAACTTTAACAGGGAGAAATGTAAAGTATTGCACTTGGGCAAAAAAAATGAGAGGCACAAATACAAGATGGGTGACACCTGGCTTGAGAGCAGTACATGTGAAAAGGATCTAGGAGTCTTGGTTGACCACAAACTTGACATGAGCCAACAGTGTGACGCGGCAGCTAAAAAAGCCAATGCAATTCTGGGCTGCATCAATAGGAGTATAGCATCTAGATCAAGGGAAGTAATAGTGCCACTGTATTCTGCTCTGGTCAGACCTCACCTGGAGTACTGTGTCCAGTTCTGGGCACCACAGTTCAAGAAGGACACTGACAAACTGGAACGTGTCCAGAGGAGGGCAACCAAAATGGTCAAAGGCCTGGAAACGATGCCTTATGAGGAATGGCTGAGGGAGCTGGGCATGTTTAGCCTGGAGAATAGGAGGTTAAGGGGTGATATGATAGCCATGTTCAAATATATAAAAGGATGTCATATAGAGGAGGGAGAAAGGTTGTTTTCTGCTGCTCCAGAGAAGCGAACACGGAGCAATGGATCCAAACTACAAGAAAGAAGATTCCACCTAAACATTAGGAAGAACTTCCTGACAGTAAGAGCTGTTTGACAGTGGAATTTGCTGCCAAGGAGTGTGGTGGAGTCTCCTTCTTTGGAGGTCTTTAAGCAGAGGCTTGACAATCATATGTCAGGAGTGCTCTGATGGTGTTTCCTGCTTGGCAGGGGGTTGGACTCGATGGTCCTTGTGGTCTATTCCAACTCTATGATTCTATGATTCTATGATCTAATCAGAATTACCTGAAACACGCTTTGTTTCTGCGCTGTTGGCATAATAATTTTTCACTGGGTTTAGTCTGGGTAATAACGATCCTTCCATTTCTTCCATTTCCCGAAAGTTCAATTTATCTAATAAAATAGATGTTATTAATGCTATGATTATTATTATTTTATGTCACTGCTCATTTTCTTGCTGCTGGGTAATATTTTTAGTCACATTAATTTTCATTACAAATGCTAATTAGTGAGCAGTTATAAGGTTTTAATAATTCTGTAATGGCATGCATCCTTTATTGGGGCACTTCATTAATTTTTATCAGCATATAATCAGCTAAGTAACTATATTCTTCTGCTGGAAATTTCCCATTTCCATGACAAGTGTGTTAAATAGCTGTTTATGTGTGCATGGAAAAGAGAGTTGAAATAAACCATGTGCCTGGATTTGTAGACAATCCCTTTGCTGATTTATCGCCCAACAGACAGATACTTCGGCAAGAGGCAGTATGCTTTGGACAGCAGGGCTGGGCGATATCCAGTTCTCAACATCGTGATATATCACCAGCTAAGCATCGTGATATATCAATATATCACAATGTCTGAAATAAGGATGAAGCTATGGAGAGACATTGGCTTCATGGATTTTCTCGCATCGTGCTTTTTGCCAGCACCTACTCTTGTGATTTGCTGCCCCCAGCAAGAGGCAGGGAGAGCTGGCAGAGTTACCAGGGGCTGCAGAAATCGTGAGAAGCATTGGCTGGCTTCGCGGTTTCCCCCACCTTGTCCTTTTTGCATAGCCAGCATATACACACATCATGATTCACGATAAATTGCCAGGCCAAAAACTATGAAACCAATACCACAATTTGGACTTCAAACCAGTCTGGGGCAAAATGTCACCCAGCCCTAACACACATCATGATTTGCAACATATTGCCAGGTCAATTATTATGAAACCACGATATAGTTTCATATCACAATATCACGATATGGACTTCAATCCGGTTTTGGACGATATACCAATATATGATTCAGCCTTAAAAGGTAAAGGTACCCCTGCCCGTACGGGCCAGTCTTGACAGACTCTGGGGTTGGTGCGCCCATCTCACTCTATAGGCCGGGGGCCAGCGCTGTCCGGAGACACTTCCGGGTCACGTGGCCAGCGTGACATCGCTGCTCTGGCGAGCCAGAGCCGCACACGGAAACGCCGTTTACCTTCCTGCTAGAAAGCGGTCCCTATTTATCTACTTGCACTTGGGGGTGCTTTCAAACTGCTAGGTTGGCAGGCGCTGGGACCGAGCAACGGGAGCGCACCCCGCCGCGGGGATTCGAACCACCGACCTTTCGATCGGCAAGCCCTAGGAGCTGAGGCTTTTACCCACAGCACCAGCCTTACTAGATGGCAATTGCTGGCAATGTCAAGTGAGGAGAGGCTGTTTTGCTCAGGTCCTGCTTTTGAGATTCCAATAGAACATCTGGTTGGCCACCATGAGAGCATGAAGTGGACTAGATGAGCCTTTGGCCTGATCCAGCACAATTCTTCTTATATTCTTATGTTCAAGATGGAAGACACAATGTGTAGACAATAGTCCCAGCTCCACCCTTACATGGGAGAAGTAGAAACAGGCCTTCATGCAAACTTTTAACCTCTAGAATTATGGAGAGTCTAGCAATCTGACTCCTCAGTGAGGGAAATGAGAAGAACACCCAGGGGCTTTAATAGTGAATTGGGGATGGGTACCAATGGGGGATTTCCTCCTAATGTAAACCTGAAGGAGTGTCCCCACCCCCATAGTTCAGCCTGGACACTGAGGTCCAGCGCTGAGGGCCTTCTGGCGGTTCCCTCACTGACAGAAGTGAGGTTACAGGGAACCAGGCAGAGGGCCTTCTCGGTAGCGGTGCCCGCCCTGTGGAACGCCCTCCCACCAGATGTCAAATTGATGGAACAAGTATTTGACTTTTACAAGACACCTGAAGGCAGCCCTGTTTAAGGAAGTTTTTAATGTTTGCTGTTTTATTGCTTCATTATCATCATTATTATTATTAATATTCTGCTGGGAACTGCCAAGAGTGGCTGGGAGAACGCAGCCAGATGGGTGGGGTATAAATAATAAATTATTATTATTATTGTTGTTATTATTATAGTGGCTCCAGAAGAAGGATTGTTCACAGACCACTGCAGGGGAGAGGACGTTAAATTACCCCCTAGACACATGCTGTGGTTCCAATAATGATCACCTTCTAGTTGATCCCATTTGGATCAATCAATAAACAAATAAATCACGGTTTTGAGCCCCATGTTGGGCAAAGGATTGTTGCATTGCCAGGGGGTTGGACTAGATGACCCTCATGGTCCCTTCCAACTCTACATCTCTTTGATTCTATGAAATAAGAATCATCATCCGTTTCTTGTACCTACATCTCCAAGCAAGTTCCCAACTCCCCCTGCCCTCAGCCGTCATAAATAGCTAGGAAACTGTGAGTAGGTTACAGCTCAGTAGCCTTCTCCCACTATCAACGCCAAGGGAAAAGCTAATATTTTGTCAGCGAACAACAACAGCAGCAAATAATAATAATAAAAATCTCCCCCACTCATGGCAGAATGTCACTGTGATTCTCTGATGGTGCCTTCCCTCCTCCAACCCACCCCCATGGCTGACATGGAGGGGGGGAAAGTACTGCGTGCATTTAAAATGCAAATTGAGATAATTAAATTTGACCTTCCACATTATCAGATGTGATGGGAATTCCCTTTCCTGATACTGTAACCGCCCCTCCTTCTTAAATGGAAAAGGAAACGGATCAAACAAGGGGAGCATGTCAAAGTCAAAACCAATATAATTCACAGCAATGCCCTCTCCAAATGTGGAGATTGTAGGAGGGGTGTGAGGTGATGGGAGCTGCTCTACAGATTTTAACCGCAAGCTGTCCAAGGTCCTTAAAAATGTGCCTGCTGAACTGGAGAGAGATGTTCATCTTTGTGGGGGGGGGTTCTGTTAAGGGGTGGCAGGGAGACAAATCAAAGTCGTGTGATTCTCCCCCAACCCCTCCTTCATTTTATAATGGTTACTTTCCATTACCACCTAAGGTCCTCGTTCCCCTGTCATGTTTAAAGGGCTTATTGTTTCCCCGAATAGCTGTTGCCTGTCCCTCTGGAGACCGAGAGGATCCGAGGGAATATTAATTCCGTGCTTCCCTCTTGTCGGGACTCAACTTCAAACGGAATAAATGAGATGAGAGCCGAAAGAGGAGGTTATGCAAGCCGTCAGACTCCATTGTGTCAGAGGCATCGACGATGTTTGGAACAAATTATGTGTCACTCTCCTAAATCGCAGTTAGAAAGGCAAATCAGTTTGTGGAAGTCTTATTTGGTCTCTTCCAGAGCTCCGTTAATCTTCCTTTGCTTTTCTATAGTTTTAAAAATCTTCAGACGTTTCCTTTCTTTCCCCCCTCCTCCCTCTCACCCTTAAACACACCCACACGGCCAAATTTACAACAGATGACTCATAACCCTTCCACGTTCAATTCACGCTGATTACTTTGGTCTCGTTTTACGGAGGGAAAAACTGTCAGAGGCCTGGCTCACTCCTCAGACACGGAAAAACAAAAAAAGAAGAAGGGGGAAGGATACATCTGTGTTACTCGAGTTCTTAATTTGCAATCATGGATCAGAGAAATGCAGGCTGATGAAGAGAAGGCAGAGCTCTGGGAAAGTAGGAAGCAAACATACACACACAAACCACACACAAATGGAAAAGACTTTTTGCATGTGGGGATTGTGGGCTCCCATCCGAACATGATTTTGTTACTTCCTCACGCAACAAATTTCAAAGAAAAGACCTGGAGCCACCATTCATTCAGTCAATGTTTTCAACAATCACTCTCAATTTTCACTATTTCTTTAACACACACACACACACACACACCACCACCACCACCACAAAGAGCTGTGGAAGGATTATATGTATTTGAGAGTTGGCATCTTGAAGGACAATGAGCCACAACTCTGGAAGCCCCTGGTTGAAATCTCTCTTTGGCTGCTCCCCAGGTAATACAGTAAGTGTGGGTGAATCTGCCCATTTTGGTTTCTCTCAGTTTCTCTTGAGAAAAGAAAAGAAAAAAGAAAAGATATTATGTTCAGTTATCCACATTTCCACATCCGTTTGTGATTCATTCTTTTATTTCAAAATTCACCGGCATTTCCTGGGATCCGGCAACCAACTGCACTGTCTTTTTTTGCTGTGTCTTGTGAGAAGAGCTTTCCTGTGGAAGAAGGAACTGGGCTGAGCTAAGCCAGGAGCTAATATATGGAGACAGAGTTGAGGTGGAGAGTGAGGAGGCCCTAATGGTAAGGTACAAGCTCTTCTGCCATTCTATATTCAAGGACAATATATTCTTGGTTTCAGGTTGAACCCTCTTGAATTTCATGTTGAGCCCTCTTGAACCTCCTTCACAGACCCTTCCCAGGTTGACAAGCCCCACCTGCCCCTCACTTCCCTCTACAGCATGTGCAGAAACCACCTTCTTGACCATTGGACCCAATCTTGGTCTCACCTGCTCAATCCACCGCAGCCTGTCTTCGCATGCAGGGAAAGTCCCTAACTTGTGGAGGGTTTGAGAACCATTGGCTACGCTCACCAGGTTTAGCCAGCTAGCTGAAGCCATTCCTGGGGTGTGGCTGCTGTTGCATGTTGACAGCTTCTAGGAGCCACAAGTGAGAACTGAGTGCAGGGTGGGGACCTAAGGTGGACAGACTACCCCAGATGGAACACAACATGTCCCTCACCAGGGGTACTACAATTCCCCTAACACCCCACAATTAATGTACATTTTTACTTTGGTACACCTTCTACACACAAATACCCTTCTCCATTCTCCATCTAGGCAAGCAATCAGCATTTGTTGGGAGTTCAAGGAAACATTCAGGAGAGACAAAAACACTGAAGAGGGCTATCAAACAGAGCTGCTGAGGGGCTTGGCCTGGGGAGTGTTCTGAGGGCCAGGCAAAGAGCACTCTCCAGGCCTCTGGGTCTGAGGCTCCCTACCCTTGCTATAAGCCACACTGCTTTCAGCCTATATTACAGCTTTCCTGGCTAGCATCCCCCACACAAAATACCTTCCAGGTGCTTAAAATAAGAGGGAGAAGGGGAGAGGGAGAAACGTTTTCATTCACCGGAGTCGTTATTTCACACAGCTCTTTCCAAATGTCCCCCTCCTTCTCCACTGTCCGCAACTCCCCCCTGCTGGGAGAGGGAAAAATACGTTTCCATTCCTATCATTGTGAAGAGTAAATACTCGAGCCATCAATAACAGGGTGCACTTTGGCCTTGTAGGATGAAAACCTTCTTTGTGAGTGGAGAAACAAAATGATAACACAGTTAAGGAGAATGGAAGGCACTTGAATCTATTTATTACAGCTAACACTCTCCATTATGGCGGCCTGTTTCCAGCAGATCAAAGACACTCTGTGCTTAAGTGTCGGGTTTTTTTCCTCCCATTGTGAGAGGCATAAACACCCTCTAAATGGCACCATCCTCAATGTGAGGTGGAGTTCCAAAAAGGGGAAAAAAGGTGGAAAGGAATGACTGGTGCTTTAGCGATCGCTAAAAATTGGCTTTGAGCCAACATTGTTATGTTGTGCTATATCATCTGTCTCCTGAGAAATCTCTATGTGGCACAAGAAGCTACAGTTAGAACTGGATATGGAACAACTGATTGGTTCAAAATTGAGAAAGGAATACGACAAGGCTGTATACCACATTTTTCACTCTATAAGACGCACCAGACCACAAGACGCACCTAGTTTTTGGAGGAGGAAAACAAGAAGAAGAAAAATTCTGAATCTCAGAAGCCAGAACAGCAAGAGGGATCGCTGCGCTGTGAAAGCAGCAATCCCTCTTGCTGTTCTGGCTTCTGGGACAGCTGCGCAGCCTGCATTTGCTCCATAAGACGCACACACATTTCCCCTTACTTCTTCCGCTCCAGCCTGTGGGAGTCTGAGTGTTATCTGTATATAGATAAGGTGACTGCTCAAGCAGCTGTAACACTCATGCAGTCCAGCGTCTCCAATTAGTCTTTAGTTAGTTTATGCAGTAGCTGTAGAGAATAAAAGAAGTTATACTTCAGAGCTGTTATTCATGTGGTTCATGCTCTGCTGTGCTCCGCTGACTTTTGGAACTGAGTTTGGTGCTCACAGCTCTAAGCTGTGAGTGCACAGCACTTAGACCTGCTCCCTGCAGTGGAAGGTCTCTGGGAGTGCTTTTCCAGCTCGCCTGGCCCAGTCGGGGCTGAAGAGGTTGAGCCCAGTCGTTGGCACTGGCTCAAAGGCGAAGCTGACATCCCCAGCATTTCCAGCTGGGACTGGGAGAGAAGCCTGCTTGAAACCTTGGACAACCACTGACCATCAGTGTAGACAATCCTGGTCTGGATGGACCAACAGTCTGACTTGGTCAAACTTTCTGTGTTCCTCTTGCTTCTCTCAGGCTCACATAGGAAGGGCTGCACTGAATCAGACAGTAGCTTATCCAGTGCCCATTCCCAATAGTGGTCAACTAAGTGTCTCTGGCAAACCACAGAAACCCAAACTGAACACTACATCCCACTCTTGTTCCCCGGATGCTGGTACTTAGAGGGCATGACCTTAACAGATTGGAGAACTGGGCCCAAAATAACAAAATGAATTTCAATAGGGACAACTGTCGGGGCAGGAAGAACCAGCTGCACAAATATAAGATGGGTGGAGGAATGGCAGGTGAAGATGATGGGCTTTTTGGAGCTGGCTGACCTGACCGGAAGAATCCGCGAACAGAAAAAGGAGGAGTACCAAGAAGAATGGAAGAAATTTAAGGATTATTTAGTTAAATATCCTAAGGTAATATAATTAGTACTATTTGTGAGTACCAAATTGGCTTAGGAGTTAAATGCTTTAAATTGCATAACACTATGGATAGAAGTGAACATGATAAGAAAGAAAGGTGTTAATTCATTAAGTTAATTTTATTGGAAACTAGTATTGGAAAACTGCTACAATGAGTCATATGGAAACTCAGCTAAAGGGATCCGAAGAAGTCATTTAACAATAGTAAGAAAAGTGGGATTATAATAGTTAGGACAAATGTTGTATGTTTGTTGGATTTTTATATTGTAATGTTTTTTCTTTCTTTTTTGATGTTTATGTTTGTTATAAACTTGAAAATCAATTTAAAAAGTTGAAAAAACAAAAAACAAATATAAGATGGGTGACACCTGGCTTACTAGTAGTACATTTGAAAAGGACGCTAACCAGATTTCGGCAGCCTCCTCCATCCCAGTATTCAGAGACTGCTGCCAGCAATTAAAGGGAGGTGATCGGATATTTCTGTTGCTGTTAGATCCGCCCAAAGGGAGTCGCTGCTTGACTGAATACTAGCTATCAGGTGTTCAGATTCAAATTGCATTCATGGTGACAAAGTTGGGTGCCTTCTGTGGCTCTGGCATAGCAACAGAAGCCCTTGGCACCAGCTTTCCTTTTCCCCCTTCATTTCGCCATCGCTGGCATCTGCATTCTGGTCTCCCACAGCTGCCACATGGGGGGGGGGGGACTTGAGATGAGCGTAATTATATTGGCACCTCTCCCGTGCTTGGAGGAACAGTTTCTTGCTACTCATCCCCTAGGTTGCTTGCCAAGCAGAGATATGATGTAGAGCTTGATTGCTCTGCTAGAAAGAAAATAAAAAGAGTCGGGTGTGAGCCAAAATCGTCTTGTTTTTGTCCCCCTTCACTCTGCTAGGGAGTAAAGCAGAAGTACATCCTAGGAAAAAAGACAGCAACAAGTTGATTTAGGTGAATTTTGGAACTGGGGGAGTTCAAAACCCTCTTTTGAAGTTTCACCTCGGTTCTTAAAGGGTTCACTGCCACCTTTCCTTGTGAATGGGATCCCCACCCCACCCCCAGGAGAAACCCTGAGAAGTCTTGGAGGCTTCCTCCCTAAGATCTGGGTGTTCCTGAACCAATTTGGATGCTACCCTTTCTTTCGGTGGTGCATCAGAATTGTCGTTTCATTGAACTGAACTGGGTACCACTGGAAATTAAAACAGCTCAGCATTCTCAAGTATATGGAAACCTTAAGGGGTGAGGACTTGAATGTTTTTCTTGTGCCAGTCAGTCTTTCTGCTATTTGCTACTTCTTAGTCTTTATAAGGGAGAAAAGAAGGCATATTCAGGCATTATGATACGATAATCTTTATTGTCATTGTCCCATACAGAACAACGAAATTGAAAAAATCTACATCAGACATTCAAAAACCAACAAGCCTGCTATCCCAGCTATACCAGACTGGTTAACCCCCTAAAACCTCTGACACCCCATAATTAAATACAATATACTCCCATAGAGACTACCTTACACTGCGTTTAAAACCATAAGTTAATACACTCTCAACAGTACAATGGTAAAATGCCATCAACAGGGCCTTTGAGAGATTATTTTTCTGGAGGGTTTCTGAATAGGGAATGCAAACATGTTTTGATACAATTATTCAATCAATCATGTACTTTAATTACCGGTATGTGCGTTTATATTATTGAGTATTTTAATTATGTGCATCTATGGGGTTTATTTGGAAGTCCGCTCCCCTTCCCCGGGGGTGGGGGGTTGGCATTGCGCGAGCTTCCTGGGTTCCTGCTGAACTTCTTTCTTTTATGGTTGCCCTTGAAGATCTTCCACTTTCACCCGAGAAGGAAACTTCAGATTTCAATTTGGCTCTAGGCAAAACCTGGTGAGATGACACAAGAATATACATGGAGCTCCCCAGTCATTCCATCAGAGGAGGAAGCCCTAAAATTGTGGGTATATTCTCAGTAAGGACTCTACAAGTTTTCTAGGTTATTTGCTTTGGGAAGAAGGCAAAATCTCAGAGAATTAATAAAGTATCAGAAGTTGGGCCGATTAACTTTGAGTGGAGCTCCCGCCTCCCTCTGAGCATTCAAGGGGGTGACAGAAAGAGAGCTTTGGTATGAAAAGGGAAAAAAGAAGAAGAGAGAAAGAAAGCGTTCTTGAAAACAAAAGGGACAGGAAAAACACCATCAAAGCCTCCTTGCAGTTAACAGCTGTCAAGTTGAAGCATGCAGGGGAAAAGGCAAATGGCCAAGCACTGTCACTCTCTCTAAACATCCAGGAAGACCTAAGGACGTAACAAAGGGAATTGAATATGGCAGTGTGACATTTCAGGTGCCTAGTCATATGCCAGAGCTGAAATAAATAGTACTCTACAAACTCAGAAATCCAATTCAAGCACTCGTTTTCTTCGGAGGGATTCAGATTTCTGTTAGCCTTTCTGAGAGAGAGAGTGCTTTGAAGAATTCCCACAGGCAAAGCAGACTGTTGTCATGTCCCTGCTCCACTTCCCTCAAATGGTGAGAAGTTCCAAGGGCAGAGCTCACCTGGGCTTGCTTTCCTGGCGAGGGACGAGATCACTGGAGACTCCTGGTGTCTATGCAATAATTGGTTTCTGCAAGTTGAACATAGGCACGTGTGGTGAGAGAGGGCAGAGCTCCTGCAAAGCAGCAAATCCAGTGACCCATATCAGATCCCCGGAGAGGAACCCCAGATGCTTTCAGCTTACAGGTCATAGCTCAGCACACACAGACTCCCTTGTTCTAAAAAATGTCAGTTTCAGTTTTTGTTGCTTTTCATACACGCACAAACAAACTAAACCAGGCAGTTGTGGATAGGTGTGCCCACTTCCTCTTCCACATTCAGAACATCCCAGAGAGGTCTTGGTATCAACATGTCATCTCTGAGGAATTCACCTCCATCTATCTTGAACTTTCACCATTGGAGGCAGTGTGCCTTTGAGATAGGGTCGCAAGATGGCACCGTGCAGATGTAGTCCAACATGTGGAGCGCCACTGGTGCCTCACCCTTGTCTTAGAACATGGATGAGGAACCTCAGGCCAAGGGGACTCCAAGACTTCTTTAGCTGGTCCTCAAGACTCTCCCTCTCTCTCTCTTTAAAGTTTTTTTTTATTAACAATTTCAACATATCAAAGTATCAAAACATCTCATATTCATCATTCCCCCCTTTCCCCCATCAAGCCCTCCCCCCTCGAGACTTCCCTCAGCTCCTCTTTCTGATTTTTCAACACAAATTATTCCCTGCATACTATAAAATTGTATAAATCCTTATAGCTATCTGCTATGTTAACAATCAATAAATTTGTGTATGTTTATTCAAAACCTGCCAAGGAGTCCAATTCATTTTGTCGTCTTTTTAAGTAATTTGTAAAGAGTTTCCATTCTTCTTTGAAGTCACAGTTGTCCTTATCTCACATTTTCTATGTTAGTTTAGCCAGCTCTGCATAGTTCATCAATTTCTCTTGTCACTGTTCTTCTGTCGGGGTTTCCTCATTCTTCCATCCTTGTGCTATCAATGGTCCTCAAGACTCTCTAGGCCAGAGGTGCCCAAACTTATTTGGCCAAACTCCCCCCTTTCAGATTTTTTTTTTTACTCAGCACCCCCTGGAAACACACAGAAAGATGCAGTGACAAATCTGCATTCTTTTATGTACCCCTATTTCTACCTACATCCTACAACAAAGTAAAGAAAGATGTTGTTGTAATTAAGACACTTTGAAGCTTGAAATTATAAAATTATTTATTAAAAGCTCCAGGGGAAGCGTTGTCGCCTTCCTGCAATGATGTCCAACCTGGCAATAAGCATCATTACACAACAGATGAAACATGTACAAACGGTTTTTCAATTTTTTTCCTTCTCTTCTCTTCTTTCTTTATGCTCCCCCCCATTTTTATTCAATGCCCTCCAATTGCACCTGAGGCTACTAGTCCCTCCATGGATAGTTCCAGAACCCCCAAAGAGGCAGTATCGCCTCCTTTGGGAAACACCGATCTAGGCCATGCCATTTCCCTCAATGACCCTGCTTTGTGGTTTCCTTGAGTGATTTTCCCTAGGTGAAATATGTCCATGGACTGTGATGATTCCTTTTGCATGCCAGGATGGAGGGATGGAGACATATCTCTCACTGTACAAACATCCGACTGAAATGTACCTGGAATGCACACTACCATACAAAGGTAAAAATCACACCAATTGCTCCACCCACTTTGCCCTCTGACCCCATCCATCACTGGCGTGCGGCCCTCAGAAAGTTCCTCATGAAGAAACATGGCCCTCTGGCTAAAAAACCAGTTTCCCAACACCTGTGCTAGAGCAAAGGTGTTGCCCTTCCGCCCCTCTGATCCCACCAAGGGCTTTATTCTGGCTCCATGGATATTTCCTGGGGCTGCCACCCCCTCATGTCAACACCCCTAGGTAATTTGCAACCTTGTGTTGCTCAGTTGTGGGCCTAATTGTATAGCGAAGGTGTGTCAGCTTACAACTGTGCAAGGTTTTCTTTTCCTGACAACAACAAAGCTGAGATGTACAAAATGGAATACTTTGTAGGCTTGTCAACACTATATATAAATAAAGCTATTTGTTTCAGAAGGAATGAGATGCAGCGTAAACACTCTCCAATTTGTACAGTGAGCTAGACACAACACATTGGCTGTGCTGTTTACCAACCTCATTTACAAGATCCTAAAAGATAAGCAGTGATGTAGGACTCTGGAAAAGCATTTGTCGGAGGCTTCTGGGTCATGAGCATGGCAGTTCCGGAGCATCCCAGACCTTGAGATTTCAGGGCCCAAATCAGAGACCTAGGGATGGTCTTT
This sequence comes from Podarcis siculus, assembly GCA_034642415.1. Taxonomy (NCBI): domain Eukaryota; kingdom Metazoa; phylum Chordata; class Lepidosauria; order Squamata; family Lacertidae; genus Podarcis; species Podarcis siculus. The sequence continues at coordinate 7,223,900 of JAXCMG010000039.1, read as the reverse complement.
GGGGATGTCACAAGGAGCAGGCCCCAGTGACATCCTTAAGCATGACATTTTAAGCATTAGAACGAGAAATTTAAAAAAACAAATGAGGAAATATGTCACTGGTTGGAAATTAAGATTGAAACCTTAGCTAAAGGGGATGTTTCCAGGTCCAGCTGAAGTAAGGGGCTCATTCCTTCTCACCCACTTAAGGAGGTTGGGTGGAGAAGATGTTCTCTGGCCCACCTGAGGTTCAAGCCCTCCCCCTGACATCTATTGCAGGGAAAAGCAAACCTGGACACTTCAGATCAATCTCAGGGATATGGCAACCCTGTGAACAGGAGGCATGGCATATATTTTTTTTACAAAATGTTTCAAACACTCATAGCTAGTTTCCCCAAAATTCTGGAGTGGATTGCAGCCTACCAACACATTGTAGGTCAGGCAACAGCTGGCGGTGGATGCCTGGTGGCCTGCAAGTTGGTGAAGTCCAGTATTTCGGTGAGCTGGAAATAATATGCCTAGTTCTGATGTTCTGCTTCTATGGAGCTCCATAGAATGTGATGGCCACCAACTTGGATGGCTTTAAAAAGAGGTGTAGACCATTTCATGGAGCAGAAGTCTATTGTTGGAGCATCCTGGAGCATCAAGACCACTACTGTTGGTGGCTATGCTTTGCCTACAGTTGGAGATAGAAAGCTTATGAATAGCAGTTGCCGGAAACTATGGAGTAGGAGAATGTTCTGCTTGCAAGTTTCCCATAGGCAACTGGTTCACCACAGGATGCTAGACTAAGAGGAGCCATTGGCCAGATCTGGAAGGGTCTTCTTATGTTTTTACTTCAGCAAACACAAAAGGCAAATGGAGGCTGGTGTCCAGGGGTGGGGAACATTTTTTGTTGCATTTCTTTTGGGAAACCTTCTGGGAGCAACATGCTAGACAGAGTGAGAAGAGCAATGTATGTACATTTGAGCTTTGTATAGTAGCCTAGTTTCCAAACATACTCACATATGCCTCTCTTAACTCCATCCAGGCATTATTAGAGTTCAAGGACAAATTCCAGGCAGGCAAAAACACTTGAGGATGCTGCAAAGCAGGACCAGTGAAGGGTGTGGCTTGGGAAAAGGGGTGTGGTCTGTGGAAAGTGTTGAGGGCCAGAGTGAGAGACCAGGAACCACATCCAGTCTCTGGACCTGGACCAAACTCAGATCCAAGGGCGACTCTGGGTCATTTCTCTGTGGTAGTCTATCTTAAAGTTTTTATGTGTTTATATGCCTACCGCTTTGGGGACACGGGTGGCGCTGTGGGTAAAAGCCTCAGCACCTAGGGCTTGCCGATCGAAAGGTCGGCGGTTCGAATCCCTGCGGCGGGGTGCGCTGCCGTTGCTCGGTCCCAGCGCCTGCCAACCTAGCAGTTCGAAAGCACCCCCGGGTGCAAGTAGATAAATAGGGACCGCTTACTAGCGGGAAGGTAAACAGCGTTTCCGTGTGCGGCTCTGGCTCACCAGAGCAGCAATGTCACGCTGGCCACGTGACCCGGAAGTGTCTCCGGACAGCGCTGGCCCCCGGCCTATAGAGTGAGATGGGCGCACCAACCCCAGAGTCTGTCAAGACTGGCCCGTACGGGCAGGGGTACCTTTACCTTTACCTTTTATGCCTACCGCTTAAAAAAGTATCTATCTTAAAAAGTAGAGACATCACCTTGCCAACAAAGGTCCATATAGTTAAATCAATGGTTTTCCCAGTAGTGATGTATGGAAGTGAGAGCTGGACCATAAAGAAGGCTGATCACCGAAGAATGGATGCTTTTGAATTATGGTGCTGGAGGAGACTCTTGAGAGTCCCATGGACTACAAGAAGATCAAACCTATCCATTCTGAAGGAAATCAGCCCTGAGTGCTCACTGGAAGGACAGATCCTGAAGTTGAGGCTCCAATACTTTGGCCACCTCATGAGAAAAGACTCCCTGGAAAAGACCCTGATGTTGGGAAAGATGGAGGGCATAAGGAGAAGGGGACGGCAGAGGACGAGATGGTTGGATAGTGTTCTCGAAGCTACCAGCATGAGTTTGACCAAACTGTGGGAGGCAGTGAAAGACAGAAGTGTCTGGCGTGCTTTGGTCCATGGGGTCACGAAGAGTCGGACACGACTAAACGACTAAACAACAACATGTCTACCGCATTTTTAAACTTAAATTCCATTGTTGTATATTGTTTTAAATGTTTGTTTTGCTTTTGGGATTGTAGTTCTATTTGTGTTTCACAAGCTGGTCTCTGACTGTAATAAATAAATTCTAAATTCTACTGACAAAATCATAGAACAGTAATTAAAACCAAGCAATATTTTTAATTATTAAATTTCCATCCTGGATTATATTTTTGTTTGTGTAAGGATATGTTTGTTTTCTGCTCCTAGCAATGCCATTTCTCTCTTTTTCATTTTGAGATGTCATTTGTAGAGACATAAAAAAAATACACGTTGGAATGCAAGAAAGAAAAAGGAAGGGAATTTGGATGTAGTTTCATCATATGCAGGCCAGGAAAGCTGTAAGAACTAGGTCAGTCAGCATGAGGAAATAAATTTCACAAACTCGTCTTTGTACATAAAGTGCAGAACCTGAAAACAGGAAATTACATTGGCCCAACAGAGACATGAAAGCACAACAAGGGCTGCCCATTCAGAAGCAGCAGGTGTTAGAACATATGAGAGAAAATTGTTCATCTGTGATACAGACAGGTACCTTTCCAAATTCATGTACGGAAGCAGAGCGGAATGAATTTTGGATTTGGATCCAGGGTACCTAGGTTGAAGAATTCCTGCTCAGCCATGAATCTTATTAGAACATAATTCTGATACAGCTTTCACTGGCTCCCCAGATGTTGTTGGGTCAAGTTCAAAGTTCTTTGATTAATTTACAAGACCCTTAACAAACTTCACTCCAGGATACTTTAAGGACTGCCTGATTCCTAATATCGCTGCCCAATTACTGATATCATTGGAAGAATTACTGTCAGTAGCCCACTGTGGGTCAGATCATATGACTCATTCCCATCAGGAGCCTTGTACTCAGGAATTGTCTCCTGGGGCTGAGACCAGATGAGCCCCATCCCAGTTGACATTTTAGCACCTGGTGAAGACTTTTAAAACTTCAACAGGTGTTTTAAGTGAGTTTTTTCTGATTAAATGGTTAGTTTTAACTGATCCTATGCTGTATCCAAATTAGGGTGGCGCTGTGGGTTAAACCACAGAGCCTAGGACTTGCCGATCAGAAGGTCAGTGGTTTGAATCCCCGTGACGGGGTGAGCTCCCGTTGCTCAGTCCCAGCTCCTGCCAACCTAGCAGTTCGAAAGCACATCAAAGTGCAAGTAGATAAATAGGTACCGCTCCAGCGGAAAGGTAAACGGCGTTTCCGTGTGCTGCTCTGGTTCGCCAGAAGCGGCTTAGTCATGCTGGCCACATGACCCGGAAGCTGTATGCCAGCTCCCTTGGCCAATAAAGTGAGATGGGTGCCGCAACCCCAGAGTCGGCCACGACTGGACCTAATGGTCAGGGGTCCCTTTACCTTTACCTATATACTGCTTATTTGCCAAAATGGCTTCTGGTAAGTGGTTTAAAGTTATAAAAACCAATTGCATCATAAAATTTCACAATAAACATTTCACCGGGGCATTAAAACATCCTTACATTAAACTATACAATCAAACACCCCAGTTAAAAATCATGGCAATTAAAGCAGTCAAAAACAGTTAAAGCAACAAGATCAGAAGTTCAGTTCAGGAGAATATTTGCCTAAATGGATGTGCCTTTAGGAGACGATGGAATTCCAATCCTGATGGCATGCTCCTGCAATTCAGCAGGGAAATCATTGCACCCCACTTGGACACCACCTAGAAACAATGGTGTTAAGCGATATACACATTATTAAAACAAATAAACGAATTAGGTGGATTTAGGTCAGACTTTCTGTCCCAGCCTAACCCATCTATCAGGTTGGCTGAAGGAATGAGATAACCCTAGGGAACATACAATGCCTCTCTCTTTTATTTCCATAGGGTTTAGTGTTTACGCCCAGTAGTCTTGCTTAAAGGTAAAGGTAAAGGTACCCCTGCCCGTATGGGCCAGTCTTGACAGACTCTGGGGTTGGTGCGCCCATCTCACTCTATAGGCTGGGGGCCAGCGCTGTCCGGAGACACTTCCGGGTCACGTGGCCAGCGTGACATCGCTGCTCTGGCGAGCCAGAGCCGCACACGGAAACACCGTTTACCTTCCCGCTGGTAAGCGGTCCCTATTTATCTACTTGCACCCGGGGTGCTTTCGAACTGCTAGGTTGGCAGGAGCTGGGACCGAGCAACAGGAGCGCACCCCGCCGCGGGGATTCAAACCGCCGACCTTTCGATCGGCAAGCCCTAGGAGCTGAGGCTTTTACCCACAGCGCCACCCGCGTCCCTCAGTCTTGCTTACACACACTCAAAAAAAAAAAACCCTCTTCAGAGTATCTCTGATCACCTTGTTTCCACGAACTGCAGGTACAGATGTCCATTGCTTTCAATGTGCATGTGAACACTCATTTATAAACATGCTAAAATGTGCCGCTGTCACTCAGTGGGACGTCCAGTCAGCTGCGCATTCAGATGCCTGGAAAGACAGAGTTCAAAAATGTAAGGTGTGTACCTGGCCTATACTTGATGTCACATCTGACACAAGGCATGGGAGAGACAAAGATGAGGTTGGGTCAAAATTGGGGATTGCAGGTAGCTGATTGGCAATTGTGAAAAGGTCCATGGGTGATGCATTGCATCAGCCAGGTCCAGTTTCTGGCCCATGCCGTATGCCTTCAAACAAGAAAGACGAGTCCATCAACGAAGAACTGAAGAGGTTGTAAGATACACAAGAGCTGAATGCTCTGTTCTCAAGCCATGGAAGTCTCATTAAAAGATTATTATTTTTTTTGTTATTTCCCCTATGGCACTGCCGCCAGCAGATCTGCTCAGATGAAGGGGTAGAAAAACCTGAGGTGTCATTACCAGATGAATGTCTCTGGCATTCACCTCCCCAAATAAAATATTAAATTCATAAAATGCTGAAACTTTAATGACTTCTGATCTGTCCTATCCAACAGTGATTTGTTATCCTGAACACTTCTGCCATCACTTTAATGAAGACTGGATCCGATGGGGCTTTCACACAAATCCCCATTCTTTAGCTATGTCAGCTCTTCAGTGATCACTGTGTAATTAATCAGATGCTGGTACTTGGATGGAGGACAGCCTAATACGATGCCTAATGAAATTTATTAATGGTGTCCTGCATAATTTATAGGATCTAATCACCCAAGCCTTGGAAGAACAACAACATGTAAACAGTTTTCCTTCATTAGCTAACCTGTCAAGATAAATTTAGGATCCACGGTTTTTCATTTTGTTGTCCTTTGTGGAGTCCACTTTCTTGCCCATGGAAGGAGGACTAGTTTCCTCAGAAGCAGCTTGAAGTTCTACATTTTGCTTTCGAAAAAATGGTAGATGGGACTGTCTCAATGGTAGATGTTGACCCAATAGTTTGGAATTTATCGATGCAAATACACTTACTCTGCTCAGTTGGACAAAGAGAGACAAAAATGGCAGTCATCTCGGCATCCACAATCAGCAGACTAGAAGTAGATAAATTTGATCCAGTTCACTCTTGCAATATACTCGGAGTCGAGTGTGGATTTCATGCTCTTTATTCAGCTCATAGCAGTGAGGAATGGAAGTTCCCCCGAAATGTCTGCTTTATATACATTATTTTACACAATGGGCCCCACGTAATTGGCTAATTCCAGGATTCTCCTGTAGGCCAATCAGGTTGCGGATTCACTTCCACCTGGAGTTGGATTGGGTGGCTCCCGTGGACCAATCAGACTGCTGCATTCTGGATCCTATTGTTCTAGGACCAATCAGTCTGCTGC
>JAXCMG010000039.1:7189474-7217971 GCA_034642415.1 Podarcis siculus | reverse complement strand
CTGCTGCATTCTGGATCCTATTGTTCTAGGACCAATCAGTCTGCTGCATTCTGAATCCTATTGTTCTAGGACCAATCAGACTGCTGCATTTTGTATCCTATTCAGCTCAGTACATAACAACTCTTAAAGGTGATCCTAACTATTTCACACTCACCAAATCACTATGCAAACTGAAACATAGCTACCTTTCAAAATCCATACTTCTCTTAATGTTGCAATGCAATTCTCCAGTCAAATAATAGGTGCAGAAAGGCACCCACCAGGTAAAGTCTCCTTGATGATCTACTTTCCCAGGCTGATGAGCCCCACCTGCTCCTCATGTCTCTCCGAAGCACATGCAGAAACTGCCTTCTTGACCGTTGTCTCCAGTATTGGTCTTGTCTGTTCAATCCACCAGAGTCTGGGTTTTTGCATGAAAGGAAGTCACTGTGGGTTTGAGAACTGTCAGCTATCCTCACCTGCTTCAGTCAACTAGTCAAAGCCATTTCCCAGGGTGTGGCCACTGTCGCATGCTGGCAGCTTCTAGGAGACACAGGTGAGAGCTGAATGCATGCCCAAGGACCAAATGTGGAGTACTGGAGGAAGGGTAGTACCTCTGTCATGTGACGCCTTGCACGAGACTTACTAGTTTAGAGAATACGTGTGGTGGGATGTGACAGAGGTATAAAACATTACCATGGTTTGGAAGAAATGGAATAGAAGGTTAATACTGGAACTTGGGAATATTCAGTGAAGCTGAGTGTTAGAAAATTCAGGACAGACAATAATAAATAATAAAAATAAATTTTATTTATACCCCACCCTCCCCAGCCAAGACTGGGCTCAGGGCAGCTAACACCAGGTATAAAAACAATTAAAATACAACTTAAAAACAAGATTAAAATACAACATTAAAATGCAGCCTCATTTCAGTAGAAACTCAAATCAAAAACTTTTTGGGGATGAAAATGTCAAATCTTCACCAAGGCCAACTATCCAGACTGGTCCTACGTGGGCCAGAAAAAAGCCAGGGAAGTCCCCAAATAGGAGTTCCATCACAGAAGGAGAAAAGAAAAAGGAAAGAGGGGAAGGGGATCAAGTTGATTCCAAGCCAAAGGCCAGGCGGAACAATTCTGTCTTACAGGCCCTGCAGAAAGAGATCAGATCCTGCAGGGCCCTGGTCTCATGAGACAGAGTGTTCCACCAGGCCAGAGCCAGGGTTGAAAAGGCCCTGGCTCTGGTTGAGGCTATTCTGAGTTCCTTAGGACCTGGGACCTCTAGGGTGTTGCTATTTATGGACCTTTAGGTCCTCTGAGGGGCATACTGGGAGATACAATAAGGAGTACTTCTTCATAGTGCATAGTTAAGCTACAACATTCACTACTACAGTATGTAGTGATGGCCAGCCACCAATTTGGATGGCTGTAAAAGAGGATTAGACAAATTGATGGAGAAGAGAACTATCAGTAGCTACTAGCTACCATGGCTATGTTCTACTTCTGCTGTCAGTGGTACGATGTCTCTGAATACCAGTTGCTGCAACCCACAAGTGGGGAGGGTGCTGATTACTCAGGTCCTGCTTGTGGTCTTCTTCTAGGTTACCTGTTGACCACTACAACTCCCATCAGCCCCAGTTAGCAGGGCCAACAGTCGGGGTGATGGGAGCGGGAGTCTAAAATGTCAGGAGGACAATTGGTTGGAGAAATCAAGTATGGCTGATGTTCCAATTGACAGTGTATCCTCAAGTCAAACATAATAATGTTTGTTGGAAGCCGCCCAGAGTGGCTGGGGAAACCCAGCCAGATGGGTGGGGTATAAATAATAAATTATAATAATATTATTATTATAATGTTTTGCATTCTAGCAAGGAAGGCACTTTGAAGGGAAGAAACAGAGCTTGATGTGGGACATCACCATTCGCTAGTCCTGGGCAAAAATATTGGATCCATCTTCCTTGTGGGTGGGTGGAAGGGATATGGTTGGGAGGTTTAGGAACTTAATGGGAATACTGAGAGCAGTCCAATTAATCACAGTTGTATTTTATCCTAGGTACAGGAGGGAAGGGTAGGGGACAGAAGGCTCACCTGTGGCGATGGGTTGTGTGCAACTGTGCTGGAGCTGCAGCCATTAGGCTGCTCAGCAAGAGAACTTCACATCACAGGAACAGGTTATAAACTGGCTTAAAGGTAAAGGTAAAGGGACCCCTGACCATTAGGTCCAGTCTTGGCCGACTCTGGGGTTGCGGCACTCATCTCGCTTTATTGGCCGAGGGAGCCGGCATACAGCTTCTGGGTCACGTAGCCAGCATGACTAAGCCGCTTCTGGCGAACCAGAGCAGCGCACGGAAACGCCGTTTACCTTCCTGCCAGAGCGGTACCTATTTATCTACTTGCACTTTGATGTGCTTTCGAACTGCTAGGTTGGCAGGAGCAGGGACCGAGCAATGGGAGCTCACCCCGTCGCGGGGATTCGAACCGCCAACCTTCTGATCGGCAAGCCCTAGGCTCTGTGGTTTAACCCACAGCACCACCCGCATCCCACACAAATTGGCTTATGCCCAAGCAATTCACCTAAACTGGGTTTTTGCAGATGGTACTGAGGGATGCATTTTAATGCTAGCTAATTAGAAGGTAAATCTAGCGATAAAAATGCTGGCTGAAGTGTTGCAATAACCCCTATCTACACTCCCAGATTGTGTGGAGGTGTTTCTGACCTCTAGCCATTCTCTATCCCTGCCACACACAACTTCCCTTTTAACTTTCCAGCACTTATTAGAAGCTCCATTCAAACCGTTACACTCCCTTCGAAAATGAAGAAATTAATTCCGAACACCCCGTTTAATGCGGGGAGAGGGGATAAGATGTCCATCGTTCCTTTCAGAGCATCGCCAAGGTAATTTTGCAACTGCCAATTGAACATTTATAGAGAACACATCTCAAAATGTTCAGCCAATGAATCCCATGAGTGTCTCTGCTTCATTAACTGTTTACACGGTGACCTCGGTAGAAACTTCTAGCTTGGCGCAATCTCCATTTCTCACACCGCCTCAGGCAAGCCAGTGTAATGGGTCTCCGGGATCTTTTTTAAATATCTATATTTTAACAATCCGCTCCAAACTGAGAAATATGGCATTAGCATTCTTAATCCTGCTGAATTAGCCATCCCCGCACCCCTTGTCAAGTTTATCTCTCTGTAGCCCTGGTAATGCTTTATAATTTGCTAACAAAGGCTTTTCTCATCTCCTCTGTCCTCCATTTGCACTCAGCCAGAGTGAAGGGGATACATTTGCATCGGAGTCTGGCGGTCATATTTCAAGGAACTCTAATTCTCAGCTTTTGCAAGCGACTGGGCTAACTGCTTCCACTCTCCTTTAATGGTGCCATTATTTGCATCATGAATCACAATGTCAAGGAAGCTCATGATATTTAAATTTTACGAGGCAGCCTTCCAAAGTAACAACTTTCTAACTCAGCAGAAAGTGGAGAGAAACGTTTTTTACCTTCCAGGGTAGTCGACTCGGCTTTGCAAGAAATCATTCCCCGGAGGCCATTGATTGTCCAGATTATTACCCTGGATGTCCCACTGTAGACATTCTGCCAGGATAATAACTCTTCCTCTGCCCACCCTCTCCAGCCCATGTTTCCACTTGTAAACAACAATATAGATAAATAGATGATATTAGTTAAAATCCCATGATAGGTGATATCATTTGACAAATGAGCTTTTGCTCATCAGCAATTTCCATGGCAGAAAAGTAAGGCAAAGCGATCTCCCCACATTGTTCCCATTTTTATCATGTCATAAAAGGTCCTCCATTAATGGTTGAGGGTTCCATGGGTCCTGATGTATAATAATGAGGAAATAAGTCAAGTTATTGGAGTGGCAAATCCTGGTATTTTACTCCAAGCATCGCTTATCTGTTCAGGATCTGTGCAGAAAGGGAAAATGAAAAAAAGGAGACATTATTTAAAAGGGTAGTAAAGAAGATCTATTACCGCTGGAGGAACCAGCAGCCTGATTCATAGAACAGGGAAGTGGCAGTGCAATAGATATATTCGTATGCATCTGTAGGTTCGGATTAAAAGACTTGGGAGGACTGAATCAATCTGTGACATCTCCAGGCAGGTCCAGGAAAGGCCCCTCCTCAGTGTAGGCTGGAGAGTTGGGGAGAATGGGGCACTGGCCCTCCAACCTCAGTCTGCCCTCAGATACCCCCCATCTGCCTGGCTTCCTAAAGGTAAAGGTAAAGGTACCCCTGCCCGTACGGGCCAGTCTTGCAGACTCTAGGGTTGTGCGCTCATCTCACTCTATAGGCCGGGAGCCAGTGCTGTCCGCAGACACTTCCGGGTCACGTGGCCAGCGTGACAAGCTGCATCTGGCGAGCCAGCGCAGCACACGGAACACCGTTTACCTTCCCGCTAGTAAGCGGTCCCTATTTATCTACTTGCACCCGAAGGTGCTTTCGAACTGCTAGGTTGGCAGGCGCTGGGACCGAACGACAGGAGCGCACCCCGCCGCAGGGATTCGAACCGCGACCTTTCAATCGGCAAGTCCTAGGTGCTGAGGCTTTAACCCACAGTGCCACCTGCGTCCCGCCTGGCTTCCTACAACCAGCCAAAGGGGTGACACTGCCTGCTGAACACGTCGGCACACTTAGGGATCCACAGAGTTTGCGAAGCTTGCATAACAGACCTCAGCAACTCAGCATTTTGGCTAATCTACTTTATTTACCTATAAACACACACGGAGCACTGCAACATGGCTCCCTCTCTTTCTAGCATCAGACAGCAAAAAGAAAAAGAACAAAGGACAATAGTCCCACTTCACGGAACACAGTAACACAAACATCCTGTCTCCGTCACTTTCCACTCTGTGGAGTCAAAACATACACTGTCATGTGAAAGACAACAATCCCATGGCTGCAATCGTGGAGCAGGAATTTTAACTCTTAGAAGTCAGCAGGGATCTCTGCCTGTCAATGGCTCTGGTTCCACTTAGTGTTGGTCTCCCTACCTTCCACCTCACCAGTCCCATAGGGCATAAACCGCCACTGAGACCCAGAGAGCCACTGCCAGTCAATGGGGACCATGGGTTGCCAATGTGATGTCCTCCAGAAGATGCTGCTGGACTACAATTCCCATCACCTCTGTTCATTCACCATGCTCGTTGAGGCTGATGGGAGTTGTATTTCAGCAACATCTGCATGTCGGCCAATCCTGGTGTAGACAATACTGAGCTAGAAGGACGAATGATCTAACTCAGTGTAAGGCAGTGTATTAATATGTTCCTAGGGATAGTTGGAAGATAGACAAAGCTGTTGGAAAATTGAAGTTCTGGCTCTTTGAGCTACCAGGATGGGAGACCATCTGGGAGCCATATGCAAGCAATATCTCTCACACTTTTAGAATAAAACTTTTCTTGCGCCACACTGAATTTTTTATTCATAAAAAATACATTGGAAAACAAACAGACACAATTCCTAGCAGTGCTTGATTCATAACACAGAACACAACTACTTCAGAATATGATCATGGGACATCCAGAAAATATAAAACAATTCAGCTACATAAGAACACAAACCATTCCCCAAATATAATTATAAACGAGCGTCTTACATATGTACCTTAATTATGTATACAAAGTCAATCAAATGTGTGAGCTTGATTTTGCCGGGTAATTTGAGGCAAACAAACTCTCATCTCACCAACACAAAGAAGCCTTTCTCTTCCCTGATCTTTAATATTTGTCAGAGTTGAAAATTACTACCCACAACAGTAAGTCATGGAGAACTGTAGAAGAATAGCCAATTCTCTTGAAGAGAGATGTGGATACTGTCTCTGATTGCATATCCATCTATACTGAAATATTTAAATGTTTCTTTGATTGTGCTTGAACCTTCCCATCACAAGAGTGTGGTGTGCCATACGCTTTGAGAACCACTGGTATAATGGCTCTTTAGCAGATGTAATATATACCTGGTGGGTAGCAATATGGTCACTTTCACTTACCAGGAGGTAGAATCAAGACAGTGGGGAGGTCACCACGGGGTACTCACACAGACCTCCTGTTAGAATTCCTGCTCCACGATTGCAGTCATGGGATTTTTGTCTTTCACATGACTTGGTATGTTTTGACTCCACAGAGTGGGAAGTGACGGAGACAGGATGTTTGCGTTACTGTGTTCCGTGAAGTGGGACTATTGTCCTTTATTCTTTTTCTCTTTGCTGTCTGATGCTAGAGAGAGAGGGAGCCATGTTGCAGTGCTCCGTGCGTTTTTATAGGTAAATAAAGTAGATTAGCCAAAATGCTGAGTTGCTGGGGTCTGTCACACAAGGTGTGCAAACACTGCGGATCCCTAAGTGTGCCGGTGTCTGTTGGCATCGGTCACTGTGATGTTCAGGCTGAAGAAAGCTTCTGAAGCTCCCAAACGATTGACCAAGAGGGAGAGAACATGCCAGTTGGGCATGTGTCTCTGCCAGGGTCCTACTCAGTGGCGTAGCGTGGGTTGTCAGCACCCGGGGCAAGGCAAGTAATTTGCGCCCCCTAACCCATGGATTTGCGCCCCCTAGCCTGTGGATTTGCGCCCCCTAACCCATGGATTTGCCCTAACCCCAGATGTTGCGCCCGGTGCGGCCGGCCCCCCCTGCACCCCCCACGCTACGCCACTGGTCCTACTCGAGTATAGGCTGATCTCCTGACATCTCCCTGACACTTGCTCCTCTCCCTCCTAATAAGTGGCTCTGACCCCACTCCTGGGAAGCTAGCATTGCTGCTCTACCTGACAAGGTGAGCAGCTTCCTGCAAATAATGGGAGGCTACCCTACTTGCGTCGTGGTGAACAGCCTGTTAAAAAGGAAGGAAGCTGCACAGGCAATTATTATTATTATTATTATAAAAATCCCCTATCAGCCACGGATTCTTTTGAAGAATTTGGATACGTTCCCCTAAGAGGTTTGTTGAAAATATTTCCCTCCAAGGACTCACAATTACTGGAAACATATTTGAAAAAGACTCATTTGTTGTAACAGACTAATAATTGGCATTCCGTCCTATGTGTATTGCTCATTGTCCTATGTGTATCATTGTTGATTCCCTTTTATGAATGTCTCTTGAGTACAATATTGTATATCTTCATATTTCTGGGTCTTTCTTGCGTATTAGTATTTCAAAACCTACCTGCTCATTCTGCCCAAAGGGGCCCTGGGCTTAGGCCCCAAAGATTTGATGTGAGGGGACCACTGTCCTGAACCCAGAATTATTTTAATTCAAGTATAGGACTTTTGCAAAAAGCTCCCATTGGGTGAGTTTAGGGTTGTAGTTCAGAAAAGGAGTAGATACCTTAACCCAGAAGAAGTAGTAGGTGATGCCCATTGGAACTCGTTTTGTTCCCATCCTCCTCTCTGCTAAGTTCTACAAGGATAGCACTAAGATGAAGGAGATGAAGGCTTCATTCAGATGTGAGGATTATTCTGTTAGTTTTCCTGTTTATAATGCTACATTTCTATGCCTGTTCCTAATGTTCTTTATCACTACATTACCTGTCACATTATGGACCCGCCAGGTAATGCTAACTTTGGTTCACACCAATGGGTGTGGTGTGGCACAATAGCAGATGCCATTGGAAATGTCACCACTCTTTATGCGCATGCCTGATTCTGTTCCCTAATGAAATTGGCAGGCAAGAACTGCATGCCAGAATACTGCCCCAACCATGTCCAGTTCTGGGACCCACAATTTAAGAAGGATGCTGACAATCAGGAATGTGTGCAGAGGAGGGCAAAGACTCTCCTCCTGCAAAAGAGGGGAGTGGCTGTGGGCGGGAGCCGGTTCCTGCCTCAAGCAGGGGGCGTTAGCCCCCTGCCTCCTCTCACTTGGCTGGCGCACCCAACCAGGTGCCTTCGAAGGGACGTGGACGGCAGTGTAAATCGCTGCTGCGCCAGCCACGTGGCCCTCACTCCTCGTCGTCCCATCGCGAGTCACCCACCCTCCACTCCCTTAGAGATCAGGGTCTCAGTTTCTTTTGGCCTTGCTATGGACCTTAGGTTGGTCACCCCGGTTGTCCGGGGGGGGGGGGCTGGTAGGAATTTTTCCATTTGGCATTAGGCTTTGTGGTTTTTTCGCCTACCTCGTAGCAATTGTCACAACTTTCGTGGTATTGGTGGGTAGGTGGCATTGGAATAATGTGCTGTGGTGTGTGGAAGGGCTAGGTGTGGCCATCGCCTTCAATTTTTGGGTATTCCGTTAAAGGAATCCGGCGGTCGTGTATTCTGTACGATGCCTGCGTGGCGGGAGGCCATGGCACGACCCTCGGTGACATCAGGGGAGAGCTTATAGTTGGATTAGCATCAACAGGCTCCACCTACTGGTGAATAAACCCCCCTCTCTAGACTCACCCCTCTCTGAGTGGGTGGAGTCAACTGACGTAATCCAATGCCTAAACCAATACCTTTTCACTTGCTGTAATCAATAAAGTTGTGGCCTTTTCTTGCCCATTAACCTTATATCACGTGTCCGTGTGTTTTCATTCCACTATGCGGGGATCGGGTCCTCGAACCACAACAAAGTTGACCAAGGGTCTGGAAACCAAGCCTTGTTAGGAATGGTTGAAGGAGCTGGGTATGTTTAGCCTGGAAAAGAGGAGACTGAGAGGAGATATGAGAGCCATCTTCAAATATCTCAAGGGCTGTCACATGGAAGAGGGAACAAGCTTGTTTTCTTTTGCTTTGAAGGGTAGGACTCAAACCAATGGCTTCAAGTTGCAAGAAAGGAGAATCTGACTCAACATCAAGAAGAATTTCCTGACAGTAATAGCTGTTCAGCAGTTGAATAGATTCTCTTGGACGGTGGTGGACTCTCCTTCCTTGGAGGTTTTTAAGCAGAGACTGGAAGGCCATCTGCCATGGATGCTTTGGCTGAGATTTCTGCATTACAGATGACCTCCAGGATGTGTGTGTCACAATTCTATGATTCCATGAAATTTCATCACATGACATGATCCATGAAAATGGGGGGTGGAGGTTACAGTGCAAAACTTCTGTGATTTTCTGGGTTAACGAGGTTGCAAATGGATTTTTTCTGGAATCAGTTAACATAGAAATGAGTGCTAATCCTCTACTAGATCTCCAGAAGTGGCTAGTATGTCATGTGAAAGATCATATACAATGTGGAAATTACCAGATAAGGAAACATCAGGAACATTTAATAAAGTGCTGTCCAAATGGTTGTCCAAGTAGGGGGCTGGGTGAGGGTCTACTGAGGTTGGTGGGGCACTGCCCCATTCATCCTAATGGGTCATTCCCCACTGTCCTGAAATCTGCCCACCTCTGCCCATCTGTTACACAGCTATGGCAGAGCCACAGTGCAGTGTGTAGGTCTCATTAGATAAGTATTTAGGATGTGGGTAATTAAATGAAGGAAGCCATCTGGAGAAAGTATGGGGTCCCATTTAAAAACTGGAATGGGGTGGGTGAGGAAGTCCTGGATCAATGAGGACTGGAGTCATCTGGGAACGTGCTGTCTCTGAGAGAAGACAGAAAACAAGCTGCAGGGGAAGGAAAGGTTTATCAGCATTCTCTGTGGGGCTGGATTATAATGCGCCATAAACCTAATGGAGACCTGGGGGAAACCCAGCGAAGGCAAGCGAGGCTGAGAACGGGATTTACTGCCCATGGAATTAACCGAGGCACCAGCCTTGGTTTATGCACCAAGTAATACTTTGTAATAAATATAAACTGCTTTTTGAGCTAAAAGAAAAGCACTGTGCTTATTTCAGAGAGGTCAGGACTGTCTTACAGCTGTCCTGTGTGATGCTATTAATAATGTCCAGAACCAGCATTGATCTGACTTGAAGGGGACTTACAGAGCTTTCCCAGAAGACTAAGCTGGGCAGCAGTCAGGCATGGAAAAAGCCCATAAAGGCTAGCAGAAAAAGAAGGGAACATTCCATACTTCTCAGATCTTCCTAGATAGCTCAGTTGGTTACAGCATGGTGCTGTTGACACCAAGGTTGCAGGTTCGATTCCCATATGGGACAGCTGCATATTCCTGCTTACAGACATGAGCTTTTTCCAGACGTACGGTACCTGGAGATGCCAGGATTGAACCAGGAACGTTCTGCAGGAGAAGCAGATTCTCTACCACCACCCAACCAAAATATGAATATTGGTGGCATCACTGGCCTTTCAGATTCTATTTTTGCCAAATGATACACCGTCTTGATTAGAGAGATTCAAGTCATGGAAGGCACGCCTCATGCCTAGGTATCTTGTGGCAGCAATTAATTAATGCTTTCTGTTAACAATGACTTATTTCTAGTTCCGCTTTTGTCGGGCTCTGGTTGTCAGCTGTTGGAAATCTCCTCCCCTGTAGGTAGTTGTGGCTTGCTCTTAATCTTCTCCCACGCTCCCAAAGTCTCTCAGCACATTGCTTTATAATTACTCTATAATTAGCCGACTTGTGTCACCACCGCACCAGAATGCTTAAAAGAACATAAATTGTCTATCAGTGACAGCGCTGACACAATGGTCTCGCTTTCTCAAATATTAAGTTCTCCGGTCTTCAGTGAATGAACTCTCAACATGCAGGGTCATATTTTGATTCCTGTTGTTTGGCTTTTCCTGGTGTGGCTCCTGTAATGAGTTCACCGTAATTGTCTCTCTATCTCTCCTGTTAAAATGCTGCGTGAGATTTAAAACACAATCTTCTACTGCCTTGTGAATGAAGGAAGGGGCAAACCAATGGAACTTTTAAAGCTGCAGTCTCAGCCGCTGATGACTTTCATAGCTCGGTTTGTAGAACAGGAAACTCTTAATAACATGGTCATGGGCTCAATCCACACATTGGGTGAGAGATTCATGCACTGTAGGGAGTTGGACTAGTTACTAGATGATCCTCACGGTCCCTTCACAGACTTTTAGAAGACATCTGAAGGTTTAGGGAAGCTTTTAATGTTCAATAGATTATTGTATTTTAATATTCTGTTGGAAGCTGCCCAGAGTGGCTGGGGAAACCCAGCCAGGTGGGCGGGGTATAAATAATAAATTATTATTATTATTATTATTATTATTATTATTATTATTATTATTATTATTATTATTATTTCAGCTCTAGAATTCTATGGTTCTATGATCAGTACCGCTGGAAGGGATTAGGATTTAGCACAGTGGTTCCCAAAGTTTTTTGGGATGCTGCCCCCTTGGTTCCATCCCCTGCCCCTATAAAAAGCATTATTCAGAATAATGGCTTGCACGTCCCAGCAAGGATATCACAATTAAATTCAAAACAGTAACAAATAATTGCAGACTTATTCTAAATCTAATTCAAACTATTGCATATAATTAATTCAACAAAGTGTATGAACTTGATCCAATGATACCAGCTTTCCAAAGCCTAATAGTCATTTATATCTTCAACACCCCGCTGCTGCTGCCCCCTTTCTTCTTTGCACCCCCCCAGGTAATTCCACTGCCTTCATGGGGTGGCACCATCCACTTTGGGGAGCACTGATTTTGCAGATGTACTCATCCACTGGTCTCTGTCAACCTCTGTTAACAAGAATTAACAACTACCTGACTTTTAGAAAACATGTGAAGGCAGCCCTGTTTAGAGAAGTTTTTAATGTTTGATTCTGTTTTTTAATATTCTATTGGGAGCCACCGAGAGTGGCTGGGGAATAAATAATAATAAGTTGTTGTTGCTGCTGCTGCTGCTGCTGCTTCTGTTGTTGTTGTTCCATTCTGGGCAACCTTCCAAGAGCTACATGCCAGTGGTGGGTGGGGCCAAAGTTAAAAGTGGGTGGAGAGATACATGCACATTTTAATAATAATAATAATAATAATAATAATAATAATAATAATAATAATAATACATTATTTATATCCCACCCTCCCCGGCCAAAGCCGGGCTCAGACAGGCTAACAACAGTAAAAATAACACAGTTTAAATAAAATCACAATCAATTAATTGAAATACATTCTAAAATCAATTCATTCAAAAATCAATTCGAAATCAAATCAATGGCAACCATTGGGCTAGAGTTCTATGAGGATTACCGAAGGAGGGGGTCAGACTG
The DNA here is from genome assembly GCA_034642415.1 of Podarcis siculus. Lineage (NCBI taxonomy): Eukaryota > Metazoa > Chordata > Lepidosauria > Squamata > Lacertidae > Podarcis > Podarcis siculus. The sequence continues at coordinate 7,205,922 of JAXCMG010000039.1, read as the reverse complement.
TGCCTTGGCCAAAGGCCTGGTGGAACAGCTCTGTCTTGCAGGCCCTGTGGAAGGATGTCATGTCCTGCAGGGCTCTAGTCTCTTGTGACAGAGCGTTCCATCAGATCGGGGCCACGGCCGAAAAAGCCCTGGCTCTGGTTGAGGCCAGCCTAACTTCCCTGTGGCCCGGGACACAGTAGGATTTTTTCTAGGCATGCTCTTGCAGCCCTCTCTATCCACCATCTGTGCAAGCAACAGCATCCTCAGAGATTAAGGACACATTCCAGCCAGGCAAAAACACTTGGGATATGGATGAAGGGCAATGGGGCAATGAGGGGAGTGGTCTGGGGAGAGAGGATATGGCTGGAGGCTGGAGAGGGTCCCAAAGGCCAAATAGAGAGGTCTGGAAGGCCACATTTCTTCAGGGGAGCTGCCTGAAATTCCCCTCCCATGCTCCAATCCGTAGCCAAGTGAATTGACTCTTCTCACAATGACGTGGCTGTCATTTGCTAACTTCTTTAATATCTTACACGCTGTGCCAGTTACTCACAGGGGAAGACTTTGCCCGTTTTCTCAGTTTAATGTTGGCTTAATTCATCTGAACAACACATCTGAGATGGACTTGGTCGCCTTCTGCATGGGATGGCTCCAACCCCTAATAGCTACATGAATGTCTCTAGGGAACCGGTTTGGCTCACTCGGTAATTGTGCAATAAATCGGATGATGACAAGGGCGTGCTATACTTCAGTTGCTGCGTTTTCTTACAACTGGATCATGCGCGGTGCCACGTGTAATATAAACCAGAAATTTCAGGGATTGGGGAGAAAACGATGGCTTCTGGACTTCTCCAGTCTATGCATGAACGAAACCAAACGAAGACATTTCCTTATTGGCACATCATCATCATCATTTAAAAAAACACACTTGCTGAACATTGCTGTCCTCTTAGAGGTTGATCCTCTGATCTGCACTGCGTTCTCAGGAGCCTCTGATACTCTTGCACTGGCCATCTTGTGTCTTTAAAGCAGGATGAGTCTGTTTACCATCCAAAAGCACACTTCTTAAGGCCTTTCTCCTGCCGCTGGCGGTAAGTGCTGGCTAGAAGTTCAAAGTACACCCCTTAATGCCATTAATTAGGAACTGGCAGGCTTCCCGGGACAAGAGCACATACCTCTCATCAATCTTCTTGACACGCAGAGAAGATAAGCTGCATTCCATTCTTCTGCCGTTCGTCATCTGGGCCCATAACCAAAAATGTCGGGAGCTCCGTTCGACCGAGCCTTTGAAAGCGCCTCCCGACGATTACTTGATGACCTGATCCTTTGATAAGGCCTCAGGCACGTTGTCCCAGCAGAGGATCAAAACAGCATGCGGAAGTGATGAGATTTATGGCTACATTGTAAAGAGTTTTATTTTCTAGCTACGCAGAACAGAAAAGACATCCTCTCTCTATGGATGCAGAGAGCAACTGAGGAAAGGAACAAAGGAACAAAGGAAACAGGAAACCACTAACGTCACATCCCGTCTCCCTTTCCCGTGAGACTCCAATAGTCTGGAATGTAAACAGAGTCCTGTGACTCACAGCAGCTGCTCACTGAGAAACAGAAACTAACAGTACAAACTGGGGGACTCAGCTACATTAGTAAAGAAAAAGTGTTTTATATGCGTTATAACACTGTGATGCCAGATGGCACCGTGGAGTCCCATCTTTCACCAACGTGATTTCCCATTATGAAGTTTACAACATGTTTTCCTGAAACGTTTTTTTTTTTTTTTATGTGTCTAGATCCAGCCTTGGTTAACACTTTGGTGGGATGTCGTGCTGCGGTTGCACTGATACAAGCACGTGAAATATTAGTAGAGAGGGCATAGAAGGGTCAGGATGGGAAAGTGGTAATTCTATTGCAATTCCATCCACAGCAATGGGATCAAGGACTCCTTGTTCTGGTATAATGTTTCAATAAAGAGGGAGGAAAGACCATCGATACTACATTAAGAAACATGAAGATGGAGTGGCAAGTGAAAATAACCTCCCAAAATTCTCCACCCTGTTCGTTGGGTGATGAAATGGTCTCAGAGGGAGCCCAGAAAAGAACACCCTTAGACAATTTATGAGAACATTCTTTTTTTGAGGAATGTTAGCCTAGCTCCAGTTGCTTAGGCATATTGCCAAACAGATCATAGGACGACAGTTATGAGCAAGAAACCTATCCGTAACTGTCAAGCTATGATAGGATGCTGACTATGAGCACACAAACACAGCCATTTGCTAAGGATGAGCTGACAGCTCTCCAGCAAACATTTTGAGCCTAAAAAGTGAGCTTTGAGGAGGGCAAAATGGTTTCCTGAAGGGCCCCAACCTTCTAGTTTGGGATGGGAGAATCTGCCCGCTTCAGGTCCTCTCAGTTTCTCATTTATCCCAGTCTTGTGTTCAATTCTCTACATTTACACGAGTGTGTGGTTTTTTTTAAAGTCCTCATGAAAAAACTGAACTTCTCTTATTATACATTTTATATGTCATTTTGCCTAATTTCTTCTTCCTCCTCCTCCTCCTCCTCCTCCTCCTCCTCCTCCTCCTCTTCTTCTTCTTCTTCTTCCCTATTGATTTATTGGTTTATTTATAGTCTGTGTAAAATATTCTGTTCTTTAATGTTTGATGTTTTATTATGTTTTCACATATGCTGTAAGCCACCCAGAGTAGCTGGGGAAACCCAGCCAGATGGGGAGGAGGAGGAGGAGGAGGAGGAGGAGGAGGAGGAGAAGAAGAAGAAGAAGAAGAAGAAGAAGAAGAAGAAGAAGAATTGGCTCTGCTATGTTATTTCTCTGTTATATGCATTTCATGCACATTTTAGCCTAATTTATACGTTTCTGTACACTTCTTAACAGGGGTCCCTCAGACCTGGACGTTCTGGGGATTGAACTTGAGACCTTCTGCACTTACAGCAGATGCTCTACCACGGAGCCACATCCCTTCCCCTACCATCTGGCATTTTTAAAGAGAACATAAGTCGTTCTGAACCTCACAGAGCAGCATTCTAAACCATGTTGGGAGCTTTGGGGACCAACGAGGGCAGCCCCTCTCTCCCATCTCCACCTGACGACCAGAATTTCTGAAGAAGGCTGCATTGGACAGAACCCAAAACATTTTGCACCTAAAACTGAGGGGAGTTTCTGCTAGAGTAGCATTTGAGATCTGTAAAGGGCTCACAACTGGCCGCAGACTCAACATCTTCCCGCAAGTAAATCTAGGGTGACAGTGAAGAGAAGTGTGTGTGTAGGGAGACAGAGAGGCAGAGAGTTCGCACAGAGGCCAAAAGCAGAAAAAGTAACTGTCTAAATCATATATCATTAGAGTGATGCTGACTAAATTAGCTCTCTCTGGGGCTGTCGAAACATGTGGTGCCCTTGCAATATGATGTGAACGAAATGCCTCATGGCCCCTGAAATATTGTTTTCAAGGCCAAACGGGCTCCCCCCCCTCCACAGTTCCCCTCCTGACGTTGCAAACAAGCATGTCCACAAAATGGATTGCCTCCTACGGTTCTTCGTCCTTTTTGGTCACAGAGCTAAATAATTATGAGGTTGCACATGAGCAGGTTCCCAAGATTTGCAGGCCTCATTCTGTCCTAAATAAAATGCACCATTGCAGCCAGCAGGAGGAAGCACTTTGCTTCTGCATTCTGGTCGCAGAGCTCGTTGTTTCTACCCCCCTTCCACATCAAAAATTGTAGGGAGAAATCTGAAACTGTTCTCCCAGGGCTGGATCAAGACTTTTTGCTGTCTGAGGCATAGGACAAGATGAAGCCCACACTTTGCCATCGTCAGAACCTGACTACAAACTCTACAAATGTCCCTATTTTCCAGGGAAGTCCCTGATTTAGAGAAGCCATCCCAGTTTCTGATTTGATCCCAGTATGTCTAACTTTTCTTTAGGATGTCCCTATTTTCATTGGAGAAATGTTGGAGGGTATGGAGTTATCCAACCCTTGAGCCGTCTGAAGGCAATCCTGTATAGGATTTTTAAAATGTTTAATGTTTTATTATGTTTTTATGTACAGTGGTATCTCGCTTCAGGTTACATACGCTTCAGGTTACAGACTCTGCTAACCCAGAAATAGTACCTCAGGTTAAGAACTTTGCTTCAGGATGCGAACAGAAATCGTGCTCCAGCGGCACGGCAGCAGTGGGAGGCCCCATTAGCTTAAGTGGTGCTTCAGGTTAAGAACAGTTTCAGGTTAAGAACGGATCTCCAGAACGAATTAAGTATGTAACCAGAGGTACCACTGTATGTTGGAAGCTACCCGGAGTGGCTGGGGCAACCTAGTGAGATGTGTGGGTTATAAATAGTAAAACTATCATTATGGAATGGGACATCCCTATTTTCATTGGAGAAATGTTGGAGGGTATGTGACTAGTCTAGCAGTTCACTCTTGTTTCAGTACCAGCAATGGGATTAGGACCTCCGACAGATCCTTGCAAAGGACATAGTACTGTTTATAATTCTTATAACTGTGACTTCTGACAACTCCATTCTTTCCAGTGCTCCTTAACTTACACACTTACTGCTACATACCTAGACTGCATACCCACTAACCCATTGGGAACACAAAAATGTGTTCTTTTTTCTCATCCTGGAATCACTCATTGCCATCCTCAACATTCTCCTTTCAATCTAGATTGACTCTAGTTCCTGTCATCCACAAGGATGGGTCTGGTTTCTTGATATACATTTGAAAACTCTCCCCTTGGGTAGGTGACCTTTTCTCCCTGCACATTCCCCAAGTGGTGATTGCCCACGACGGGGTGAGCTCCCATTGCTCTGTCCCAGCTTCTGCCAAACTAGCAGTTCGAAAGCACACCAGTGCAAGTAGATAAATAGGTACCGCTGTGGCAGGAAAGTAAACGGCGTTTCTATGCACTCTGGCTTTCATCACGGTGTCCTGTTGCGCCAGAAGCGGTTTAGTCATGCTGGCCACATGACCCGGAAAGCTGTCTGTGGACAAACACCGGCTCCCTCGGCCTGAGGCAAGATGAGCGCCACAACCCCATAGTCACCTTTGACTGGACTTAACCGTCCAGGGGTCCTTTACCTTTTTACCTAAATGACTATCAGACTTTGAAAAGCTGGTACCACTGGATGAAATTCATCCGTTTTGTTGAATTAATTAAACTGAATAGTTTTAACTGGATTTTGACTAAAGGTGCAACTAAGTGTTACTGTTTTGGTTGATGGTGTTGTTATCTTCCTTAGTGGCTCTCACAAACTGCCATTCTGAATAATGTTTTTTATAGGGGGTACAGGAGATGTCCTTTTTATAGGGGGTACAGCAGCCACAAAATGAAAAGATGCCCGCTTCTTGGGAGAAAAGCAATGACAAACCTAGACAGCATCTTAAAAAAATAGAGACATCACCTTGCCAACAAAGGTCCGTATAGTAGAAGCTATGGTTTTCCCAGTAGTGATGTATGGAGGCGAGAGCTGGACCATAAAGAAGGCTGATCGCCGAAGAATTGATGCTTTTGAATTATGGTGCTGGAGGAGACTCTTGAGAGTCCCATTGACTGCAAGAAGATCCAACCTTTCCATTCTGAAGGAAATCAGCCCTGAGTGCTCACTGGAAGGACAGATCCTGAAGCTGAGGCTCCAATACTTTGGCCACGTCATGAGAAGAGAAGACTCCCTGGAAAAGACCCTGATGTTGGGAAAGATGGAGGGCACAAGGAGAAGGGGACGACAGAGGACGAGATGGTTGGACAGTGTTCTCGAAGCTACCAGCATGAGTTTGACCAAACTGTGGGAGGCAGTGGAAGACAGGAGTGCCTGGCGTGCTCTGGTCCATGGAGTCACGAAGAGTCGGACACGACTAAACGACTAAACATCAACAACAACAGGAGATGAGTATGTGGAACCATGGGGGCAGTGGCCCCAAAAGGTTTGGAAAGCACTGATCTAGATTTTGTGGGGGCTGCATAGCAAAAATCAAGCACTCGTCCCAGATTCTAGAATAGAACACTGTGTGCTTGCAGCCCGAGTCTCACTGCTAAACATTTCATTTCAAGCCAGTGGTGTGTTGAGCACAATGTCAGACAGACCTCAGTGGCCCAGTGTGATTGTGGCCAATGATCATGTTTCCAGATATACCACCATATTACCCTGAAGGTTAAAACACTCTTTAGATTATAGCAATTCATTATGTAGCGGCCAAGGTTGATGGAAACGGGATGAGGAAATAACACTTAGGAAGATAAACTGAGTGAAAAAGTTCATTTCCGTTGAGTATGTTGCATCGTTTCATTAGGAGAGCTGAAATTACTGTTATGAGTTCCTCCTGGGTGTGTGGAGATGCAAATGAGACTATAGCCTAAGTGGTACAACTGGTTTGGAAAGGCAGATCAGACCTGACAACGTTTATCGCCACCCAAGGTTCGTTGTACTTCATCATAACACACCAGCCCCTTCCCATCAGCTCAAGCCATAATTGCTTTGAACTGGGCTGATCACATTGTCCACATTGTAATGTCATTACAATATATGGTTCCATAAGGCGCTCAGATGGATTTCTCGTTTGTTAACGACTTTCACATTTCATCTGAATGCCCGCTGCAGGCACTCTCTCCATGTGTGTGTTGCAAACCACCCCCACCCCCCAAACTGTGTTGTTCTTGCTGCTGCTGTTGATTACAATTTTGATCTCATTTCAATTTTCATTACAGAAGGGCTTCCCTGCTGTAATTAGAATGGTGGGTGCACACACACAGCTGCAATCCATTTATGAATGTGCTTTAAATGACAACCAAAACTGGGACTCACTGGGTAGGCCATCAGATATCTGCCCTGAAATCAGTTTTGCCAACATGCTCCTGAGGATGAAGGGAGAAACCAAGAAATGGCAAGAGCATCATATTTATTAAATATATCAGTAGAGGATCTGCAAACCAGCTAGTCAAATTACAAAGGTGCAGGCAGGTGGCTGGACAGACCTCCTCGAGAGGTCCATGATGCCTCAAATCCCTGTGAGGGGAGAGACTTCATCAGGCAAGGCCTCCTTCCACCTGCCTTGCCCCACCCTCTGGTCTCTACTTCTCAATTTGAATTGTATTGTTTTATGCACTGTGGCTTGCCGTTGTTTTATTGATTGTAGTTTAGAAATTAGTTATTGAAATTGTTAAGAGTGAATTTCTGTTTAATATTTATATGCTGATATTATTATTCTATACTATTCTAATGATTGTTGAATGTTACTTTTTTGATGTAGGTTGCTTCTTTTAAATGTTACGTTTTATTATCACATTTTTGTATTGTTATAAGGTGTACATTCTTTGTTTCTTCAGCTTGTAAACCGCCTTGAGTATTGTAAGATAGAAAGACGGTATGCAAATTAAAAGTGATGAAAGTGATGATGATGATGATCCCACCCCTTTGGAGATACCATCTTGAAGCTTCTCCAAGAGAGGGCATGGGTGTAGCAAAGTCAACATCGCCATCAACTATATGCAGACTCAAGTAGTGGGGTCTTATGCTCAGATACTGCTTGCCAGTTTCCCACAGGAATCTGGCTGTGAGACCAGGATGCTGGTACAGAGGGGCCATTGGTCTGATCCAACAGGCTTATCTTATGTTCTTCCCCTAGTCGGTCTCAAGCTCTGCTCCTTGTCTTTTGCTTAGAGCTCCATGAACTTTTCCAGTTTTCATTTACCCCACACCTTCCTCCTAATGAAGGTGTCAGGGTCCGGTTCACAGGGGATCGAAGTCCCAGCAGGGGATGTCAGGACCGGGGGGCAAGATGGTGGGGTGGAAGCAGGAATGGGGGTCCAGAAACCAGGAGTCAGGAAGCCAAGAGTCCGAGGGTCAGAGAGCCGGGATTCAATAAACCAAAGGTCTGAGGCTCAAGAAACAAGGAGTCAAGAAGTCAGGGGTCCGAGGATCAAGAAACAAGGAGTCAAGAAGTCAGGGGTCCGAGGATCAAGAAGCAAGAAGCCAAACACAGCAAGGCAGGAAGCGTGTTGTTGTGGCAAAGAGCCGAAGGGAAATTCTGATCTTATATTCCTTCCCGGCTCTTGCCACCAGGTCCTGTGAGTTACCAGTCGGCCTCACCTGTGAGGCCACGCCTTGCCTCTTCAGAACAAACTTAGGAAGGCCCAAGTCCTGCACAATATTATTGGTTACAGGTCCTGGCTCCTGCACGCACACCTGACAGAAGGGAGGTCCGAATGGAAATTGCTGCTGTCTTACATCCCTGCCTAAAAACAGTTCATCTGTATCGGGGGGTTTTGAATCTGGGAAATTTGGGCCATCTTGAATTGGGTGTACTTGCCCCCACCTCCACCACCACCACCGAGGGAGTCGATCAGGCTTTAAATTTCATCCCAAGGCATGCAAGTTACTTTTCAGGGGTTGGGTTAAAGCTATTTTGTATTCTGTTCAACATTCAGAGATGACAAAGTAGCAGTAATTATAGTGGAATTGTAAAGCAAGGTAGTGAAAGATTTAAGCAGATAAAAAAAAAGAGAGTGAGAGAAGAAGATAGGATTTGATCATACTTCCTGCATTCATAACATGGAAAAGAAGGTTCTAATAATAGGTTTTGTATAATTTAGCAGGCTTTTGTGCATAATCTTGTGATGGAAAATGAAGACAGAAACTTCTAACATTGTGAGCAATTAAGAATTAGAAACTCTGCCTAAGTTACGGGGCTATTCTCCATTTTTTTGGTGGGGAGGGGGAAACCAGAGAAAGACAGTTTATCTAGGGCTGTACATAAGCTTTGGGCAAAACATGGAACCCAAACTGATTCAGATCAGAGACTGGGGTCCATCTTGGGCAGGTTGGCTGAAGGCTGGTTGGGAGAGATGCCTTTGGCTCCAGGGCTGCATTGCTGTGGGGGACAAGCCCCTCTTTAAATGACCATGGACTCCCTCCATGCAAACCAAAGGTGTAAATAAGTGAATAAACCATATTTCTTAAAGCTATGACAGTCTCCACCACGTCTTCAATTCTCCAAAGGAGCACAAAGGCTGGGTAAGCACCTGGCACTCCCCTGGAATCTTTTTATTGCTTGGCAGAGAGTGGGGGTGGCACCCAACTTTTGTGACACTATTCATTAAGTTATCCTCTATGACCCCGCGGGCTTTCTCCTGCTCAGTCACAACAGTTGAGACCCCATGAATGTATATATGAAATAAAGCATTGGGCAAGGATGTTGTGATTGCATCATGCAATGCAGATCCTGCACTGAGCTCAAAGTTTGGCTAGGTGATCGCCAAAGTCCTTTCCAGCACTAAGATGGTAATAATAATAATAATAATAATAATAATAATAATAATAATAATAATAAATATATTATTTATACGCTGCCCATCTGGTTGGGTTTCCCCAGCTACTCAGGGCGGCTCCCAATAGAATATTAAAAACACAACAAAACACCAAACATTAAAGTTTTCCCTAAACAGGACTGCCTTCAGATGTCTTCTAAAACTCAGATAGTTGTTTATTTCCTTGACATCTGGTGGGAGAGCGTTCCACAGGGTGGATGCCACTATCAAGAAGGCCTTCTGCCTGGTTCCCTGTAACCTCACTTCTCACAGTGAGGGAACAGCCAGAAGGCCCTCAGAGCTGGACCTCAGTGCCCGAGCTGTACGATGGGGGTGGAGACGCTTCTTCAGGTATACTGGGCCGAAGCCGTTTCGGGCTTTAAAGGTCAGCACCAACACTTTGAATTGTGCTTGGAAACATACTGGGAGCCAATGCAGATCTCTCAGGACCGATGTTATGGGGTCTCAGCGGCCGCTCCCAGTCACCAGTCTAGCTGATGCATCCTGGATTAGTTGTAGTTTCCGGGTCACCTTCAAAGGTAGCTCCACACTCATTGCAGTAGTCCAAGTGGGAGATAATACTTTCTCCTGGCTTCTGGAGGGGATCAAATCAGCTGTATATCTCATGTAGGTACCATAGACTAAAAGAATTTTGCTGCTGTGCTCAACATCCAGATGAGCATCATGCTAACGCTGCTAAAGGCAAGCTTCCACTTTGTCTTCTTTGGCAGCAGCTACTGGTGCTGATGCAGCGTTTAACACAAGTCAGATTGTGGAAATTGACTGTGTCCTTGTCGGTCTGGAAGCCTATGCTCTGAGAGCCAAAAGCACCAAATGGAGATGGATAATGAGACAGATGCAGTCATGAAAATAAGTAGCATTATGTTGAGCACTGTCTTTTTGCATGTGCTGATATTTCTCCTGCATATTTTATTCTGTTTCTACTATTCACCATCAACTGATGTGAAAATAAATTGCATTCAAAAATTACCAAAGAGGAGAGAAAACTGGTCCAATTCTCACGAGAGACCTCTGGCTCCCAGGACATTTCCGGGCACAATTCAAAGTGTTGGTGCTGACCCTTAAAGCCCTAAATGGCCTCGGCCCAGTATACCTGAAGGAGCATCTCCACCCCCCATCGTCCTGCCTGGGCACTGAGGTCCACCTCTGATGGCCTTCTGGTACTTCCTTCACTGTGAGAAGTGAAGCTACAGGGAACCAGGCAGAGGGCCTCCTCTGTAGTCCACCCTCTGGAATGCCCTTACATCAGATGTCAAGGAGAGACACATGCAACATTCAATGAGTGTACATTGAGCATAGCTGAGCTGTGCAAACCAACAATTGCCCATTCTTGCACATGAATACGACATCTGTTGAGACAGCTTGTACCTGTGTTGAGTGTAATGTATGATGAAGTTTTCTGACATCCTGGAATTCAGGGGCCTGGACACAAAGCCTTAATGGCTCTAGGATAGAGAGAGAGAGAACTCTGCTGAGGACTGCAGCATTTACAGGGCAAAATTTAACATTGACAATATATTGTTTGTTAAATCTTGACTAAGCTGCTTCTGGTGAACCAGAGCAGCACACGGAAATGCCGTTTACCTTCCCGCTGGAGCAGTACCTATTTATCTACTTGCACTTTGACGTGCTTTCAAACTGCTAGGTTGGCAGGAGCAGGGACCGAGCAATGGGAGCTCACCCCATGGTGGGGATTTGAACCGCCGACCTTCTGATTGGCAAGTCCTAGGCTCTGTGATTTAACCCACAGCGCCACCCGTGTCCCTCTTTGGATGTGTAGTGCTATCCAAAGAGAAACTTTGCTTCTCTTGAAGCAAAAGTTTTGATAAATATGAGATCTAGTTGTGCTCATCAACTGGCATTTCAAGGGAGAGAACCTCTCTTGACTGAGGTCAAAGCCAAGCACATACAGTAGTACCTCGGGTTACAGACAACTCAGGTTACAAACACTTCAGGTTACAGACTCCGCTAACCCAGAAGTAGTACCTCGGGTTGAGAACTTTACCTCAGGATGAGAACAGAAATCGTGTGCCAGCGGTGTCGCGGCAGCAGGAGGCCCCATTAGCTAAAGTGGTACCTCAAGTTAAGAACGGTTTCAGGTTAAGAACGGACCTCCAGAACGAATTAAGTTCTTAACCTGAAGTACCACTGTACAATGTAAGGGAATGTAATTGTGATTGCTGTGGAAAGGGAGATGATAGCACCCTGTGAAGATGCACACAGGTTGTTTATTTTGGGGATAGTATTGCACTACTACTTCCACTTCTATTATCTAACGGGGGGAAACCAAAACGTTTATTTTTGGAAATTATAGTAGTACTATTCACTGCTATGTCTCTGCATTTTGAAGCAGACTTTTGCACAAAATTGCTTGTGGTGGCTGTAACACTTCAGATTTCTCACAGCTTGTCTCTCCCTCTACATCTCTCTCTCTCTCTCTCTCTCTCACACACACACACACACACACACCACCTATCCCTACATAGTAACACCACCCCACCCCTTGCATTAAGTGAGATGTTGGAGTACAACTCTGTTTAATGATATTAACATACTGCAGCCTGGGTATGGCTTTTCTTTTGATGTGTTAATTAGCCTGGGTTATGCAAAACAGCATGTAAATAGAGGTCTCCAGAGCTTGGGTGGAAGGGAGAATTTTTAAAAATGCAAATCATTCACGAGGAGATGAATCCTAAAAATAAGCTGGAGTGAACATATGGGGAGGGCACCCATCTCTGAATGCGGATGGGTGTATGCTTTGAATGTAGAAGACCCTGGATTCAGCATTCCCAGTTCAAAGGATGTCAGGTAGCATGCTTAGAAAAGAAGTTCTGCCTGAGACTTTGGGGCACCTTCTCCTAACCAGGATGCTGGTCTAGATGGACCACTGGCCTGATCTAGCAGGCTTATCTTACCTTCTTTTCTCCAGGTTTTCAAGCAAGAGACATTCCAAGCCTTTTCTGGAGATGCTGGGACCTTCTGCATGCAAGGCAGATGCTCAGCCATTGAGCTATGGGCCTTCTCTCATTTAAAAGAGGATGAGACACCTTTGTGAGAAGCGGTCTATTGCCGGCTGTTAACTGTGATGGCTAAATTCTCCCTCTTCTGAGGCACCATACCACTTATTACCCATCACTTGGAGAAGTGTTTTTCATGGATGGTTCGACCTTGCTATGGACAATGTCGGTCGCTTAATTTTTCAGGGACCAGGCAGGAATTTTCCCCACTTGTCTAATTGGTACCACCATGTGGGTTTTCACCTAACTCATAGCAACCCTCACAACTTTGTAAGGCAGATAGTCATAGAGTAAGTCTCAGTATACCTGAAGGAGCGTCTCCACCCCCATCGTTCAGCCCAGACACTGAGGTCCAGCTCTGAGGGCCTTCTGACGGTTCCCTTGCTGTGAGAAGCCAAGTTACAGGGAACCAGGCAGAGGGCCTTCTCGGTAGTGGCACCTGCCCTGTAGAACGCCCTCCCACCAGATGTCAAAGAGAAAAACAACTACCAGACTTTTAGAAGACATCTGAAGGCAGCCCTGTTTAGGGAAGCTTTTAATGTTTAATAGACTCTTTTATTTTAATATTCTGTTGGAAGCCGCCCAGAGTGGCTGGGGAAACCCAGCCAGATGGACGGGGTATAAATAATAAATTATTATTATTATTATTATTGGTTGTAGGGGAGGTTGTAGCCTCTGCCTGCCCCTCCACAAGGAAGGGTTAGAAGGATCAAGGAGGAGTGGCTCCTGTCTGATGTCCAACAGGGGCTAGGGCCATACCACTTCTCCAACGGAGACCGCTTGGCGGCTGCCCCAATTTGACCTAGGTCATAGGGCATCCCCCCCATCTTCTCCCTTAGAGTGACATGGGCAGTTGCTTACCACAATGTCTATGGCCAAACCTCACATCTGTAACAAATGAAGTTGTGGCCTTATTTGACCCCAAACCAATATCCTGTGTGGTGTCTAGTCATTTACACCTTAGGGAACAGGCTGGTCATGAGGCCTCGATACGCAAGTTTGGGGGAACTGTAGAGGCGAGCCTTAATACTCTATTTTGGTGCTTTAGGAACAGGTTGAAGGAGAATTGGAGTTTTGGTCTCCACCATAGACTCAGCCTGCAAGTAGACCTCATGGCTATAACCTCCAGCTAGATTTTTCTGCTTTGTGGTTTATTAATCTTTCTCATCCAACCATTCCCTGCTTTGTCTAACTTCTGCTTAATGAAGAGTTCTGGAGAACTCCAAAACTAGCTACATTTCTCTGACTTCTTCTGGTTAGTCCTAATAAAGGCATTACTTTTGAAATTCTCCCCCCGCCCTTTTGATTGTTTCCAGAGATAGATAAAATATCTCCCCCACCACCACTTTCTTAATGAGAAATTCCTTCCTAAATTCCTTCCCCATGTACTGAATCAGTAACCAACTCCAGTGTCAAGGAATCAGTGCACTGGCAATATTAAGCACTACTCAGTTCTGGTTTTGGGACGCGGGTGGCACTGTGGGTTAAACCACAGAGCCTAGAACTTGCCGATCGGATGGTCGGTGGTTTGAATCCTCGCGACGGGGTGAGCTCTTGTTGCTCGGTCCCTGCTCCTGCCAACCCAGCAGTTCGAAAGCACATCAAAGTGCAAGTAGATAAATAGGTACCGCTCTGGCGGGAAGGTAAATGGCATTTCTGTGTGCTGCTCTGGTTCGCCAGAAGCAGCTTAGTCATGCTGGCCACATGACTCGGAAGCTGTACGCCGGCTCCCTCGGCCAATAAAGCTAGATGAGCGCTGCAACCCCAGAGACTGGACCTAATGGTCAGGGGTCCCTTTACCTTTACCTTTGGACCGCAATCTAAGGAACGCCTGCTCCAGCAAATTATTTGACCAGGATCAATGAGTCAAAGAAAACTCTGGCAGACAGTGGCAGGTAGAAGCAAAGGATTCTGGGAGTTGCATTGATAATTTTAAAACCAATTCAGAGATGACATCGGGGCAGATGTTCCATACGCAAGAGCCACTGGAGGAGCTTCCTAAAAAACGTCAGGATTTTCAAAGTCTTATTTCCTCAAATATTTCCACCTTCCCCCACAGTGGCATGGTGCAGACAGCATATTTATCTACAACAATGGTGATGTAATTTTTGCAGGGCAAACATGACTATCAAACAGGGCATCAATGTGATTCAAGAATCACTAGACTAAGGCTGAGCTGAAAAGTTTATTATTATTATTTTTTAAAGCAGTCATAAGTAGGAAAGGTTTAGGAGACGAATAAGGGTCCCTTCTCTACCCAACTTCTTCTTCTTCTTTTTCCACCATCAGCCTGGGTTTCATGGCAGCATGGACAACAAAAATGATATATTAAAAGCCATGGGGAAAATGTCCTTTATAAGGCAACAAGTTTCTAAACAGTTTTTTCAATAGAAGAAAAAAGGACGAAACAAGCAGTGAGTTATTTATTTTTTCCTGGTGGTGAACTACATAAAATCAACAGTAAAATTATATTCATAAAACAAGTGCCTGCTGTTACCACATAACACCGGTCTTGAAAGACCTGCATTGGCTCCCAGTATGTTTCTGAGCACAATTCAAAGTGTTAGTGTTGACCTTTAAAGCCCTAAACAACCTTGGGCCTGTATACCTGAAGGAGTGTCTCCACCCCCATCAGTCTGCCCAGACACTGAGGTCCAGCTCTGAGGGCTGTCTGGCGGTTCCCTCACTGTTACAGGGAACCAGGCAGAGGACCTTCTCGGTAGTGGCACCTGCCCTGTGGAATGCCCTCCCATAATATGTCAAAGAAATAAACAACCATCTGATGTTTAGAAGACATCTGAAGGCAACCCTGTTTAGGGAAGTTTTTAATGACTGATATTTTAATGTACTTTTAATATTTTGTTGGAAGCTGCCAAGAGTGGCCGTGGAAACCCAGCCAGATGGGTGGTGTATAAATAAATTATTATTATTATTATTACTATTATTATTATTATTAAAGTTAAAAATGCCTTAGATCAGCTTAACACATTAATATACCTGGATCTCACCTCTGAACTGATGTGTTTTAAATATGTGCCTGGAAATCAGTTCTGTAGGTTCTGTACCTTGACAATTTCTTTGCAAAATTCAAAGAAGAGTGATCCTAGATTGCTGGATGAAAGTACAGTGGTACCTCGGGTTAAGTACTTAATTCGTTCCAGAGGTCCGTCCTTAACCTGAAACTGTTCTTAACCTGAAGCACCACTTTAGCTAATGGGGCCTCCTGCTGCCGCCGCGCTGCTGGGGCACGATTTCTGTTCTCATCCTGAAGCAAAGTTCTTAACCTGAAGCACTATTTCTGGGTTAGCGGAGTATATGTAGCCTGAAGCATATGTAACCCGAGGTACCACTGTAAAGATGTAGCTTGAGCTTCAAACAGTTGAAGGCAGGTAACATTTTCAACCAAGGGTTGTGATGCTCCCACCACAGTGCATGGACTGTCATAGAAACAGCTGAGTCGAAATGTGTTCACTGTTTTAGAAATTGTCTCCTTTGAGAGAGAAATCTCAGCAGAAATGTCTTGAAGGCAACATTTAAGGCAGCTGTCAGATGCAGTTGGCACTTCAGTGGAATGTCAGCTCCAATAAGACCACAAACTGTTGTCTGAAAGTACATTTTCCAAAATGAGACCTATAAGCATACAAAGATCTTCCTTTGCTGATGCAGTCTGACTTAATAATGTTTCTCTAGTGGGGAATCCTGAGGTTTTGTAGCTGCTGACCAAACTGATGCTTAATTGAACAACTTCCATTCTCATTCTTTAGGGCAGTAAAAATGCAATTTATTTAAGGGAGATCTCTGGCAACTTAATTGTGGCCAGATATTTGCAAACAAGCATTTTTTTAAACAAACAAACAAGAGAAAACCATTGACCCTGTCATTATTCACTCACTAGTGAATCTCCAGGTGTTCCTACCTTTGGTGGGATAGAACTGATTTTGGCCTCTGGAAATTCTGTTTTATTCTTGTTGATCTCCTTTTGGTTTTTCTTTGTGAAGCAACATGCTATGTATTCTTGAAATGAAACGCAGTATATACATTATTTTAATACTACAGTGGTACCTTAGTTCTCAAATGCCTTGGTTCTCAAATGCCTTGGTTCTCAAATGCCTTGGTTC